>JAINUG010000104.1:745000-990000 GCA_029706075.1 Aldrovandia affinis
TAAGTAGTTTCTATTTCTAGTACTACTTCTAAATGTCGTTACAAACTGTTTGCATGTGTAAATACCAAACAGACAGAGCTTAATTGTGATATAATTATTAAACATTAAAATGAACTAAGAAAATACTACGATACCGTTACAATAGTAGCTATATGCTTTGTTTGTTTTGTTGCTTGGCATCTGGTCAGAACGTATGTTCATTATCTCGGCACCTGTCAAATGAGATTTGTCCGCTAACTAAATGCATGCATTTTTACATTGAATTTACGTCCTTACACATAGCGAATTACGATGGCGAGGCGTCGGTTTCGGCTGTTAATTTCAGCGCATTCGTTTTTAATTACTTCGCTTGGCTTGCGTTGTTACCGGCTTGCATTGTTACCATGAGGTCCGCGCGTCACGCAGCTCCGCGCGCTACAGACAGCAAGGTCGTCATTGCGTTTACCTTGGCTTTGCTCGGGTCTCGGGCCGTAGCGATGATTTTACCCGGAGAGTAGCTTCCAGATGCCAGGCTCTCCACTATCTGTAGACCGAGGCCACGACTAGCCCCGGTTACCATAACCGTGCGACAGTTTTTAAACGCGCCGCTCATACTTTTGCGATGACCAAAAAAATATAGCCTATATATGTGCACGGGCAGGAACGCACGCGCGTGATGCCGCGGCTGTCCTACAATTATAACTTTACCCGTACAGTAGCGAGACGAATTGCTTATGGACGCCAGAAGGGGGTCTGACGTAGAGGACGCACGCTGTCACATGAGTTCTAAATGCATAAGCGTCTTAGCAAATGTAGCATCCACTGTAATAGTGCTACAGTCAGTGTAAGGCAGTGTGGCTCTTAATCTCGGTGCTGGGTGTGTGCTGCTTTTCATTCCGACCATAGTTGCAATTCCTGAAGTACAACGAGTTTTTTAAATTAGTTATTTATAATGTCTAATAAGATATGACTTAACATTTCCCTCTTAATGACACATTATGTCAGAAAAATAGATCAGTGTATAAAGAATTCATATTCTATATTAATTTTAATAATTTTAATGAGTCAGATCAGTGCTCAGACAACTGATTCTTTCATTTGTAATGGAACTCTTGCAAATGACTCATTTTGAAAGAGGAGTGAAATCTTGTAATCTATCATATTTTACTGAAAGAGCAGAACAAATGAAGTAAAACGAAATACTTGTTTCAATATTAAACAAAAGCGCAATATCAATGCAAGATCTCAATTATACGTTTTTATTGGGGGCAGAGAGGTTTTTTTGCTTGGTAGACAAAAAAGCATTTCTATGCCCAATTTAGCTTGTTATTTTGCAATTTAGTTGTTCTGGGACAAAATCTGGATTCATACCAATGAGTATTCTGAGCTGGAGGATGATATGAGCACACAAAATGCAAATGGAAGTATTAAAAAAATGAATTCAAAGCAAGGTCCTAGTGCCAGAGCCTGTGTTGAACGAATGACGAGCGGGGCACGATGACACATTAATCAAACATCTGTTCCCACGCATCACACGCACTTATCACATACTAGTATGTGGGTAGCACCTTCAGTGAAACGTCCTTCATAAGAATTACATAAAGCCTCCATAAAACACTGCATAAACATTAAAAAAACATGTCAACTGACATATGCTGACACGGGGTGACGTTTTATTTACCAAATAAAAACGTCAGGAGAATTTCACAAGCCATCATGTTTACGACAGGAACCACAGATATGTTATACCATGACCAGATATCTCAGTCCCTGTACTCTGATATCCATCCTCCATAGCCTACCTCCTTATCAACGAAAGGGTTTTTAACATTGCGTTTACAACTCCATAACCGTGGTTTTCGCGAGTAGCCCAGTCCATAAAGGCACTCACCATGGATGTAGGCAGGGCCCTATAGTCTGCAGGCTCACGATTGGTCTTTGTCCTTATTCGACCATAACAATGAGTCTATTGCGGCCACGTCCTGTCACGTGTGAGGTGGGTTTAAGTTGGCACGCCTCAGCTAATCAATGACTAATCAAACACCTTGTCAGAGCCGCAGTGTCTGCACTGCTGGCCAAGCAGGTTGACGTGATGTATGGATGCAGGCTTTTGTTCTAGCCCAGCACTTACAACACCTGATTCAACTAATAAACCTCAACTAATCGACTCGTGCACTTGTTACATAATGGTGTAGCCCATGTCTATGTTGTTCTTATCTGTGTCTGGCGGCGGTGCCATGTTTTCTGTGTGTCCGTTTTATTGTACTGTGTTTATGGCCTCTTGGCCAGGCCGTTATTGTAAATGAGAATGTGTTCTCAATTACCTTGCCTGGTTACAGATTGGTTAAATAAATGCAAAAAAAAACAATCACGGTCCCAAACAATCGTATCCAAACCAATTTTATGAAAAACAAACTCCAGTCTTTTACAAGAATGGAGACTTTTTGTTCAGCCTTTAGTTTTTATTTCAGGACAACTCTGTCTCTTGACAATATACAAGTGGTTTGAAACTATCTATGTAAAAATATGCATCTTATCTCTTGTTTACTGTTATTCATTTTCCATCTTCCCTGCTCAGATAAATTCACCAGTAAATGTTTTCTGTTTACATCAATGCCTTATCTTTTATCTGATTGAGTGAAACAAGGATTTCTCCTCATTTGTCCATTTGTTTTTGTGTTTTTTAGTGTTAGCGAAAGGTTGGCCTAACCGCGTATCCTTCCGTCCCACCTAACGACCGCCGGGCTTCCGGGTCCTCCGTTGCCATGCCGACGTCGCTATTAGTCCATTATCACTCCGGTACACCACTTCTAATTGCGCTGACGGCAAGTGCCGACAAACGGTATCTGTCGTGCCGTGGAAGCCCGACGAAAGCGTGACAGAGCAGGGAGCTAACGCGCGGTCACCTCTCCCGTCATTCATGACCGCGACGAAGGAAAGTTTCTGAACGTTTTTGAAATTTACATGCACAGCTCTTTTCTGTCTCATCCAGGTGTGGTTCCAGGACAAAATCACCAAGGGTGCATTTACATTAAATTTTTTTACATTTGTAGGCAATTGACCCTTCGCTAAACCACACCCCGAAACGCAGACTGGCCAATCACAGCGCAGCATAGGACAGGCTCAGACAGAGGTCCGACAGTTTATGGCGGCACTCCGTTGACTCTGACAGAAAAGTTTGAGATTTTCTTCATTTTCAAGCTGATTTTGTGGACTTTTAGCTAGTTATGGCTAAACGTTATGCCTGGGGCACTTGTAACAGCGACACTCGTTACCCAGAGAGGTTGGAAGGAGATATACATTTTTTTCCTTTCCAAAACCAAAATCAAATCCTGAAAAGTGTTAGCCAGCTAAGCTAACGTGGCTACGGTCTGGATTTACAGCTCTGGGTTGCAACGTTGGTAAAGTTAGAATAAATGTTAGCTTTGTTATTCATGATCCAGCCAGCTTGCTAAAGTTAAGATGTTACAGTCAAGCTCTAGAAAACCAAGTGGGTAACGTTACCTTGATGTCAAAATGTAATACTATTTTTTAATTACTATTTCAGCACTTTGTCAATGGGAAGCCCAGTCCCGAGTACCCAAATCTTGTGGAGGACTGGGCTGACACACTGCTGATATTTTTGGCTTTACAGAGGTCCAGGGTATGGATAAGTCCGATGAGATGGGCGCAGAAACCTGTGGAGCTAATCAGAGTAATGTCGTTACAGCACACTATAGGCTACTAATGTTACGTTAGTTAGCTAATGCTAGCTAACTTACTACTGAATGTAATGTTATATACGCCTACTGCTTTTGCTTTTTAATGATTGTAATAGTGAATAGAGACCTACCCAGCTTTACAGGAACAGTGTTGCTCCTTAATGTCGTTGTCCTCTGTCTCAATCGCCAGGTGATGCGGTGGTTCACTTTTACTCTGTGATCTGTAGGCTTTCGCTTCTATCTTAATTTTTTTAACGTCATTTTGTTGCTGAGTCAGTGTGATATCTTGAATATAACCTTCAAATGCATATTGTAGACCCTTCTGTCTGCTTCTATCTGAAATCGCTTTTTCTATTTTCCAAAAATTGGACAATATTTCTCCAGGGAGTGCAGTTAGCGACAGTGGGAGCGCCATGCTGACTCCGAAAGCTTGATGGACTTAGCAACAGTAACTAAGGGGGGCGTGGTTTAGCGAAGGGTCAATTAGTAGACGCTCTTATCCAGAGCGACTTACACAGTTTACATTTATTTTACATGCAATCCATTTATACAGCTGGATATTTACTCTAGCAATTCAGGTTAAATACCTTGCTCAAGGGTACAACGCGCAGTGCCCCACCTGGGAATTTAACCAGCAACCTTTAAATTACAAGTCCAGTTCCCTAACCATTACACTGCACTGCCGCCGCCTGTATCTGAAATAAGTAGGGGTGCACTAGTAGCTAGCTGCAGGCTGCCACAGTCTGCCTCTGTGTCTTTGGCTGTGGTAGCAGCGGCGGGGGTGTTGCTGCCGGTGCTCTGCTTTGCTGCAACCAGTTGAGAATATCCATTATGATGGAGCTAGCGACGTTAGCTACGCCAAGCTAACCATTTGAGAATCTCCATTATGATGGAGCTAGCGACGTTAGCTACGCCTGGCTAACCATTTGAGAATATCCATTATGATGTTGTAGCTAGCTACGTTAGCTACCCCTAGCTAACCATATGCAAACTGGTCTTGCACACTAAAAAGTTGACTACGATAAGCTGGTAGGTGAAAATGATCTTTAACACCAAACAAATGCCATGTGACAATGCGTGAGGCAAGATCAAAGAATTCCGCCTGGCTGTGTGTGTTATGAGCTTGCAAGGACGTGCATTTATATGAGTAATGCACAGAACATTTGTAGTGCTTTTCAAAACTTTTATTACAATATTCAACTGAGGGTGCAAAATATTAATCTGAGGGTGCAATGCACCCGTTTGCACCCCCGTAGAACCGTCTCATCTCCAAAAAGGCAGGGTTTTATAATGCAGGTAGAAAGTAAAAAAGTAATTTGGGTATGGACAACATTTATTTCCATGGAATAAAGCCTTTAAAATAACATGTCCGGTTTTAGGCCCAGATAATGGTGTGCGCTGTTTAAGGATAATTCTCATGCGATCAGCCCCTACTGAAGCTTAACAGATGGATGATTAATGTTTCTTTAAAGCGTTGCTGCGGCCTTGTAAGCCATTTTAACGGACTCTGTTGCAGCTCTGGCAACATGCCGATAGTAAACCTTATTACAGGAAGTGATTAAGAACATTATTTCACAAAGGAGGGGGCAAGTTAAGCGCTCTGTTCAGAGAATTGAATGCGCAGGCAGAGGAAATCTTCAACAGGCTTAATTAATCACTTTCTCTGAAAATGAGAATCTATTGAAGATGGAAAGCCTCACGCCGCCCCCCTACCACGGTCAGTGCTTTGACATGAAATTCTGAGAGGTACCAGACTGCCCCTTGAAGGGAATATTCGTTTTCTTCGCCAAGTTGCTCCCCTGATGTTAATGTCCAGACTTTGACGTAAACCCGTTACGTGAGCCTGAGGCCTCAAAGCCTATAGCAACTCTGGCATACGTCAGAGGACTCCTGCTGGTTCTGCTAAGCCAGCTGCGGAGAGAATGAGGAGATGCTTGGCTGGTATTGATCCAGACAGAGGTAATTATAGCTCACGAAAAAGACGGCCGATTATCATGACGGGTTTCATATTTGACCTGCATTTACGCCCCTGACACTGAAGGAAAAGGTGATCGAGGTGAAATTGAGAATAGAAAGGATCCTTTTATTGCTAGCCTGCGTGAAATGATGTGGTACATTTTACTGCTCTTATAACAGCCAAATTGTTGATCAGTGCAGGAATACAGCAATAGACATCAAGGCAGGGGTGTCCAATCTTATCCGAGAAGGGCTGGTATGGGTGCAGGCTTTTGTTCTAGCCCAGCACTAAAACACCGGCTTTAATTGCTCACCTGTAGAGCAGTAGTTCTCAAACTCAGTCTTGGGGGCCCCTTGTTTATGCTGGTTTTAGAGTGCAACCTCTGAATTGTAACTAGCTATTAATTGTTCTTAATTAGACACTTTGAATTGCTATTAAAGCATGATTTACTCTCTTAAGGCCATTTTATGTCAGAAATAGCTATGCATGCCATGAACAACAAATCTCCCATATTCACATCCCAGGAATTTTAATCAGTCAGATCAGCTATTAATGCTCTCATTTTCCGTAATGTGTTATATGACATATGATTCCTTTAGAAAGAGGTTACATTTTTTAATTGATTCAATTATAGACTGGCAGGTGAAATCAGCGGGGGCCTTATTGTTGAAAGTGTGGACACCTGGTCACTGAAACTAAACCGTTAGTGGAAAATGAAGAGTTCAATGACAGAGCAAATTGCAATGAATCAATAAACCTACATTGTGTAAAAAATAAAAAAAATAAAAGAATTACAGAATTTACACACATGTTTTCAACCACTTTAATGGATTAAGAGAGGCTGTAACAAAAACCAGCATGCACAGTGGGTCCCCAGGATCGAGTTTGAGAACCACTGCTGTACACCAGGGCTATTTAATTCCAGGCCTCGAGTGTATGCAGGTTTTTGCTCCAGCCACATACGACACCATCTGATTTCACTAATTAGTTTACCTCATTTATCCAGGAGGTGAGCTAATCAGTTAAATCAGATGGTGCCGTGCATGGCTGGAGCAAATACCTGCAGACTGTCTAGGGCTCAATGTGATTTATGAAATATAACAGTGGTTTTGAACATGGGTCCCAGGGTAGCCCCATATACGATGGTTTTCCTTCCAACCAATCTCTTAATTCATTAATGTTGTTGAAAACGTGTTAAAGTTCCATGAGTTTGTGCTGAAACCGATTTTTAACGCAATTTATGCTTGGCTCAATGCCTCTTCATTTTCCACAAACAGTTTAGTTTCAATGACCAGGTGTCCAAAATTTCAGCATTTAGAGTTTCACAGATTTCCATGTACTATGCACTGTGTGAGCCAGTATGTGAAAATGCATTGCACATCTGCATAATCAAAGTAGATGAGGAGTCCCCAATCCCAGTCCTGGAGAACCGTGGGGTCCGCTGGTTTTTGTTTTCACCTTAAAATCAGCAACCAATTATAACCCAAGAAACCGGGTGAAGTGGGTTAACTATGTAATAAACTGCTGTAATTTATCGATTAAGGCATGAGTAACAACGAAAACCAGCCACACCCAGCGGCTCTCCAAGGACC
Organism: Aldrovandia affinis; assembly: GCA_029706075.1. Taxonomy (NCBI): domain Eukaryota; kingdom Metazoa; phylum Chordata; class Actinopteri; order Notacanthiformes; family Halosauridae; genus Aldrovandia; species Aldrovandia affinis. The sequence continues at coordinate 752,230 of JAINUG010000104.1, forward strand.
AGGGTTAGCCACCCCTGAAGTAGATATTTCTTTAATTTATAGGCCTAGATAGATCAAGGATAGGCAACCCTGGTCCTGGAGGGCTGCTGTGTCCATTTTAAAATGAGCAACCAATTTAAAGCCAAGAAAGCAGCTGAGTGAGGTGGGTTAACTGTGTAATCACCTGCTTAGGTCTTCGGACCAGGGGCTGCTGGCTATCCCTCCGTCTAGAGCAGTGGTTCTTAATCCTCTCCTTCCACCAAGCACACTTGATTCAACTAAGCCAGTCCATTGAATTTGTTCAGTTCCACCACAAGCACACCTGATTCAACTAATCAACGCCAGGGGTGGGCAATCTTAAGTAGAAATTAGTTGAATCAGGTGTGCTCACCTGATTTGACTAATCTGCTAATCAAAGTCTTCAATCAGGGCTTTGATTAGTGGAATCAGGTGTGTCACTGTTCAGTTGGAACAAGAGCCTGATTAAGAACCACTGGTCTAGAGTCTAGACTGAAGAGGAAGGGTGATTGTGCTCTTGCCACTGTGGCTCCCAGGCTATGAAACGGCCTTCCATCTGATATTTGATCTGCCAACACTGTGGACATGTTTAAGTGCTGTTTAAAGACCCATTTGTTCAGACAGGCCTTCAAATGACAGGTGTTACTAATTGTGTTTATTTTTTTATTTACATTTTTTGTCACTGTACTTCCTGTTTTTATTTTGTGTGTATTTGTGTGTGTGTGTGTGTATTTTTAGCAGTTTTATCTGCAGTGACCACTGTTCTTGAAAAGTTCTATATCAATAAAATTAAATTACTTACTTTACTTTAATTGATCAATTAAGTCCTGAGTAACAATGAAAACCAGCAGACCCTGCGGCCCTCCAGAACTAGGATGGCCTGAGGACTGGAATTCCAGAATAGAACACTAGAAATAGAACTAGAACTCTCAAAAACAGCCGTGATTGGCTGTCAGCGATGCAGCTGGTCACAGCTGGGGCGCCCGCACTCTTCTGTTGGCTACCAAGCAACGGCACAATGTGAGTCACCTGTCACCCCACCAAACATCACATGTCTACTGCGTGATCCCACTGTTACCATGTCACTGGATGTTCCCCCTCCCCATTCAGACACCCACAGATGGTATGGTCCATCTGCTAATTGGATTGTTTTTAACATGTATTTTGGGAATGCTGAAATATATATTCTCGTTGCGTTAGCAACTGTGGATTTTGTCGTTCAGGGCAACAGAAAAGTAACTTGATACAGAACAGGTGCGGTGTTATGGAAATTATTTTGTGCCATTTTGGATCCTGGTACAAGTCTAAGCTGATGGTTGTTATATATATATATGGATGGTTGAATATATATATTTTTACCAGCTGTCCAAGTTTTTGCCATTTTTGCCATATCTGAAAATACATAATACATACTGTACAAGCAGTGACCATCATTGTGTCTTTGAAAGAGTGGCTCATTGAGTTCAACGTAATAACCACTCGGAGCAAAACCAGGAAGATTTTGCTCACCAGTCGATAGCTGTTAAAAGGCACTTATGGTTGTTTTGCAAGAAACTAAAACCCGATCCACACTTTATTTATGACCACGCCTGTCTGTAATGCACTCTCAAAACGCATTTACACAAAACGTGACCAATTATCTTTTTATTGGTTTCAATGGTTTTGTCATCCCTTGTTGATCCAAAATAAAAAAACAGGGGCCGTATGTACAAAGATTATAAGAGTAGGAGTGCTGATCTAGGATCAGTTTAGCCTTTTAGCTCGTAATGGATATGGTTAGGATAGGAACCATAAGATGGACAGGGGAAACCTGATCCTAGATCAACACTCCTACTCTTAGAATCTTTGTACATACGGCCCCTGGTTTTTAGTTTTTGTTTTGGATCAACAAGGGATGACAAAATATGGCCCCTGATCTGTTTGCGGCACAAATTCCCTTATTTTATCAAATGTGTTGTACAGCCTGTTTGGTTGTAAAAATCCTAATTTCTGTGTGTAGCATTCTATTGCCCCTGCATACATTTAAAAGCACTCAGGTTATTTCTTGAATTTCCTTTCTGGAAAGCTTCTCCTCACTGTTTTGCAGAGTTGTGACCAAGTCACTGTTATGCAAGTCATAAGTAAGTCTCAAGCCTTAACCTTCAAGTTTCAAGTAAGTCCCAAGTCATTAAAGGTAAGTCTCAAGTAAAGTCCCAAGTCACCGTGTTCAGGTCAAGTCAAGTCACCAGTCCCAAAGTTCAGGGGCCAATTCCTCAAGTCACATTCAAAACAAGTCTCTTGAGTCATCCAGCTCAAGTACAAGTCTAGTCCCCAAGTCATAGACATGCAAGTCTAAGTCAAGTACTTTTTGCAATTCAAGTCACTCTTTCGGGCTCACAGGGAAACAGAGCCGCATTTGGACTACAGAAGTCACTCATGGTCCCGCTGTTTGAGCCTAAAAGGCTCATTTATCATGCTAACTAGCTGCAGCATCACATGTTCTCTTCCTTTGGCCATTTTCCATTTCGCTGAAGATCTCCTCCCTTGGCTTGTTCCTGTCAGTCGACTAACACGTCTTCCTGTCAGTTGACCAAGCTCACAGTCCCCATTGGTGGATTGGACAGCTGTTCCCATTTGTTAATTAAGCTCTCGCCATTGACTTATTGGACATCTGTTCATATTGACGTCTCTCCCCCCTTACTGGTTGATTGAAGGGCCATGATTCCCATTGATCTCTCAGATACCTTGCGCTCTGATTGGCTGTCGGAAAGCATCCTTCAGCTCCGGTCGAAAGTGTCCTTGTGGTTGGAAGTTAGGCCCCCATGGAAAAAGAAGAGGTTTATGAAGAAAAGGCAGTTGATGATCATTAAGGGATGGCCTGTGGCTGGTTATTACAGAGTCCACTAATGCAGTAGTGCCGTGGCCACATCTCAATCTCCCCAACTTTAATTGGCCTACTTAATCCTCGCTGTCTCAGCAGAACCAACGTGTGGTGATTGGAGCATCTCTGTGGAGTGTTGCAGTGTTGCGTTGCTGTGCTGCATTGTTGTCTTGCGTTGCCGTGTTGTGTTGTGTTGCCGTGTTGTGTTGCGTTGCCGTGTTGCATCTCCCAGGGTAGCGTTAAATTTCACCTGTCGGCGGTGTTTGGGCAATTTGAATTTGGAGCCTTTTGGAAGAAAAGCGCATTTAAAAAAAGGAAATACTTTATCATTATGAACCCGGTTCTCAGTAGTTTAACCGTCGGCTGTATCATTACGGCTTCACGGCCTCCCACCAGTCGGAACGTAATGGGGAAGGAACAAAAAGCCGCTGAGAGTGTCTGTCATTAGAGGCTCAAAGGCGAAGCCGCCTCGATTTATTCATGGGTAGAAGCGAGCGATGCCTTTTGTAGTGGGCTAAGGGGGTTCGTTTAAATGCCTGTGCGTCTGAACGCCATGGAGAGGGCCGTAATTGAGGCAGCCATTATCCGTCTCCCACGTTTCATCACATCCTGACAACAGTGGAACTGCTATTATGGCACCTCTCGTGTCTCTGTCTCTCCTTCACAGAGCGTGCCTCCTTCACCGCCCACGTTGATTTGGCGCATTTCCTTCTTTTCCTCTGGTTACTTTACGCCTCCCTGGACTGTTTTCTCTCACCCAGCCCTCTCCTTTAAAAAAAAAAAAAAGTAGCCCTATTTTCTTCAAGTTTGGAATGCCCATTTGTATTCATAAGCCAAGCTCAGTGCTGCAATCCCCTCTGTAAATTTGAGAGACTGCAGGCAATCACACTCTCTCTCCTCAAAGGCATGCCATATCAAGGTGCTGCTTCTTTTCACTCTGCGGCTCGCCAGCTGAGCACAGAAGTTGAGTCAGAGGAGAGAACGATTCATGTGTAGCTTGAGCAGGCGGACTGTGGGTGCGCTGCTGGTGCCTGATGAGACACTGACTGAAACTGAGACCGTGGGGCTCATCCACACACTAGAACAGTGCCTTAACAGGATGCAGACCGTGGGGCTCATCCACACACTAGAACAGTGCCTTAACAGGATGCAGACCGTGGGGCTCATCCACACACTAGAACAGTGCCTTAACAGGATGCAGACCGTGGGGCTCATCCACACACTAGAACAGTGCCTTAACAGGATGCAGACCGTGGGGCTCATCCACACACTAGAACAGTGCCTTAACAGGATGCAGACCGTGGGGCTCATCCACACACTAGAACAGTGCTTTAACAGGATGCAGACCGTGGGGCTCATCCACACACTAGAACAGTGCCTTAACAGGATGCAGACCGTGGGGCTCATCCACACACTAGAACAGTGCCTTAACAGGATGCAGACCGTGGGGCTCATCCACACACTAGAACAGTGCCTTAACAGGATGCAGACCGTGGGGCTCATCCACACACTAGAACAGTGCCTTAACAGGATGCAGACCGTGGGGCTCATCCACACACTAGAACAGTGCCTTAACAGGATGCAGAACGTGGGGCTCATCCACACACTAGAACAGTGCCTTAACAGGATGCAGACCGTGGGGCTCATCCACACACTAGAACAGTGCCTTAACAGGATGCAGACCGTGGGGCTCATCCACACACTAGAACAGTGCCTTAACAGGATGCAGACCGTGGGGCTCATCCACACACTATGCAGACCGTGGGGCTCATCCACACTAGAACAGTGCCTTAACAGGATGCAGACCGTGGGGCTCATCCACACACTAGAACAGTGCCTTAACAGGATGCAGACCGTGGGGCTCATCCACACACTAGAACAGTGCCTTAACAGGATGCAGACCGTGGGGCTCATCCACACACTAGAACAGTGCCTTAACAGGATGCAGACCGTGGGGCTCATCCACACACTAGAACAGTGCCTTAACAGGATGCAGACCGTGGGGCTCATCCACACACTAGAACAGTGCCTTAACAGGATGACCCACTCAGCAGCCTCCACCCTCTATTTTCTCTTGGCTAATTGGCTGGTGGCTAAATGGCAGCAAGCTCTCAATATGAGGGAGGGGGATAAAAAAAGAGGGGAAAAGATGAGGAAAAAGAAAATAGAAGAAAAAAAAATATATGCAACTGTTCTCTTTCCTTTATTGAACATGGATTCTCCCTTGGTCCATTACACGGCCATTTTCCATTTCGCTGAAGATCTCCTCCCTTGGCTTGTTCCTGTCAGTCGACTAACACGTCTTCCTGTCAGTTGACCAAGCTCACAGTCCCCATTGGTGGATTGAACAGCTGTTCCCATTTGTTAATTAAGCTCTTGCCATTGACTTATTGGACATCTGTTCATATTGACATCTCTTCCCCCTCCATTCTCTCTTGGCTAATTGGCTGGTTTCCTCTCTCTCTCGGACTTTGCCGTCGCAGCTCATCGGGAGCACGGTGGGGGACGCGCGGACTGGCGGCCGTCTCCTTCAGAAAGATTATTTTAATTCGGGCAGAGTGCAGGGCACCCCCTCGGCTAGCGGCGGCGCCTCGGTTTCGCCCCATCGATTATCGGCAGCGACCTTGATGGCAACCACACGTGTGCCTTTCTCCGCTGTGTGTGTCACTGCAGGGGCGATTCTGGGATTTGACCTTTAAGGGGGGCTCAGTCCCCAATGACAATGTGAGATGTACACGTGCAAAGCACAAGCCTAAATGTTTAATTAATTTACTGTTACATTCCCCAACACTTTCAGGGATTTTGAGATGAAAGACAGGGGGGATAAGGCCCCCCTAAATAGGGTCCAAAATCCCCACTGTGTTACTGCTTCCTTGTTGTCTTTTTTTGTCTTTGTCTATCTCCTTTGCTTCTTCTTTTCTTTTTTTTTTTGCATCATTTTGGACTGTTGTGCAAAGAAAGGTCAATTCCAAAATGACAACAGATAGATCCTTTCATTTGAATTTGATGCCCGCAGGCTGGAGTCTGAGCTGGGTCTGAACCAAGTGACTGTGTGGTCCCCTGAGGTGGCCTCGGGATTCTGCTGGCACAGGGACCCTGGGGGTGCCCAGGTGTGTTCCAGGTGGCAGCCAGGGTCACCTTTCATCGTGGCGGCATTCGAAAATTGAGACACTGGTTTTTTTTTTATTGTACTGCCGGTGGTTAGGGTTCATTGATTTTTCTATTGATTTCTGCCCCATAGCCTCAGGATCTTGGTTAGAACAAAACATGGAACAAAACTCTGTTCACAACCTTCAGGGTGCCCGTTCTCTGCCATTGTTTTGTCAGGGTCACAAAGTTATTGGTGACCTGGGTCAAGTGTGCATTTGAAAGACTTTCGACCACTGGTCAAATTTTGAAAACACTCCTGCAGATCCCAGAAAATTTGTTTGACAAAGAATGTTACGAACCAAAAATGTTCAATCACATGAAAGAAGAATTTTAGTTTGTTCTGAATATTGTTGAAAATGGTCAAATCTGCAGGAATTGTACTGGTGTCAAAAAAAGGGTTAAAGAATTGAGAGTAACTATTTGAACCCGGTTTTCTAAGCATGTGACTTTCGTAAAAATAAGGTGTAATGTGAAATGGCCGATCTCAGCAGTGTCTCTTCAGTCATTGTTTTCCGCGAGTGCGTGGGAGTCACTGAGGCAGGTGATTGCTGTATTTGAGTCGTGGTATTGATTTGCTCTTTATAAGTCATTATTGTCCCGTCCCTGCTTGTAGCTCCTACCGTTGGTGGACAGAGGGGCCCTTCACCGTGCTCTGGCCCACTCAGGGCAAGCTGCCAAGGCACAGAGGTGCAGTGGGAGGAGGCTGCTTCCCAAATATTTCGCCCACTCTGTTTTGTGTCAGAGCCCCAGCGTCTCTCTTTATCCCGCTCTCACATTCTCTGTCTCTCTCTCTCTATTTCTCTCTGTCTCTCACTTTCTCTCTCACTCACTTTCTCTCTCTCACTCTCTCTCTCACTCTCTCCCCCTCTCTCTCTTTCTCTCTCCCCTGTCTCACACACTCTTTCTCTCACTCTCTCACTCTGTCTCTCACTCTCTCTCTCTCTCTCTCACTTTTTCTCTCTACCCCCTGTCTCACACACTCTCTCTCACACACACTCTCTCCCTCTCTCTCTCTCTCTCAACCCCCTGTCTCACACACTCTCTCTCACACACACTCTCTCCCTCTCTCTCTCTCTCTCCCTCTCTATCTCTCACTTTCCCTCTCCCTCTCCCCTCTCTCTCTGCAGCTACACACAGCCCAGAGGAAGATCACAGCACTCTATGTCCTTTTTTGACTAAGGGTAACGGGTAACCTGGTGACACTCGTAGACCCCATGTGCCTCCCAGGGTTTGTCTGTTGACGAACGGTCTGGGAGAAACAACAACAGCAACAACAACAACAAAGCCCCACACTGAGTGTGTTTAGCAAGGTGGACACTTGCAGTGGAACACTTGGGTAAATGAGGGACACAACGTTTATTGGAAGCAGGTGCTTCCACACAGGTGTTGTTCCTAAGCAATTAACATCCCAGCATGCTCAGAGACGTGTACAAAAGTGCTGAGCAGGCCTGGTTACCTACAAGTATGGCTAGCACGGCTAGAAGACCAGACCTCAGAGACTTGATGCTTGACGGGGCACGTTTGACATTTGACAGGAGCTTCAGTGATGAAGACAGCTCAACTTGCTGATGTTTCACAAGGAAGGTGATGTTGGCATGGAACAATGAGGGAAAGACATCGTCAACAAAGGGCAGCTGTGGTGGCATTAGTTTCAGGTGCAAGGCTAAACAGGCGAGCAACTCTGAATCAATTCACTGCTCATTTCAATCTATGGCACGAGCAGGCAGTTTAATCAAGAAGGGTCCGTCAAGAACTGTACAGAGCAGCAAAGTGGTATTATACTGGTGTTTCCACCTTTTTGGCCCCTACCTGTATGTTCTCTTGTAACAGGCACTGTTGAATTAAGTGGACATTCTATTTTGTGCACAGATGATGTGAAAGAGAGCAATTTTCACTGCAGTTTGTTTTAAAAATTTAGCGTGAATATTAGATTTCTTAAAAGTGAGTTATAACAGCCAAATGATTGACGCAAGTTGATGGTGAACATAAGAATATATGAATAATATTCGCTAGCATAGCTAATGTGTGTCCTGTTCAATACAGCTCTGGTGACCCCATATGCCTTCCAGGACTGGTATGTTGGAGAGCGGCCAAAGCAACCAGCAGCAACAACAAAAATCCACACTTTGTTATTTTATCACTGTGCTACTTTAAAAAGTATAGCACATCCTGGAGGGTGTCTGGCTCTTGGCTCCAGTAAGTTACATCCTGCTCCCTGATCTAGCGATGTTCCTCTGCCTTGATCTAGTAAGCTTTCTCTTCCGTAAGCAGCCTCCTTGTTTTTTGGGGGTTTTTTAAAAAAAAAAAAAATTTTCCCAGTTTTTCTCGCAATTTAGTAGCCAATTCAACCTTCTATTTATTTTGATTTGCTCTCACCTCACAAGCCCGCTGCCCGTCCTCCGGGTCAAGCAATGATCTGCCTCCTCCGAGACAGAACTTCACCCACCTGTTCTTTAGGAACACCCTACTGCTCCTCGGCGAGCTCGTGCCGATTTTTCCTCCCTCCAACCCCTGGGCCGGACAGCCAAAAGCCGCCCGCGATCGGGGCTCCCGGCCAGAGTCGGACTGATGCAGTCGGGTTCTGAACCGCGACTACAGTAGGCAGCTTGCACTCCCGGTGGAGTACGTGAGACTGCTACACTACCCGGGGCCCCCAGCCTCCCTGGTTTTTGATTGGTGCAGGCAGGTCCTCTGTATATAGTTGCCACACTCTGTTATCAGAAGTACTGCATTTATTGACAAGCGCACAATTCTCAAGTTCACGCACGTCACCCCTCTACTTTCCTCTCTGCACTGGCTCCCCATCGCAGCACGCATCAGATTCAAATCACTGGTGCTGGCTTATCAAGTGGCTAGAGGAACTGCTCCCCCTTACCTCCAGTTACTCATCACACCCTAAACCCCAGCCAGACCCCTCCGCTCCACCTCCTCTTGCAAACTAGCTGTCCCATCCCTTTGGGTGCCCGGCAGCCGCTCCTTGCGGTCTCGCCTCTTCTCTGCCCTGGTGGTGGAATGATCTTCCGCGCTCGTCAGGACCACGGAATCACTTGCGATCTTCCGCAGGAGACTCAAAACCCACCTTTTCAGACTCCACTACCACTGCATTCTGTACATCTACTTTTTGTACATCTACTTACTGCTTTTTGTATATGTATACTTGTTTAAATCTTCCTCTAATACAATAATAATACATTTACTAACCCTTTCCCTCCCGGTGTGACCAGTATGGTATGCAGCTGCCAACAATGATGTCTATTGCTGTATTACTACACTGATCTCTTGCGCAAACTATGATTGTTCCTACCATGTATTAATGCACATCTTGTAAGTCGCTCTGGATAAGAGAGTCTGCTAAATGCTTAAAATGTAAAATGTACAATTATCCGGGAGCCCATCCCCCATTCCGCATGACAAACCTTGAGCTGGGCGGAGGGTGGGGTCTCTGAAGATCACGGCAGGGCAGATTCGACAAGATTTCAAGAGTCAAGCCACGCTCTCCAGCTGTGTCCTGCTGAAGGGAAAAATAATAAAACACAATATCAGAAACAATGTGAGAAATGCAGACGGTGAGAATGACCCCTGCAAGGGGAAATGTGAACTGAATCTGCCAGGTAGAGAGAGAGCAAGAGAGGGAGAGAGAAACCCTGAAGAGTGTGTTATCGAAGAAGACCAACCTTTCAAGCTCCTTGAGACTGTTAAACACAAGTCAGCATTTCACCTGGTGGTGAAATGCATGGGGCCGCTGGGTGGCTCATCCTGTTAAGACACTGTTCTATTGTGTGGATGAGCCCCATGGTCTGCATCTTGTTAAGGCACTGTTCTAGTGTGTGGATGAGCTCCACGGTCTGCATCCTGTTAAGGCACTGTTCTAGTGTGTGGATGAGCCCCATGGTTTGCATCCTGTTAAGGCACTGTTCTAGTGTGTGGATGAGCCCCACAGTCTGGTATCAAATCCAGACCCTGCCAGAGCTGACTGTGGCCAGCAGACCTGCAGGGCGATGCATATTTTGTTGTAGCGTTTCCCAGGGAGTGAGGGATAGAGTCGGCGGGGTTGTTCATGCCTCGACGCACACCAGCGACCTCTGCTGGTCAATAAGATGCCCACGGTCTGCCAGTATAAAGCTGCATGTGAAGTGTCTCCCTCCGACTCACGTCTGTGCGAGCTGAACATGTAGACTGCGGTGTGAAAAGAAGCGGCGGCTGACATCACGTGTCTCAGAGGAGAGCCCGTGTTTGTCTACGTTCTCTCAAAATGACAGCAGAGGTTGCAGCAAGCGTGGCTTAGAATACCATTGGGAGTTCCTAATTAGGAGAAAAAGGGGGGAAAGCATAGAGAAAATAAAATAAAATAAATAAAATGGCTGCCAAGAAAGGTTCTTTTTTGCTGAAAATAGTCAGGAATTGGCATAAATGTGATGCACTAGCAGGTTCTTTTGATAACCTTGAGTGTGTACAGAGGGAGTCAAGCAGAGTCAACCCCTTGGCATTTCAGCATGTCTGGGTTTTAAATGGGATTCTCTGCGGGGAAGCGGAGGGCGTCTTATGGCTAGCTTGGCTGTGAAGGGAGGAAGGCTGGCTGCAAAATGAGGACATATGGCACATTTAATATCTTTGCTGAGTACAGTGTGATGTAACTTTCATCCACCTTCCACGTTCTTCTGGACCTGTTTTACACTGTACTGCTGGTGTTTTCAATGACAGGACAATTTGTGAATAAATAAAAAAATTCTCCCATTTTGGTGGACAATTGTACCCTATTCCTAATTCAGCTCTCCCTTCCCTCAAACTACGAGCTGCAGTGGGCCTCTTGCACTCCGGGCGAGTGCCTTTACCATTACGCCACCTGAATTTGTGATGATTAAAATATTCTTGTTGAGAAGGAAAGCCTTATTAACAAACTACTAGGGGGTGAGATCATTGGTGAACTTGTCATTTTCTCATGTGTTGCTGACACACACACACACACACACACAGCATGACTGAACCTGTTCTACACATGCTGTTTGCTGTGATGAAACCCACTCATGTAATTGCAGTGCAATAAAGACCTGCTCTTAAATGGGGGCTGCTGCTACTCCTCACATCCGTTCTCATTCTGCAGTGAGCGAGAATGCCCGGGCTACTGAGGCATGCTCCAATAGCAAAAATCTGATATGCAGATGCATTCCTGGGGCGAGTGCGTTACATCACATCACAGGCATTGCACGAGCTGGCGCCGCTATATATTGCTGAGTTGTCGGTCCCATATACCACAACAAGGCGGGCTCAGGTCATCAGCTCAAGGATTTCTGGTAGTTCCAGAGTCTACATTAAAATCAAGGGGTGATCGTGCCTTCGCTGTGTTTGCTCCTAGACTCTGGAATAGCCTCCCCTCTTATATTAGATCCGCCGAATCAGTCTCAGATTTTAAATCTAATCTCAAAAGCCATTTTTACAGATTGGCCTTCCCCAATATATGATTTTATTGTATTGATTGCTTTTGCTTTTATTGTCCTTTGTTCTCTGCTATTTTACGGTATTTTGTCAAGCACCCTGTGCTCATAGCTAGAAAGGTGCTATATAAATAAATGTAGTATTATTATCATTATTATTATCACACCTGGCATAACCCTTTTTCGGTGGCCTAATTTGCATATTCGCATAGCCCTTATTGTGTCTTTGTGGTTAGAGGCCAATCGCAGCAGACCCTTTCCTGAGTACAGTAAAACATTTGAAGTGTAGGTTGAGATTCAGAGTTACACTCTTACATACTGTATATTATTGGGGACCTACAGTATTATATGAGTTTGGTGGGTTTTTGAAATTCTCATTGATTTTGGATGCAATGCCCCACCCTGCGCCAGCCTGCTCGGGGATCGGTGATTGGCTGTCCGCCCCAGGGGGAGTCCCGTTCGGCGGGCGGCGATTGGCTGTCCGCCCCGGGGGGAGTCTCGCTCAGGGGTTGGTGATTGGCTGTCCGCCCCAGGGAGAGGGGGGGGAGGGAAGTCGGCACAAGCTCACTGGAGGTACAGAAAGCTTCCCTGCGTGTATCGGATTCACAGTCGATGGCTCGGCGGGGTGCATCTCGAAGGAGGAGGTTCACTCGCCCTCGTCACAGGTCCCAGGGTAGCAGCTGGTCCCATTGGCGGTGGACTCATGGAGGAGGGTAATTGAATCAATAGAGAGTACAATTGACCACCAAATTGGGAGAAAAACCAGGGGAAAAATCTGAAACAAATATTTGTTTTCCAAAAAGATTTAGGAAACAATGGGAATGTTTGGGGGTTGCTAGGCACTCCCTGCAAGAGCCGTCACCTGGAGGTGGTCTTTGATTGGACTGTGGTGTCCATTGGCCTGAATTACATCTAATTGTAATCAGATTGATGAGGTCAGGATTTCTCTAAAAAAAAATGTTGAAAAGGAAAGAAAGCTAGGTGCAAACCAGTATCACAAGGGAAGCAGTCTCGGCGAGGCGATCGGTGACGTCAGTAACGCCCACTGCAGTGGATATAAATGCAGTCACTGTAAAGCAGCGAGTGCGACTCTGAGATCGTAAACACCAGAGCTCGAACGCCAGTTACTACCTGCCGTGAATCACAGTCATCAACATCGATTGTTTTCAGTCCATGGCCCAATTCACAAATCACTGGCCACAGAGCAAGACCTGTGCAGTGTCTTCTTTCAAATTGCAAATGAAGCACACTTTGCATGTATGTTCATGCCATGAATGTTCAGTTCTGAATCGTACAGTATGAATGAACAAGTGTTATATTGAATAGCAGTTTTTGTCAATGACCCTACTGTGTGTTACAGTCCCTGATAAAGCACCAGTGCATTGGCGCCGATGAAACAAATTTAGTCTCAAAGCAGTGATTCTTTCACAGGGAATCCCAAACCGGAGAATCCCCCCTTTATCTGCCCTCTTATCGTTTGGGCTTTCTGATCGTCCTTTATGCTTCAGCACACAAGGCTCTGTTGTACATTTGTGGCACTCAGCTTTTTAATAATTTTCCATTTTTTGCATGCTTTTTATATATCTTATCTTATATATCTTATAGATCTTATGCCCTCAGGTTGACATACAAAATGTCTGTGGAAGGCGTCGGTCTCAGCAGCTAATCAGGACGAAGCCACGCCTACTCAGTAAGCGCACACACCGGTCCTGTCGATAATAATTACATTTAAGACTGCTCTGCAGGTGGCTGGAACCAGCGTTTTTTTAATAATTTTGTTCGATATTGTATGATTTTTTTGTCTTTTCATTTAGTTTTTTTCGCGGCAATTATCGTGTTTATGTTTATATATCTTAGTAGATCGCCGAGAATCAAATGCCCGGTCAGAAAAACTCCAGTCTGGACTACTCTGTTCCCGTCCAGGGTGTGTCACGTGGCGTGTGAAATGTCCTACACAATGTCCTACAAAATTCCCTACACAATGTCCTACAAAATGTCTTAATGAAAAGTCCTACATAGGTAGTGCTAAATCAAAGGGTCACCACCATGTGATCCTCTGCCAACAACTGGATTTCCTGTAACAAGTAAGGGGTGAGGCGCCAGCTGGCCTATCATATGACAAGTCAAGGATGCCATGGCAACCTTCATACCAACAGCAATGACAGTGGCCAGGACTCAATCAACACTTCGTCCTTTAAATTGAATCATGATTAAATGCCAATTCTTCTATTTTCTTTTTTGTTCACAATCACGGTTTGGTCCAGTTTGGTGATCGCTGGGCAAAGCGTGTAGGATGGTTTCTGGATCTGGATTTAGGGAGCAGACACCAAGCCCATGGCCCTGAAAAACCTGATGCCCAGTAAATCTGCCTGCCAGGTCCAACATTTTGAGTGAAATTATACATTTTACATGTTAAGCATTTAGCAGACGCTCTTATCCAAAGCGACTTACAAGATGTGCATTAATACATGGTAAGAACAATCATTGTTTGCACAAGAGATCAGTGCAGTAATACAGCGATAGACATCGTTGTAGGCAGCTGCATACCATACCTGTAACACAGGGAAGTAAAAGGTTAGAATATACACAGCATATATATTTCTTTTGGGGGGGGAGTAAACAAGTATACATATACAAAAAGTATTAAACATGTAGGCAGTGGTGATGACAATTGGCTAGATGTACAGAATTCAGTGGTAGTGGAGTCTGAAAAGGTGGGTTTTGATCATTCCACCACCGAGGGGTCAGGACAGAGAAGAGGCGAGACTGCGAGGAGCGGCTGCCGGGTGGGCAGTGAGAACACAGAACCACCAATGGTGCCTTCAAGCATCCGAAGTGTGAAAAAAATCAAATAATAATAATGATGGGAAGATGGTGCATTATCGGACCGTATTTCAAGGGGAGGCTGAACTAAGAAGTACAGGGGCAAGGAGCAAGGGACACGCCCCTGTAGTGATTAATGGAACGCTCAGTCCTCTTTTGCGCCCGTCAATTTAACGACTAGCCCGCTGGCAGGAAACATCAAGCAAATCAATGCCTTCTGTTAACAGAGTAAATTAACAAAAATGACACTTAGTGTGGGCTTTCAGCTCTGCAGAGAGAGAGAGAGAGAGAGAGCGCCAGAAAGAGACAGAGAGAGGGAGAGAGAGAGAGAGGGAGACAGACAGACAGACAGAGGGAGAGAGAGCCGGAGAGAGAGAGAGGAGGGGGGAGAGAGAACCAGAAAGAGAGAGCAAGAGAGAGAGATTTGTTTGTGGGAGTTCATGATTAGTTCTGCGGTATGTAAAAAGACATGTTTAAATGTTTATAGTTTCTATAAATGTAAAAATACATGTTTAAATGTTTATAGTTTCTATAAAATCAAACACTAACATAACAAATTCTAACATAATTAAACATAATTACGTCAATAAGCAGGCAGTAATTTCATCTAGCACATATAGTGATATATGCGTCCACCTTGTTCTTATGCTGCACTTAGAATGCACAATTAGCAACTGCTAATATTCTTTTAACTCCAGTCAGTTTATAGCATAGTTGAATCTCGGTGATATCTTATCTTGTCAGTGCTGTATTGGGTGCTTCAGCGCTCAATACAATGCACTTAAGATAAGCTCTTATATTAGCTGAGCACATGTTCAAAACTTGTGCCACATGCAGCCCACCCATTGGGTAAGAAGATTTACCCCCCTCTGCGTCTGAGCCATACAGTGTTTTGCGACTGCCATATTTTTGCAGGCATATCTCTATATTATATATATATATATATATTGTATTTTCATATCTGCGTAGGACAGGGCTAGACCTTTTTGCAGGAATATTTTCTTATCTGGGTAGAACAGGGCTGGATGTTGAAAAGCTTCTTACGCAGAGAACTTCCGACAGCGCTCCATTCCATTCTGCTAAATGGCATATATAAACTTATATATAAATTTCCCCCCCTTGTGTCATGTTTCTTTCTCTTATTTGTAATCAGTTTTTTTTGTCTTCCTATTTTTTTCCGCTCCGCCGTAGAGCAGCCGAGCTGCGCAGTCACTGCTTTGGACACCTCTTCACGCGCAGCCAGCGCAGGCAGACTGCAGGCCCCTGGTTGACCAGAGGAGGCGCTGTTGGACCATTGCATGATGACCTCCCTGCCTCCCTGTTACACTGGCATGGTCTGGACCATGGGGTCATCACGGCACCAAAGACTTGTGTCACACATCACATGCCTTCCTGAACCATATATATATATATATGTATGGGCGGTAGTGTAGTATTGTGGTTAGGGAACCGGGCTTGTGTAATGCAGAGTTGCAGGTTTGATTCCCTGGTGGGGCACTGCCGATGTACCCTTGAGCAGGGTACTTAACCCAAAATACTTCAGCAGATGTCCAGTCATATAAATGGATTGTATGTGAATAAGTGTGTGTGTGTTTGTGTGTGTGCATGGTGTTTTTGGTCAATTCAATATTCACTGGGACTCACAATAAAGGTACTCGTTCATGTTTGCCTCCAACTAGACTCATCTGCTAAATTACAATTGTAAGATATTTTGCTGGTAATTTCCAAATAGGGCCTATTATATTTTTTTACAAATCAAGAGGAGGCCCAAAGGAATATATTCAAATTTGTGGAATGTTTGTTCAATCTCCCTGCTGTCTGATTGGCTCCCTACCGGCCGTCAGATCTCCCTGCTGTCTGATTGGCTCCCTACGGCCTGTTAATCTCCCTGCTGTCTGATTGGCTCCCTACGGCCTGTTAATCTCCCTGCTGTCTGATTGGCTCCCTACGGGCAGTGCGTGTGTCAGGTGGAGACAGCAGGAGAGTACACCATGTGACTCCAGCCCTGAGCAGGTAATAATACGCATCATACTTACTGCCACCGATTACAACAACATCCAAACTGTTTACTAAAAAGACATTTGGTGCTTGATTGCTCGACAACCCAGTCAATTATAACAGATTTGCAACCTAATTTTTATTTTCAACCTGAAGGAGTATTGTGAAGGAAACGTAAGTCAAGGACACGGTGTTTGACACTACTGGTAATATCACAATATCCCTGGGGATCAGTGGATGACAGCTCTCTGTTTGGTTGAACAATGGTGTGATGGTTAAAAAGGTCTCCCGCACACGGTCTCTGCTTGCAGTGGCATTTATTAGACGCAGCGATTTGGTTCAATGGCCTTCGTCGGGGATAAAGATGATACATGTCATGGGGTCAGCTGTAAAAGGTCATATGACCAATCAGGCGGTAACACCATTTCCTCACCCCTATACCAAGTAATGGCCTTGTAATCATCACACGATAACAAACATATAAAGATATAAAAAGTGGAATAAAAACATGTTATTGTCATTCACACAACTTGGAACATAAAAAAGAACCACCCTGCCCTCCCTGAATTAGAGCTTGTCGGCCCAAGTTATCTCCTCTGATAAGAACAGTGTAATCACTGCGATACATATCTAATATATTATTATTATTATAAACTTCATTGTTTATAATATTGCTATTGCTGTAGGAGCTCATTCCCACACATACGTGATCATTTGCCTAACCTTACAATATGGAGTTGGTGTTTTTATGGAAATAAATCAGCGATCTTGCACCTTTACATTGTGTTCCTCTGTCTGGCGAGAGTGCACTTTTGATACACAGCTCCTGTATTTAATTCAATTAAGTCAAGGGAATGTTTCCCGTCTGTCTGCAGTGAGCGCTTTGGACAGACAGGATCAATTGGCACCGTTTTCACCAGGCTTCTGCCTCTCCCTACCATGTGTTTCTTTGGTCTTCATAAAATCAGATTATGTTTTTTTGTTTTTATGACTCTCTAGGCTTATCTAGACACTCGTGAAAGTTTAATTATGATTCGTTTATTGTGTGGAGCTATAAAGAAATATGGTGAAAAATGTTAATCACTTTTTTTCAAATACAGAGCGCCCTTGAAGAGCCACTTTGCATTTCACAGAAGAAAGAAGAAAATTAAATTACGTTGGAAACAAAGGGCTCTTTGTTTCTCGGAGGTAATGAATTCAATATTATTTTTTAATTTTTTACACAAATGTGTTGGACAAATTTCACATAAACATTTGAGATTTTGCAAGCTCTCTTAGCTGCAGTTCATATAAATATTTTGTGGAGTTTAAAAAACCCCAAACACCATTAAATGAGTAAACCAGAGGAGCGTAAAAGACGCAGCTAGCTCGGGGCTTAAACCAACCGTTGTGCGTTGATATTCATTACAGTTTTGCTGTGTTCTGCCTCTAGATAAACACCGCCCCAGACGGTGCTTGTGTGTTTTCCTTAAATGCCAAGGCTATGTCACTGCGCCATTTGCTCCTTGCTCCGGCGACTCCCCGGGGAAATTACCCACAAGGAGGGAAATTAACTTCATGCTCTAATTGGCGAACCTGTACGTGTCTCTCGGGTCCCCGATAAGTTTCCAATAACTAAAATAATGTGAAATCTTTACCATGGAAGACAGAGGAAATCCTTTATGTCCTGCGTCTGTTGGACGTTGAGACCGAGTGACACCTGCACGCGGAGGAGGGCGGGAGGAGGGCGGGAGGGAGGAACAGTAGGCCATGGCCGGAGCGGTACTGCAGCGGTCAGCCGGAGGCTTTTGAGCTGTTGCGGAACGGCGCAGTGAGGGGCCTGAATCCTGAGAGCTGCAGTGGTCGGGGGGGCAATCCGGGTTCTCAAAGAGGAGCTGGGGGTTATTTATTTGCTTGTTTATTTACATTTACATTTTAGGCATTTATCCAGAGCCTCTGGAATGCTGGGAAGTTTTTTTTTTGTTGTCTCAGATTTTTTCCAGTTTTTCTCCCAATTTAGTAGCCAATTATACCCTTCACAGCACAGTTGGGTTTTGAACTGCTTCGCACGCAAAGCGAGGTGCTTTAGACTGCTATGCTATCCAAGGCCCCTGGGAAGTTTTTTCAATTGCCTTGTGAGGGTGTGAGTCGGGGTTGGGGGGTGCCATTTTCTTTTACATTGTATTTATTTTGTATTTGTGAGCGTATCATAGCTTACAATGTAAGCTATGAATATTGTGGCACAGGGATTATTGTTATCTGTCATTCTTGTACGCATCTCTATCAAATAAACAATGAATAAACAAACAGAATTGTTCATGTCACTGTTTTGTTCAGCGTCACCAACACCCAGCGTACGACAGCTACTGTGAGGGAGATGGGCCCAGGGGAAGCCGCAGAGGGTGATGTCATTCTCACTGTGGCACCGCCCACACACCAGACGTGACCCACACACGCCCCAGGGGACCCACACACACCACACGTGACCCACACGCCCCAGGGAACCCACACACACCCCAGGGAACCCACACACACCACACGTTACCCACACACACCCCAGGGGACCCACACACAGAACAAGATGAATTGAGCCTCCCTGAATCCGTAGAAGGGGGAATAATCTAATGCGTCTCGTGTTTGTGACACAAATCTCTCTGGGTATTTTTGGCCCTGAACGTGACATACGTACCTTTGGTGCTCTCGGGGATCGTGCGGGGGGGTGATTGAGCAGGGAGGGAGGGAGGTGGCAGGTGAACAGAGAGAAACAGGAAAGGATGGGGCTAGTGTGAATGTGTGAGGGACCCCCTGGTGGGGTGGGGGAACATACATGGAACACCTCGCTGAGTGACATGGCGTTTCGCATCACACCCCACATCCCTTCACATGAATATCCTCACTGTGTTTGGTGTGAAAGTGTGGGCTTTGGAATGAGCTGGATTCTGCTGTGTGATTGGGGGGGTTGATAGCAGGCCCTTGATATCTTGAAGCTGCGGGACAATAAGATATCATCTATTTTATAAGAGGTCAACAACGAGACGTCATTCCTGCTGAGAGAGGAATACATAACGCAGCAGGTGTTTGTGTTGTGCTTTAAACACCTTAATAGCCGTATGCCCTCCTTTCCTCTTCTCTTCACTCCTCTCTTTTCTTGCTCTTTTTTTCATGAAGAGGATAGCAGGTAATGTACATGGTTTTTATATATCACTCAGTCCACATTGAATAATTCTGTGTTGATGCATGCATTTGCATTCATTCCTTTGTGTGTAAATGCTTTGAATTAAATATGAGTACTCATGCTATGCCAGTCCATGCTAGTCCACCGGATACATAATATGCTTCACGGTTTCCAGTCTATTTAGTTCAGCAACAGAATCCAGTCAAAATCTCCTTCAGAAAACTGTGGGGTTTTTTTGTGTGTGCATGCATCTGCATGTGTGTATTCGTGCATGTGTGTGTGCGTGCATATGCATGTATGTGTATTTGGATATCCATGTATGTGTGTGTGTATAAGCATGTGTGTGTGATCGAGTATGTGTTTGCGTGTGTTTGTGAATGCATGCGTTTGTGCTAGAGTGCTTGTGTGTGCTTGAGGGACTGAGTGAGTGTTGCATGTGTATAATAGCATATCTGTATGTGTGCTTGCAGAGCCATATGTGCATGTGTGTGTGTGTGTGTGTGTGTGTGTGCAGGCTTCAGTGAGTGTGTGCGTGTGTGTGCGTGTATGTGTTTGAGTGAGTGTGAATGCGTGTGTGTGTGTACTTGTATATACTGTATGTATCTGTGTATATGAGTGTGTGTGTATTTCTGTGGATGCTCTGACAGGCAGAAACTGGATACCAGCACCAGATTGACTGTCCCCAGGGACACGGCTGTGTGTATAGAGATGTCAGTACAGTGTCAGCATTAGCGTTGCTTGTTATGCTCTCTTCCGCCCTTGGACCAAACAAACAGAGCGAAGCATTAAGACGAGGGACTCACGGCTCACCAGCACCCTGGACCGTCTGCCCATCAGCCAGGCCAAACACAGCACGCAAACACGACCAGCTCTCTGGTGTGATTAGGGCAATTTGCTTTGAGAGCGGCGGATGAGGGGCAGCGGGCCAGTGGGGCTACGGTTGGATGTAAGTGGGGAACAGTAGATTTGGAGGTGTGAGGCCCCAATTTCTGCACCTCTCTCAGGTGCACTCATCTCCTCTCTCTGCTTTCTTCCCTCTCATTAGGGGGCATGGCACCCAGACGTCCATTGTGCTGCATTTTCCAGGAAAAACAACAACAACAACAAAAATAGGTTTCTCTTCCTCTCCTTGGGAAGAAAGTCCATGAGGCCCCTCTCCTCTAAATATACAGCCATTCAAACCCCTTCACTTTGAGTGGTTTAGTAATAATTGTGTTCCGTTTTCATCACAATAAAGGCCTCCAAGCAGCCGGAGGAATGAGGACAGTGCTTGGAAGCTTGTGATTACGTGGGTGCTTTGAATGTAAACGTGAGCTGTGCTTCCGGCTTCCCCCACCCCTCCGTCCCCTTCCTCTCTTTACCCCTCGCACATAACTCATAAACAAATCAACTTGCAAAACATATGTGTGGGAAATATTCAATGGCCTAGTTAAGATGACTCGGGAATGAACTATTTGTTTAGAGATTATTTTCAGATGTCCGACTCTCGGCATTGACGGTTCCCTTCTGAAACATCTCCCTCCTTGCCTCTCCACTGTGTATCTGATGTGTAGTGAGCTTGTACTGGCGCACTATGGCTGCCGTTCATCCAGGTGGGTGCTACACATTGGTGGGGGTTGAGGTGAGTTGCCCCAATTGTTGTAGGCGCTTTGAGTTCCTTGGAAAAAAAGGGTTATATAAATCTGATATTCATTCATTCATTCACATCTCTGCCTTAAAAAAAACTAACTGAATATTGCACAAAAGTGTGGGTGAAAACTAAACATTATTTCTGCCACATGATTGATTATCACATATTCCTAACTGCACCGTCATGTGTTTAAATTGCTAGTTTGGCCTAAATTGCTAAAGGAGCTGGACCAAACAATAGCTGCTGGTGCCCCGACAAGCCGCTTGTTGATTGACGTATAGGGCGCAGGTGGCCCTGCTTGCGTTGTCTCCGTGCTGGTCGTACCCACACCATGCATGCGTCCCAGGGTTTTACTAAGGCATGATACCCATGATGCAACACTATAATTTTAGTCATGCCTCGAGGAAATTGTGCTGCAATAAAAACAGATTATTTATTTATAGGTTTTTCAACAAGAACGGCAAGAATATTAACTCCCCTTATAGCTTTGAACATGTGTTGAGCAAGGAGCAAATTAATGTGCGCGATTTTGCCTCGTCTTTTTTAAAGTGATATTGTCTTTCCAATAAATAAAACATGTACATCTTTTATTAAAAGGCTTATTCCATGGTAATTGGACAGATAATTTTTTTATGGTTTAGTGTTTCAGAAAATGTGCGTTGTGAAAAGTAAGTAACTTTTTTGAGGCAGTGCATAGTTGATGCACTACGGTACGCCGCTGCGAACCATGGATTCCTTATCTACTACATACATTACGGTAAGCGTGTAGATTCTAAACCACAGCACAGCGACGTAAATATACGAACCAGAAGACTCCCGCGTAGCCTACTGTCCAACTACCGTTTGTAAGAAATCAGAACTACGCTCCTCCTGGGATAGTATGCTTTGAGCTTGTGAGTAAGAGTTTTTTTCCCCCTCAGAAAAAAAGCTCCGTATTTAGCTTTTTGGGGTTTTTGACATTTATCAAAAACAATATAGAAATGTGCTAGGAAAGATCACCTACTGTTTTGTTTGTTATTTGTCGCTACGGTCCTACTTCCAATAGTTTTACCTGTTCTACCTTTTATTCCTGTGCTGGGTGCCCGTTTAATTGAAGAAAGGTGCAACAGAATGCGCATTTGTCTAGCGAAGAACAAAGTTGAGATTTTTGAGACTGAACTTATAATATCGTTTGGTGGAATGTTTCACCTCGATTGTCTAGATGTTCGGGTATTGTTAATTTATTACCTGTTTTGAGTGTTTCTTATTCTGACCAGGAACTGTGAAGGTGTGCTTGGTGTAACACGTTCAAAGAATCCGCGATTTCAGAAGAAAAAATAACTGGAGAGAAAGAAGCCCAACTACTCGCACCTGAAGGAAAATATAGTCGTAGAAATAGTAGCTTGGAGGTTCTTACGGGAGTAAATATAACGCGCTTGAATCTAAAAAGCCAGCCATGTGGACTTTGCTTCAGATTTCATTAACATTAAACATGTTCGTAGCGTGGGTGTATCTATTTTACAAAATGTTTTCTTCGCCACAACCGCGAGACAGTTTTTCATCTGCATGTGCTCGTGTGGTCGATTTCGATCAAAGCAGAGCAAGGTTTCTGCCAGAAACAATCTTGTTTTTTTTAACGAAACAGCAAGACCTTCTGTTTGACAACTGTTCTTGTTTATGCCCAGGGACAAAATAAGCACTCGCCGGAGCGCAAGTATAGCAACAATAGCAGGCGAATATAATCTATATGGAGTTTGGCATGCAAAGTATTTTATGCACAGGTTATACACTGCCAATTATTTGTTTAGAAACAACGCAATTCTTTGTTGTTTTAATTGAGACAGTATTTTTTGGTGTTTGAACAAGTGATTGCAGATTTTGCTTGACCGTTTGTTGAGAAAACCTCCTTAACCAGAAATACTTTTAAGGAAAAAAGGAAAAGAAAAAAGTATTGCATGGGAGAAATGAAATACTTTTTTTACCCGTTGATGAACAGTAGCAGACGTTTTCTATATATTGTGTAATATTGAACATTTGTTTCTTGCAATTCACCTCGAAGAAAGTAGTTTCCCTGCCAATATATATATATATATGTATTTTATGAGCACTTGAGCAGGAAAAACAGACCGCGAGTCAAGCAGTTTTGCAGAGTCCCTACCCTGTTGCCTTTTTTGAAAGACTGGGGTGCTCCTTTGACGCGGAAAATTCCTGAATTGAAAACCTGAACCATCCCGTTAAAATCTCCACAACAGCGAGGGTTCAGGTAATCTCTGCGCGAGTGTAAATTATCATAGCTGCAGTACACAGTGCATTCGCCCACCGCACTGAATATGCCATGTTTATTTGTATTTTTGTAATTTTCAGCAAATACAATAGGCTATTTCTTTCAACGCTGCACTGGTGTCTGACAGGGGTCTCTGTTCAAATCACACCAACATACCAGTAGTCCATTTCCTTATTTTCCTTTGTTAAAGAACACGTAGCTCTTTAAGATTACTGACCGTTTAAAGACCGCTGGGAGCACATTTTTTGCCTTCGCTTGAATGCACAGCACTTCGTCGTTGTTAACATGTTCATACAGAAACATGTTGTTCGCGCTCTTGACTGTGGCCAAAGATTGTATCGCGTCACTAATTGCGTAATCGTGTCTCCTTCGTCAGGGGAGAACCCATTTATATGTTTGGAGAAAACAACATTAAAGTGGAGATCGTTCACACGGCTGTCCAAACCGTTCTTCACACGTTAACCATTTCCTGGGCTTGTAGTGCGATCGGCACTGAGTACTCCTAAGGTTCTAATGGGACATTTAAACCCTAAAGGGGCACTTCAGGTTCTCCTCGTCTCTTTTTAAGACTTAAGTGTCAAAGTGTCAGCGCACAACCGTGTTGCCCCGGCTGCACATTGGCCCCCAGTATGCATTTAACTGCGTTTAATTGCAGCCCCCGGGCGCCCGAGTCTTTTCTCTCTTCTCCTCTCTTTGTGATGCATTGTGTATACGTCAAGAACCATTGTGCCAGTGGTATGGAAAGGTCAAGCGTGGCCATTCCTCTCCTGCGGGCTACAATGCAGGTATCGGCTCCCCGAGGCTGTGATGGGAGCCCGCACGCAGCACTCTGGAACGCTGGAGCCTCTTGAACGCGAATCAGGGCAATGATCGTTGTCCTTTTCCCGTAATCTTATCTGGGGCGACGTGCAGATCAGAGTTTACATGCCGTGCATTTATTTAGCTAACTGATTACATTCAGGTTAAGTACTGTATCCTTCTCGAGGGTGCAGCAATGGTGTTTCAACCTAGTTGGTTTCAACTCCATATTTGGATAGATTCCTTTATTGTCCTTCGGGAAGTTATTATTGTATCATTTAAGAGCATGCTGTCAAATATTGATACAAGGTATGCAAAAACTGCAGACGTTGGGATCCATGACAAGCGCAATGGATACGGCGCTGTTTGAGTTTTAAGAACCTGATATCTGCTTTCACGCCACGCGCTCTCGCTCTACGAACGGGAGCTGACTTCAGCGAGATGAGGTTGTGAACTCAAAACAATTGTTAACCCCACGCGCCTTTATAATTTACAGCCGAGCGCGGGTACAAACATAGCGTTGTGTCGTCAGAGGACGTGCCGAGCCATCCGACCAATCACAGCGGTTGTAAGGAGTGAGGGGTGGGGGATGGTATATCAGTAAAGGGCTTGTGCATTAGTTCTAGTGCCTTAAGTGGTTTTGCAGAGAGGTCAACTGATGCACTGATCCAGGCTCCATTAACTACCCATCAGTACACCAGCCAGGACGAGAGCGTTGGGAAGAGGGTTGGGGGGTCCGGGGACCCAAAATGGTTAACGGGGTGCAGCTCTGGTTGTCTGCACCATCATGTGGTTCTGTGTGGCTCAGTTGGTAGAGCACAGCGTTGGCAACGCTTAGGTTGTGGGTTCAATCCCCACTGGGACCACATATACTGAAAAATGTATGCATTCACCACTGTAAGTCGCTTTGGATAAAAGCATCTGATAAATGGCATATATTACTATATATTACTATTACTATGTGCTTTTTTTTATTTTGACATTTTTTTTTGTACCAATCCAAGTTAAAATGGTTTGAACACCTGGCCATGAAAGATAAACATGTTGCTTGGAGAGGAAAACAATGATATTGGAAAGAAAAGGACACACACACACACACACACACACACACACTGTTTTCAAACATTTTGGAATTTGAATTCTATTGAAACCTTACTTTCCCTGTTCATCCTTGCTGTGGAGACTTGCAGTCGGTACATCTACAAATAATCTTGGCCAATGAGAGATATCTAAAGAGTGAGGTGATTTCCAACGAAGGGCGTAACATTTTGTTTGCTGCTGTCATGCCTGCTAACCAAAAATATGTCTCTGATACAGATTTAAGAAATTCATCACCATTCAAGAAATGAACAAAAAGACAACAAGGAATAACCACCTTTTAGTAAATGTGATAAATCACCAGTGACTTGTGTCCAAAATAACTTGACATTTGGGAATGCCCAAATGTCATGTAGAAAGGTAGCCATAGCCTGACCTAGACATAATACATAATAGACAAAAGGGGCTCTCAGATCATTTCATATTCAAGTGTTTGCTTATATTATATTACAGGCATTTAGCAGACGCTCTTATCCAGAGCGACTTACAGTTTACAATCCATTTATACAGCTGGATATTAACTGAAGCAATTCAGGTTAAGTACCTTGCTCAAGGGTACAACGGCAGTGTCCCACCTGGGGATTGAACCTGCAACCTTAACGTTACAAGCCCAGTTCCCTAACCATTATACCACACTGCCTGCCCCCCTTTGATCTGAGTACAGTATCTGTGTACAGGTTTTTGTACAGTGTATTAATTGATGAGCGGGACTGCGGGATGCCAGTATAATATTCTTCCATACTCTCTGCCAAGTAATTGATCTTCCTAAATTTATAAGATCTGTATTCCATGTTTTCCTGATATACTGAAGGCCCATAATAATTAGTAGTTCATTATATATACAGGAAACTGCTCCCTTAAACTTTTTGAAAGATTCTGTAACGGATGAAGTGGTAACCTGAGTTTTCCATGGTACGCCATATGCCAACATGACGATATAAAAAAAAGGAAGTGCCAGGCAAGTTATAACATTTTCTCGAATCCTCAAATGATCTTAGTTCCAATTTGTCCATTATATCTGAGAAACTACGAATACCGTATTTATTCCACAGGGGACATATAAAGGGCTTCTTCTCAGACAGTAATTCTGTGTTGCCAAAGACAGGAGTCTGTGAATGCCATTTGGTCTTTGCAGACTTGCGTCATTGCACCAACACTCAGATTGGCACTTACTTGTATAATTGGTCATGCTCATTTGAGTAATTGCCACTAATTACTGAAAATAGAGTGCCTACAGCGATGCCTTGAGGGTCAGAAAGGAACTGCAGCTTCTTGAGAGAGGTGGTGAAAAATGCATGTCCTTGGTCATTAGAGCACCATCACCATGACGCCTTCAGAATTTCTTGCCCCTCTAACCAAAAACTCAGATTTTCAAAATGTTTTTTTTTCTTTTTTTTTTCTCCCTGTCTCGACCTGAGACCGAAAACCCAGGGTTAAGCCCAAAGTTAGCTAACTAACCCACTAATCCTGCTTTGTGAAACAGAGCTCTGAATCTGTTCATGTTGCATGTGATTGACTGTGGTACAAACGCCGCCCCTTTTGTATGCACACGCTCATAGCTTGATCGGAAAAACCAGGGTTGACAGAGCGAGTTGATAACCTCCGTCGTGAGACAGGTTAGCCGTAATTGCCTTTGTTAGGCTTTGTCTAGCCAGCTAACGCAAAGCTACCCTCACTATGTTGAACTTCCATCATGAGACAGCCCCCTGGTGCAAAACTGATCAGCCTGCCTTGCTGCTGTAATGAGGCAGCTTGAAGTATTTATTAAGCACTTTTGACAACTAGATGCAACCTTTAAAATGCCCACGGTTTTGCTATTAGTGCACACGGATGAAATGACGAGATGCCCATTAGAGACGGCTTATCGGTATGTAATCTGATGAGCCTGACACTTTCCAGCAGCTGGAAGGGCAGTAGTCTCAGGCTTGTTTATATATATTATTTTAAATGGTCCAAAAATTACCATGGCTGCAGCATCCATTTGCTATAATTAGTCTCTTACTGCACATTCAGTCCTCAGAAAACCCTAACAATGTCGAGTAAAAAAAAAAAAAAAAAAAACTTACCCCAAAATTACCCCTCTTTCAAAGTCAATGAGATCTTGTCTTCTAGCCATGTTAGCCAAAATAATGGCAACTGGGCCTGCCCAGCAATTTTATACATGACCCTAAGCATGATGGGATGTTAGTTCCTTAATTAATTCAAGAAGCACACCTGTGCAGAACCACCTTCTTTCAATATTCAGTCTATTAAAAAGAGTTCCACTTAAAAGTGAAAGCTCTCCCTCTCATTCAGCACAGAGCAGGTGAAGTGCTTAGCAGTGCTAGCTGCCATGGAGGTATCAGGTGTGGGTTGCTCAACTATCCCATGGCTGGCATTGATCCGCCTCCTCCGAGACGGAACTTCGCCCACCTGCTCTGTAGGAACATCCTATTGCTCCTCAGCAAGCTTGTGCCGACTCGTCCCCTCCCCCCACCGTCTGGGACAGACAGCCCCCGATTGGGGCTCTTGGCCAGAGTCAGACTGACACAGTGGATTTCGAACCGTGACCGCAGTTAGACCGCTACGCTACCTGGCGCCTCGCGTTTAAAACATTGTATGACATTGCTCCAGAAAGTTACAGTGCAAAGTGTGGCGATCATGCCAAAATGTTGGCAGCAGCAGGCCTGGGTTCCCTTTTGTTACGTGTTTTGTGACAATGTATTTGTGAAAAGCGCTATACAAATACATTTGATTTGATTTGTTCACTCCACTGCCGAGCTGCATATACATTTTTATTTACCCCCCCCCCTCCTGTTTGCACTTTGTGCCACATCCACACAGACTCTGTGTGACGGCCGCGCTCTTACATGTGGGTCGTGACCTCTCTCGAACGGGAAGGAGGTCCTCCTCTTCTTACGCACGACCAGAAGGGGTCAACAGCAGTTCAACAGCGCAAAATAAACATTGGCAAGGCATTGGAGGACTGTATGTTAATGGTTTTTTTTTTTTTATCCTAATGCCCCAATATGGTTTTAGATAATTGTGGCTGTATCACCCAGTGATCTTATTTAAAGTGACCCTTTTTTTTTTTTTTTTTTTTTTTTTTTTTTTTTTTTATATACACCCCCCAGGAGCCCTCCCCTCCTCCCACACTACACTTCCCCCTCCTTCCCCCACCCCTCTTGATCCTACCACCATTTAAAGTGACCTTTTATGCGATGCTGAAAAGAGCGGTCTTAATGTAACACAAAGTTACTCAGATGGCTGTACGGACACATGCACTTTGACTCTCCGTAGCTTGTTTTAGTGCTCCACGCACAGAGTGCGCTGTTTGATTGGTTTAGTGTGTATTTATTGTAGATTGAGGCTGATTCCATTATGACCTAGGAGGCTTTGCCAAACATGGCCATGTTTCCCAATGTTTGTTTGGATTGGATGCTTGCTTTGTAGACACAAGCCCAGCTCTGTGTTTGGCGCGGGGTAGAGTGAAGGTAAGTCGCACGCAGCACACCCTCCAGATCCGCACGCCATAAATGGGTCTTATGAGTACCAACCCAGGACAACCCCACAGAGACATGACCCTGCTTTTTATCCGATCGGTGGCGGCATTTGGCTGTCCGCCCCAGGGGGAGGGGGGAGGGTGAGCCGACACGAGTTCTTCGAGGAACAGGAAGGGCATCCGTGGGGTTCCATCTTGGAGGGGGCAGATCTGCCGGCCTGGGAAAAATTGGCTTGTTTCCCTGGAGGACGGGTGGGGGAGGGTGAGTTGAGATAAATAGAGGGTATAATTGACAACCAAATTGGGAGAAAAACAGGAAAAAATTAGAAACTATACATTTTTTTATATTTTAGGTGTTTAGCAAACACTCTTATCCAGAGCATTTTATTTACAATTTGTATTTTTATTTTACACAATCCATTTAAACAGCTGCAGGTTTACCGAAGCAATTTAGGTCAAGTGCCCTCGCTCGAGGCTACAACCGCAGTTCCCCCACCTGAGAATCAAACCCGCAACCCCCTGACTTGCATGTCCAGTTCCCTAACTGTAGTGCCACAGTCCCACCTGAGTTTCACGTCTGGAGGTTTGAGAGTGTCCACACGATTGAATGGGAGGTTGCGTGAGAAACTGCTGCCTTGGTCAAGGCCGTCTTCGAGTCCGTGTCTCCTGGCGTTCCCAAGCCAGCGTTAATGGAAAGGGCTTTTCTGCTCCTCCAAGCGTAATTTATCTCCAGCGGTGATGTGTCCGCAGGTCGTTGGCTTTCCTCCTTGATCAAGGGGCTGAGGTTTTACTGCCCGTCGCAGATTTCCTTCGATACGTTTCTCTCCGAGACCGGAGCTGCCTGCGTCGCTTCGCCTGTCAGAAATTGCCTCTTTGAAGTCAGAATTGGAAAAGCTCTGCCGCGCTATCTACCAGGGCCAAAAAAACGAAACACCTTTTAAGTTTTCATTCCTGCTTTTCTTTTGACTGACAGTTTTACCGGGGCAATTACACTGTCATGTCTGCGACCGCTCTCTCGCCTTGTACGAATAAAAACCTGAATGAGCAGAAACCCACATCCTGATTGAATATCTCAAAGCTCTGCCAGGTAACGGGTGTGCACAATGCCGGACAGGTGAGTGCTTGCAGGTACCGCTCACGCAGCATTCCAGGTGTCTCTCCAAACCGCTGGACTCACCATGTTCTGGTCTTGCGTTGACTTTTGAGTGCTATTTATGGAATTAATTTTGTGATCTCCAAAAAATATTAACCCCCAAAGGTTGCTCCTCCCTCCTTTTTGTCTGTCCAAAATTGGTCAAGTTGTCATGGCCGACGTTTGACTGTGATCTCAGCCCTTAATGCCCTCTGATGCACAGACGTGACCATGACGTCCCTGCTGGTTGCCAAATTTGTGATTTGGGGTAAACGATGTAAATCTGAAACGATGCCTGCCATTGTTTTGCCCCTTCAGATGGCCCGGGGTTCAAACGTGACCTCCGCTGTTCCATGACATTGTATGAGACTTGCCTCAGAGTGTATCGCAAGCATGGTAAATGTCAGTCCTGTTGTAATCTGGGTCTGTTTTTAGCCACTGTGGGAGAGCAAGAGAAGGAGAGAGAGAGAGCTTCACCCAGTCTGTATGGGGTGAAAAGGCAGTAGGAGGAGGGGTGGTAGTTGATGTGCTGGAGAGAATGTGTGCGTGCGTGCGTGCGTGCGCGTGTCGATGCACGAGCAAAGCTGTGTGCCGGAGAAAATGTACTGTATATGTAGGGGCAAAAGTTAGTGCGGGAGAAAATGTGGGAGGGTGAGACTGAATGTGCATTTGGGAGTGAGACAAAGAGTGGGGGTGAGGGAGGGGGTGAGGGAGAGAGAAGGAGAGAGAGGATTGGGCTGCCCTTGCAGCATTGCGATCACTGGCATCAAACGGGTGTGTCCCGCTGTGTGAGATAAGAGGAAAACTGCATTTTCCTGTTCAAATGACCACCGTGTCAAAGTGTCATGACTCAACCTTCGCCCCAGGTATGAGTGTATGAGGGTTATGGGATTTCCACTGAACCAGAAAAGGTGTGGATGGATTTCGATGGAACTCTGTCACCTCATCGCCTGTGGGACCTGGGAGGTGATTTGAATACAGGGTTGTATCGAATGACGGTGACGTAACATTGGCAAAAAACTTGCTTGAACAAATCAGATGACAGGGAACCCATTCTCACAAACTTCCCTTTTCCAGACACTTAGACCAGTGTTCAGTCTTATCCACAAACGGGCCGGTTCTTCAATCAAGACCTTATTTAGTTGAATCAGGTGTTGTAGTGCTGTAGAACAAAAGCACTCTTTTGTTCTAGCCCAGCACTACAGCACCTGATTCAACCTTAATTGATGACCATGATTCATTGATTTGTTGAATCAGGTGTAGTACTGGGCTAGAACAAATGCCTGCACCCACACCGGCCCTTTTTTGTATAAGATTGAACACCCCTGGTCTAAGTGTCTGGAAAGGGACGTTTGTGAGAATGGGTTCCCTGTGATCTGATTGGTTCAAGCAAGTTTTTTGCCAACGTTATGTTGCAGGTCAGTGGTTGAGGTGGCTGGAATGTCCACCTCCAGATGCAGGATTCCTCAGAAGGGGTAGCTGACCGCTGGTTTATTAGCGAGAGCACATCCCTGGAAGTCGGAAGCACTTAATCTCACATCGGCGTAAACCTGGTCAGGCTCATAGTAGCGTGAGTTTATGAGCCTGACAAGTGAGGCTGCTGTGCAGCGTAGCACTCTCGAAGTGTCTGAAAGATATTGAAGTAGTTTTTCCCAGTTTTGTGGCTCATTCAAGTGAAATGGACTCAGATTGACTGAGTTTTTTTTCGGCGTCGTTCAAATGAAATCGCACAAAAATTGCGGCCGAGACTGAAATGAGCCAATTAGGCAAGTGTCAGGATCTAAGGCGCACCGAATGGAAATCGGGGAAACAATGATGAAATGCACAAGTCTCATCTCCCCCAGATAAGGCTGTCAGAGCAACTGTGGAGGGAAAAGGAAATTAAACTTGTTTTGAAGAAGCAGATGAAATTGTGCCGTGTCTGAGCAAGTCCCATTATCCGACACTCTCAAAAATACAGGTACAGTGTGGGTCGTCGGGTGGCGTAGCGGTCAAAGCATTCGCCCGGCATGCAAGTTGCCTACTGCATTCTCAAAAATACAGGTACAATTAGGGTACACTTTTGATCCTCAGGGTACAAATGTGTTCATTGTACCTACAAAGGAAACACATAAGATCCTTCATGATACGGTTTTGTACCCTTTCCTAGTGAAAAATGTACAAACTAAAGAAAGATACAGATATGCACCAAGATAGGGTAATGGATCCTTATTCACACTGGCAGCCATATTGAAATGAAAATTAGGCTTTTGCTGCAAGCAACATTCTTTTTCTCGCAATTATGTTCTTCTGACTAAAGGGTACCATTCAGCACCCTACAGGGGTACTGCCACAGCGACAAACATTTAACTTTAATAGGTACAACATGGTACCTTTTTTTCTGAGAGTGCATAGCTCTGGTTCCAGATTCTTGTGTGTGTGTGTGTGTGTGTGTGCGCGCATCTGTCTGTCTGTCTGTCTGTCTGTCTGTCTGTCTGTCTGTCTGTGTGTGATTGGTCATCTGGGGCCTCATTTATAAAACGTTGCGTAGAAACCATCCTATATTTGATCTAAGATCATTTCTGAAATGTGTGTAAGTGTGATTCAGAGAAACTGAACGTACGCACAAAAAAACGTGCGTACGCCAGTCCCCCAGATGTGAAATCTATAAATCGCAAATGATCTTGAAATTGTGCGCAGGTGAATGGTTTTAGATCTCCGCCTTGTAAACGCCCCCTAATTAATATCATTAGCATATAAATGAACTCGAATCAAAACACAAATTTTCTACTTGATAATGGCGAGCTGCAAGAAAAAGAATTTTAGCGAAGCGGAAATCGAGGTCCTGTTGGCGGAGGTGCAGATGCGTGCAGGGACGCTGTTTGGGAGCCTTTCCAGTGGCTTTACCAGTACAACCAAGTACGTGGCATGTTAGTCTGTAGCCCAGGCTGTGAACGAGGTGCGGGGGCAGCAAAGGTCCCTGAAGGAAGTAAAGAAAAAATTATCTGATTTAAAACTGAGGTCAAAATCTCTAATAACTCGTTCCCTTCTTATTGCGCGGTTGGCGATATCTTCGAGAAGTGACAATGCTGCCATTCTTACTCTTGCAAACCACTGCATTATTGGACATTTCATAGCCTACAGATTGACCGAAATGTTTTACACGCGTGGAACCATAATATGTATTAAATACATTTCAAGGATGTGTCAATTATGCTAATAGGGGTAGTTTTGGAAAACCAATGTGTGTTTTTGTTTTGTTTTCCACAAGTAGCCTAGCTTATGTTGTTTTAATGTATTAATACATTTATTGTGCAAACCATTACGTATAGCCTAAGCAATGTGTTCAATCTGGTAATACTACTACTACTACTACTACTACCACTAATAATAATAATAATAATAATGACGAAACAATTAGGCAGCAGACGACATGTTGGCGCTGTTAGATTTCCGAATACATTTTACATTACATTTACATTTTAAGCATTTAGCAGACACTCTTATCGAGAGCGACTTACAATATGTACATTAATACATGGTAGGAACAATCATAGTACGCGCAAGAGATCAGTGCAGTAATACAGCAATAGACCATTGCAGGCAGCTGCATACCATACCTGTAACACTGGGAAGGAAAAGGTTAGTCAACATTTTTTTTTTTTTATGGAGTAAGCAGGGGTATATAGTGTTGAGCAAGTAGGCAGTGGTGATGACAATTAGCTAGATGTACAGAATTCAGTGGTAGTGGAGTCTGAAAAGGTGGTTTTTGAGTCTCTTGCGGAAGATCGCAAGTAATTCCTTGGTCCTGACCGATTGCGGAAGGTAGGTCCACCAGCGAGGGGTCAGGACAGAGAAGAGACGAGACCGCGAATACCTGCAGTACTCCAACATTGCCACAAGGAACGCGTCGTCGCCAAGTTGAAACCTGACGTGGAGCTGAGTACTTTTCCACGTCAAAGACCGTTTTTATAAATCGGAACTTTGGCGTGGATTTGACCGTACGCACGTTCTAAGATCAAATCTGTGCGTAAGTACGTTTTATAAATGAGGCCCCTGGTCTGACTCCCAGATCACATAGTTATAAACAGGGCATGTTATTTTTGTACCCTCAATGTGCACCTGTGATGTGCCTATGCTAGTCCCATGGGCCCTTTACCCCAGAGCGGAGCATGGCATCGTGTATAGAAGGAACAGAAGGGAAGCATACCCCAAACAGAGGTGCTGCTGGGAATTGAAGTCTGTTGTGAAAGCACTCCGCTTCTAACTATGGACCACACCTACCAGCATTATTGTTGCCAGATGTTGCTCAGTGTCTGGCTGTTGAGCTCACTCCCCTTCTATTGGGAGGGAGGGAAATAAGGATCTGCTCATAGCTCCGCCCCCTGGGCCCTGTGCCCACGGGATTGGCTCCTATATTGAACAGGCCTCTGACTGGGATAAAGGCCCTTTGAGTCGGATGAATGAATCTCGTCCCTCTCCTGGCACGCTGTCGAGGCTCACTCGCTCTGACAGGGTGCCAGCGTGTGGGGTAATTCCTGGACCCTCATCTTCCCCTCTCTCTGTTTTCCTCACAGCGTAGCGTTTTGACTGGACGGAGGGCTCAGGAACACCGAGGCGGTTGGACAGAACCAGCGATCGGGGTCCGGGATTGGACGAGCGCCCTGGCCTCTTGACTCAGGAGCACGCTTATCTGAGTGAGTATCTCCCCTCTGTCAGTCTGTCTGTCTGTGCTAAAGCTTGTGAAACGTGCGATACTCCGTATATAGAGCAATAAACTAGATATTTAAATGAATAACTAGTTCCCCTGTTTTTACTCTGGAGGAAGTGTGTCTCTGTTTTGCGTGAGCGGTGCCTGTATGGCACGCAGTCGGGGGGAAGGGTGAACGCCGCGCTGCAGTCGAGCTCGTGCTCACAGTGGCACATTGTTGTAAGTGAAACATTAATAGACATGGTGTCGCATGTCTGATCTGTGCGGGGACAAACACCCTTTTCACATTTGCTCCCCCTCCCCACTGCCGGAGGTCAACAGCAGTCACAAAGTCGGCCACAAGTGTTTTCGGCCAAACTTGCGTCCGAGGCTCATTGCTGGACGCTTGAATGACATGGGCGTTTTAAAATTTTTACATTTATTTTTGCGAACGAGAAGCGGCAGACTGACGTCAACAGAGGGCCTTGCAGCACGCTCCATTGATCGGCTGCTGGCGTTGCTCTGGGTAACGTTGCAGAGGTTAAAACATCTCTGAACGGAGGGCCACATGGGGTGGGGGTCAGGGGTCAGGGGTCGGCGGAGACCAGGGTCCCAAAAGATCACCGGATTGGGGCAGGCAGGACCTCTGCCCCGTGTGTAAGCAAATGGGCCAGCCTCTCCCGTGTGGCGCGTAAGACCTCGGTCTCAGAAGATCAGATTGGAGGTGGGCCTTCGTGGTCCTGTCCCGTTGTACCGCTTGCTTGTGCGCTCTAGAAAGAGATCGGATCCTGCCCACCCCCTACCCCCCAGCATCCCCACCCCCCACCCTCCCCCACCCGTCCGTTCCTGCGTCCATGTTCCCTGACCCACGAGCCGTGAAATGAATGCCAATTTATTCATTTTCATTTGCACGCCTTATTTGACATAATTAAGCAATAATTTTCTGAAATTTAATTGTCAACTTTCGTTATTCGCTCCATTTGAAATCTTGAACCCCTCCCCCCACCTCCCCGCCGTAAAAACCGGGTTCACCCAGAGTCCTGCGTCATGGAGACGTTTCATTATGAGGCCTTGAAATAACTGCCCCTGGATGAGGTGGGGGGGGCGAGCCATGCTTTATTTCTCTGCACACGCGGCTTCGTATTCCCTTGCCGTCACACGACTCCTGTATTCTGGCGGCCTCCTGCGTCACATGCCGCCCGCCTCGCTCACTCGTACATGAGTCATCCTGGTTGTTTTTGATGCAGATGCTTTTTCATGTTATTTAGATTTTTTAATATACATTCTGTCTTTGATCTGCTGGAAAACTACATTAATAAAGAGTTATGTTCCCCCTGCTCGTTACAGTCTGAATAAGTCCTTTGTTTTCACGACTCCAACCCCCTAAGTGGTTTACCTCTTACCCCCTGACCCATATTCAGGACTTGGTCCCACCTAATTATGAACCGCGGCTCGCTTTTGTTTCGGACAGTGCCGTACCAGTTGCCAAGGAGGGGGGTCCCGTGAAAGGGGGTGGGGGCTCCTGTGAGAGGGGGTGGGGGGTCCTGTGAGAGCCCTGCCTTCGATCTTGGAGCAGAGACCAGAGGCCTGAGATTCAGCCCGACTGCGACGGCTAGAGTTAACGACAGACGAATCTATAAACTATCAAACGTGAAACTAATGCACAACCGAGGTGGTGCGCACACCCGTCTACGATGGAGTCTGTTGTATTGTTGCTGTACTGAGCTCTTGCTCTAGTTGTGATGATTCTTGCCACTTTAAATGCACTCATTGTAAGTTGCTCTGGATAGGAGCATCTGCTAAATGCCTAAAATGTCAAAACTATTAAAAATACAGTTATTGGTCACCCCTGTACCGGTTATAAACCTCCAATTTTGGAGGTTTAGAAAATATTGTTGTAAAGATGTACTCATATTTTCAGGATTTATGGTTTTCACTTAATGTCATTATTAACGAGCGTTGTACATACAGCATAGTCACTTCCTGACACAAACGATGTACCGCAGTGCACAGGTGGTCACTCAATGGTTTGATGAGCATGAAAACGATGTAAACCAAGGCCGTCTCAGTTACCAGATCTCAACCCAACTGAACACTTATGGGAGATTCTGGAGTGGCGCCTGAGACGGTGTTTTCCATCACCATCAACAAAACACCAAATGATGTAATTTCTCGTGGAATAATGGTGTTGCATCACTCCAATAGAGTTCCAGACACTTGTAGAATTTATGCCAAGGTGCATTGAAGCTGTTCTGGTGGCTTGTGGTGGCCTATATATGTATATGAATATAAACATGAATATGAATATATATGAAAAATGCTAAATATCAGAAAGCCTGATGGGACTCCAGACTCCAGTGTAATACAACCGTGGTGCCGGCCTTATTTCCAGGTAAGAGTCCAGACAATGCAGTGACCGCGACCACCAACTTATTGCTCCAGCCATTGAGATAAGATCAAGGGTTAAACTGCGTGCGTGTGCGTGTGTGTGTGTGAGGCCCAACGTGCATGTTTTTATAGTTTGTCCTGCTGAATACACTTCAGGAATGTGGGGACAGGAAGGAGGTGTCTTCCTGCAGCCCCTGTACTTTCCCACCCAACATCCGCTTGTCCTGGAGTTAGGGACTTGAGTCTTTAGCTCAGCGAGCTAAATCGATCTCTTGTCGCGTCGAGATCCCTCGGTTCGAAACTCGCTGCGGGCAGAACCAACTGCGTTACAGAGGCAAGCCAGTTTTTCCCTTTGTGCTTCACGGGGAGCCTGTGCCGGCTCTCCCTCCCCCCTGCCTCTGGGGCGGTCTGTCAATTGCCACCCCCAGCAGGGCTCTCGGCCAGAGCCGGACTGGCGCAGCCGGGTTTCGAACTGCGGCTGCTGTAGGCAACTTGCATTCAGGGCGAATGCTTTGACCATTACACTACCCGAGGCCCAGGCTGGATAGAATTCTGCACGTGAATGGATGCTGGACAAATGGATGCAGAGCTGTCCTGACCTACGGACTCTGCTGTGCGCTGGGAGGCCCATTTGCATGTTGGGGGCAGAACCTCAACGGTGGCTGGATGTGAGTGCCACTCTCCAGGCATGTATATGAATAGTTCAGGTTTTGTGTCCCTAGATGTGAAAGTGGGACCGTAATCTGCACAGGGCATGTTTCATGGGCACCTGTGTATGTGTGTGTATGTGTGTGCATGTGTACGTGTGTTTTACGTGTACGTGTGTGTGTACGTGAGTGTGTGTGAGTGTGTGTGTGTGTGTGTGTGTGTATCTGTCTGTGCATGTGTGTGTACGTGTGTGTTTATGCGTGTGCGCGCCTGTCTGCATGCACGTGTGTTCCCAGAGGGAAGCATCACCCCCTCTGAGTGGAAGAGTTCACTGCAGATGGAGTGTGAGGATGAGCTTTTTGTCGGCTGCTGATTGGAGGGTGTGGTGCAGACGGAGACTCAATGCTCATGCTGTTCTCAGACAATGAAGCAGTGCCGTCACACCCCAGTCGACCCCCCGGCCCCTCCAGTCACCGCCCTGCCTGTTCAGCTGAAAGAAGTTATTCTACTGTCCTCCTCTCCTCCCTTCTCCTCTCCAGCTGGAAGAAGCTGCCCTACCATCCTCCTCTCTCCTCCTTCCCTCTCCCCTCTTCGCCTGCCCCCCCTCCCGTATTCTCCTCTCCTCGCTGGCGAACACACCCCAGGGCGTCTTGTCTTTCAACCCCAGTCGTTTCACTTCTACCGATTTGCACTAATTGGCAGGGGAACGCTTGATTGTGTTTGATTTTTTTGGTATCATATTGTTTATCGGTTATAATACAGGATGTAAACTGGGATTTTTGTCTTCTCTAGAAGTGGTTAAGCTTGATGTAGCGAGAATACCAGTTGCACGGTTGACTTTCCCTCAGGGCATATACCCTCAATGCTCTTTAAACCTGTTAATTGACGCATTGACGCGTTTCCACATCAAAGATTTATTCCATTAGCAGTCTGTGCAGATCTTGCATGCTTCCTATTCACAAACCTGTAATGATTTCTGGAGTGGATTTATGCAGATTTAGCCATGATGCATGTAGATTTATGCACATGAATACAAATGGATGGACCACCTACTGAATAAAATAAATTGGGTTGCACAGCTTGGTTATATGAGCCCACGGCTCTGCGATACACCATCTATAACCCCCTCGTTTGAAGTGGAGCGACAGGTCGGCCTCCGTAGCCGTAAAGATAAATTGAGCGTAGCAAATCCACACCTTTCGGGCCTTTTTTCCCAGTTGGATTGTGGCTGGTCTTTATGAAGTCATTATGTAACCTTCTTCAGGCAGGTTTAAGGGAGCAGTTGACCTTCAAGTGCTTTTCAGGGTAATTGTATGGGCCTCCTGTGTGTGTGTGTGTGTGTGTGTGTGTGTGTGTCATAGTGTTTGTGCAGTTCAATTCCCCCAGATCATACAAAGCTGTGGTAATTTTTTAAATATATATATATTTGTTTAAACACAAATTGAGCTTTTTCAAATTTAGCAAGAAATGACTTGCAACTTCATAAAAAAGGGATTTCAAATGTAATGAATTGCCTAGCTTTTAATCTAAAGTGTTGCTTAGTCTTAGTTAATTTAAATCCTATAGCACCACACTAGGAGGGATACATGGCTCCTTGGTGCCATCTTCAGATCCGCCTCTCTCTGAAGATAACAGCGTTCCCACTTTTAATAATGCAGGGCTTCCATGTCATCCCAGGAGGAGCCATAATTCAATCAAGACTGAAGGGCTAAAAATAGAGACGTGACAGACAAAAGAATTATTATGAGTTTGGCTCATACATTTTTACACTGATAGTCCCAGAAGTCAGTGGGAGTATATTAATCTGCAAACACACACACACACACACACACACACACACACACACCCTCAAAGCTTCTGTGTGTGTGTAATTATTTGTGTGCGTGCATGTGCGTGCATGCATGCGTGCGTGCGTGCGTACGTGTGTGCGTAGATTAATATACTCCTACTGACTTCTGGGAGCATCACTGTAAAAATCATGAGACTCAGATGGCTTGGAGTGATCCTTATTGTTTTATTATGTGGCTTTCACGAGTGGCTGGGAAGCACTCCAGAGCGGAACTGGATACCCCTTTAGGGACACTATCTCCCAGCATGCATCTCTCCCTCAGTGCGGGCGTGCGGTCATTAGTCCGAAGCATCGATTCTCTGGCAGGGAGAGATTAGATAAGCTCCTCCACTTGCGCCCATAGCTCACGCGAGGTGCATTTCCTCTAACCCTAACCCCCCGAGACTCTGTCAACATGCAAAGACCTTATACCTTTAGGCAAAGGCCTCACACAGAGCTCACAAAACTCTTAGGGCCACATTTACTAAGGGAAACGTCATGGAAACAAGATCCCTCCAAACCCCCCCCCAATTGCAGCTTGCCGGATATGAAAAGCCAGCAATTCATTATTATTTCCATTATTAATTCTGTCTAATAAAGCATCAAAGTTTATCTCTGGACTCTTTTGTTGAGGTCACGCAGCAGGGACTGATGGATGTTGCAAGAGTCGTCATCAGTCTGGTTGTGGAGGTAATCCCATGTTCGTTTTCTGGCGGGCTAATCCCTCTTGTCTGCACCTGCGAATGTGTCGAGTGCCCTGGGATCACAGCAGCGACTCTCCCAGCGGCTTAGCAAAGTTTTGAGCGGTGATACGAAAAGAGAAGCCAATGATGGGGAAAAGCTCGAAAGTTAAAAGCTTAAAAGTTTGGTTCCTCCCTAGCCTGGTCTGCTCAGGCATCACGCCCTGGTGTAATAGCATAAGCTTTGTGCAATCTCTCTCTAATAGGATTTCAGAAAAATAGGCAAGGGTTGAGCCTGCGCATGTTTTGATTATCAGTATGATATTTTATGATAGTTTATTGATTCCTGGGTGTATGGGGAAACAGAGCTATAAAGTGCATGCA
The DNA here is from genome assembly GCA_029706075.1 of Aldrovandia affinis. Classification (NCBI taxonomy): domain Eukaryota; kingdom Metazoa; phylum Chordata; class Actinopteri; order Notacanthiformes; family Halosauridae; genus Aldrovandia; species Aldrovandia affinis. Next base: position 792,643 of record JAINUG010000104.1, read on the forward strand.
TGCGCACATGCCCATGCGTGCGCACACACACGCGAATACAATATAGCATGTTTACACCAGTTTATATCCCAGCTGAAGTAGGCTTCCTGGGAAACTGAGCTGGGTGAGGGATAACTGCACTGCACCATAAACATACGCACTCCAAAAACATCCTCGCATAAGATGCAGAGACGAAGTGGCATATGAAAATTTAAATGGGAATTTATTCGAATGATGATGATGATGATAATTATTATATAATAGTTAATAATAATGTGTGCAATGATCCCTTTTAGAATTTAAATAATAAGACCTGATTATTTAATGCTCCAAGACAAAGTATAATGTTTAATTGTGGTTTGTTTAAAAACATTAATCTGCATGGTTAAATAAACCAGTATACTTTATTTTGGAGCATTAACTTATTATTTAAATTCTCAGAGGGACCATTGTGCACACAGAGTGTGCAGAACACAGGACTGGAGCAATGGCGTTTGTTTGCAGTAGTCATATGGATCCCTGTGAAACGTGGTCATGACAGGATTGATTTGCTGTCACCCTGCACCGTAACTGATAGCTTTACCCCCATAAAGGATAATGGGTACAATGGGCGCATCAGTCAGGCGACAGGGATTCGTCGCGTGATGTATGCGCTTGTCAATGCGGCACGCAGAGCAGTGTGCGATGATAGCATTAGCGTTCAGTCTCCAGTGGATTGGAGTGCAGGGGCTGAGAACAGAGCCACTTTATTTATGGTTGCGCAGTAACTTGTAGCAAGCGGTGGAATACGACGTGTGTACGCTCACTTGTGCGTTAGAATAAGACACTTGTTCAACTTGTTCAGAGACACTTGATTTAAAGGGAATCGAACACAGAACTACAGTGGATATATTAAAGAGATTATTGATATCCTGAAAAGCTTCAAGCTTTCTCCTCACCAATGGCACTGTGATCGCGGCCTGGTCCGATCTTCTTTGTCAATAGCCTTGCACTCATACTCCACTAAGAAAGTGTGAGGTAAGTTGGTTAATTGAAATTAATGAACATTAATTTAGTGGACGCTTGTATCCAGAGCAATTCAGATCGCACGAGAACAGGCCTCTGAGCAACAGTGATGTAGGTAGACCTCTCAAGCAACGCTCCAAGAGCAGTGAACGTACAACTAACTGACAAAATAAAGGAAACTCTTGAGTAAATGTGGGATCCCTGAAACGGGTGCAGTGTGGCGAGTGTCTCTCGGAGGGTACCACAGCCATTACCGACAGATAGGCACGGCCCTTGCCCCCCACCCTCCTAGCCCGGGTCAGGGTCGTTTGAGTGTACCCCCCAGGTTACCAAAGTGTTGCCTTTATTTTGGCACTTACCTGTGCATCTCTAAAGTGCTGGCAATCCGAGAACCACGCCTCAAATCGTAAATACATACAGATGGAACGAAACGGGCGCACGTGAAGAGAAATCAAAACGAATACGTTTGCCATTCGTCTGTTTGAGTGCTAATTGTGCAGTGAAGTGTTCTGTCATTACACCCAAGATCAAATCAGCCAAATCTGTTCTGGACACCATCCCCTGCATTGCAGCCGAGTGCATGGTGCATTCTGGTATACGCAGCAATACCATATCATCTCTGGCAGGCATCTGAAGATGCTTAATTATTCATTTGCTTATGACAGGATCTACTGCAGGGCAACATACAAACCTGCTGCTGGATCTTATCTGGATACATTGAGCTAATGGTTTTTACCATTGGTGGAACAATATTGAACAATAGAACCATATAGATCCATGGCTTTTTTCAACCTTTTCTGTTGTAACCAGTTGTTTGAGGTACAGGGGTAAAACAAAATACCCTGCCTTTCAGGCTGTGTGGGTCTGTGTGGCTCAGTAGGTAGAGCACAGCGCTGACCACGCTTAGGTTGTAGGTTCGATTCCCATTGGGACCACATATACTGAAAAATGTATGCATTCACTACTGTGAGCCGCTTTGGTCTATTCTTCGGCATACAAAAGCTTGGGTGTCAGAATCAATGCCAGCTTAGTGGATTATTTGTTTCTCGTTTTTGGTACAGGTTTAAATGTAAATTGTCGAAAGAGATAAGCAGTCACGGTTCAAATTTGCAATTAAATTGTCAAACCCACCCAAGTGTGTGCGGTGTGGCTGGGGATAGCTGGCCAGACTTTACGAGTGTTTCCAGAATGTTGTCCTTTTTAGTTGGCTGTGTCTTTGTGTTTTCTGCCACCTGTATTCCCAGTTGAATTAACTTTATGGGATGTATAGTGTGTATATGCATGGACTTGAGAATACCTCATATTTGCTAAAGAGATTCTCAGAGAAATATGCCAGGAAGCATGGTTCTCACAATACTAGACAGGACGTGGCAGTAAGATTGACAGCTTGAGTTGTGCGGGCCAAGTAGCCTGACCCACGCACAGAGCTAGAACACCCACGTCTTTCTGTGATGTCACAGTCAGTGGTTCCTGAGCCTAAACCTGGCCCCCGTAACATCTCTATGGCTGTGTTCGGAACCTCACACTATCCATACTAAATTTGACCTAAAGGTAGTACACAGTACGTAGTACGTGCACAATATGTGAATCTCCAGTGCGCCAAAGATGCCCGGATGATGTACTAAGTTCTGTATGGTTCAGTAGGTAGAGCGTGGTGCTAACAGCACTTAGGTTGTGGGTTCGATTCTCATTGGGGCCACATATACTGAAAAATGTATGCATTCATTACTGTAAGTCGCTTTGGATAAAAGCATCTGCTAAATGGCCTATGTTATTATATTATTAATATAAAATTCAGTGAATTTATAAGTACACAACCAGAGGTACCTTCCTGTGGTACTGTATCCCATAATGCAATGCGGCCATCTTCAACATTCCATTTCATTTAAATATTTTTTTAAATGGCAGATATTTCTAGCAACAGAGACAGTGGCAACAGCACCACTGATTATAAATGTTGTAAGTATAATAATGTTGTGTTGTGTAAAATTTTTCTATCCAAATGTTATCGAAAAGCGAAAAACTACGACAAGTTGAGTTGTGACCTGCTTGAACTAATGTAAATGGGGAAGGCTCCATATATTCACCCACAACACCTTTTGATTTGCATGAAGAACAGAAACACAGGTGCATAAATGGCCGCTAATCCTTTGTAGTCGTTGTGAGGCTGAAATGAATTCATAGGCTCGTGTTAGACTTTGTTAATATTCTCCTTCAGTTTGATCTCACACGATCAATCCGTTTGATCACCTTCAAAGGGTTCCCCTTGAAGGTGTTTAAAAAAAGCATTTTTGCTGATCTTCAGTTTTTTTTAAGGCTTAGGAACATTTGACGTTCTGTCTCGGGTAGATTAACATCCCAACCTTGAAAGACTTTTTTTCAGAAATGATTTTCTCCCATATTTTGGCATTACCCCTCCACCCCTGCGGACCCAGACTAACCAAAACTCCTCCGCCTGCTGCTGGGTACATCACAGGTAACTTGGCCATCACCTGGAGGACAAGATGCTGGCTTTGCCTCTCACAATCCTGCATATGTCAGACCCTAATCCATCACAGAGGCTAGGTGATGAGAGTAGGTGTTTGTTTTGTGGTGGGCGTGTCCTGCAGTGAGGTTGAGGGGATGTCACGTGTGGTGGGGTTGAATAAATGATAATGCCAAACCAACACGCATTCTGTGTATGGAGAATGGTCTTCGTGTTCCACAATGGGTTATGACGGCAAACACGTTCACCATGCGCCAATCACAACGGGAAGGGGTGGAGCTTTTCCCCCGTAGCTCCACCCACTCTCTGGCCAGGAAAATCTCCACACGGCACATGTGACCATGCCGAGGCGGATACCGGGGCAAGCAAACATCACTCCCCTCACTACGGAACGCTGTTAACAAGCGGTGTTTTTGTGTGTGGGTGCGTGCGCACGGTGGAGAACGTCGGCGCTTTCGTGTGTCTCAAACAGAGCCGGCCGCACTGGGAACTGACTGCGAGAGAGCGAGGAGCAGAAATGAGAACGTTGCTGAATGGAATAATAATAAGTGAGACAGTTGGCTGTTTGGTAATGCACTGAATATCACAGGGGAAGATTTCCTTTGTTGTGATGATATGAGACCCCCCTCCCAGCTCTCGTCCCCCCCCTTATCCCCACACAGTGTGATCTTCCTCTCCCTGTCTTCTGAGGGCCTGACTGGATGTGTGATGTGTTAGGAGGAGGCTTTGTAACATTAATGCTGAAGAAGATGATGTGTATCTGTGTCTTTTATGTGTGTCTGTGTGTGCGTGTGTGTGTGTCTGTCTCTGTCTGTGTGTCTGTGTGTCTGTGTGTCTGTGTCTCTGTGTCTGTGTGTGTGTGTGTGTGTGTGTGTGTGTGTGTGTGTGTGTGTGTGTGTGTGTGTGTGTGTGTGTGTGTGTGTGTGTGTGGTGGGTGATCACGTATGTGCAGGTGCGTGTGTCATGTGTGTGCTGTTCATCTGTTTCATGTTCATGAGGAAGTAGATCATCCTGCTCTCATGAAGGAGAACATGTATTGCGTGTCACACGTTGAGTTGGCACTACACACGGGTACACAACGTGAACGAGCCATGCGTTCCATTTATAGAAAATCACACGTACACCAGTGACATGCTGTGTGTCCAACGCTTTCATCTTCCCGGTGGAATACACCGGCAGACGGGTTTGTCATCGCCGCCGGTGGCGTTGGTGATGTAGCGATCCCTGCAGGCCTCCCACGCTTTCTGAGATCCGTGTCTGCTAAAACAAAGCGCGTCTTCCTGCGTGCGTTTCAACACCTGGGGGCATTGGGAGTGGGGGTGTAAAGCACGACTGCGCCTTCGCCGGCTCGGACGATGCCTGGTCACCCGGGCGACCGGGCTCTGACCTTTACCGCCAGGGCACTGAGTAGGAGCCGTAACCGTGACAGCGAGTAACACCCTGTCACCCCGTCCTGCCCGATCCCGGCGGAGACCGCCGTCTCGATGACCATGCTCTGAGCGCCGCTGATCCCGTTAATCGCCAGCTGTCAGCCGTTGCCACGGACACACTGTGGCGAGAGGCCAGCGTTTCCCCCGCTGCCTGACAGGGTCGTCTGAGCTCGTCAACCGCGGATCACAGGGAGCCGCTCGTTAGCCAGGCTGCGCTGGGAGACTGTCGAGAGATTCGAGAGGGGAGGGGGGCTGTGTGGCGTCGTAACCGACAGTAAAACTTCAGTAAGCAGACTACCGGGATATGGCGGATTGCCTTTTTTGACGTTTCGTTGGCACAGGTATTGATGATTTTACTGACGGAGGCTTTGTGAGCCCCAAAGTGACCAGGCAGTCATTGACTTTTGCTTGAACCAGCCGAAAGATTTTGCTCTCCCCAGCAAAAGACTGGGTCAAATGAGTGGGTCACTGACAGCATATGGTAACCAATAAGAAGCCGTCCCAGAGCTTGGCTGCTTGAGTTGGATCCCCTGTTGGCTATCCGTTCCCCGGGGGAAGGGGGGAGGGAAGCTGGCATCAGTTTGCCGTGTGCAAGTGACTCTGTGGGCATCAGAGTTGTGGTCGACGGCTCAACGGATTCCGTCTTGGAGGAATCTGTTCAGTTCGCCGTTGTCACCGCCGGTCCCAGATTTCCGAAGGGGAACTCGTAGTGAGAGCGGGGGGGTTGAACTAGGTGAGGGTACAATTGCCCACCAAAATTGGGGGGAAAAAAATCTGAAATCTATTTTTAAATAGAATGAGAAGCCTCCAATTGCTACAGATGAACTATGAAAGATCGCCCTGCAGCAGGGGAGGGAGAGGAAGGTGTTACTGGTGCTACTGGGATACTGGTGGCTCTGTTGTGGTGTGGGGTGCATTTTAAATCTACTCAAACCATTCTGAGTGCTCCTGATGGGCATTTCTATTCCATGATGGCAGTGCCCCCATACACGGGGCACGAGTGGTCACTCAGTGGTTTGATGAGCATGAAAACAATATGCCATGGCCATCTCAGTCACCAGATCTGAACCCAACTGAACATTTATGGGAGATTCTGGAGCGGCGCCTGAGACAGGATTTTTTATCACCATCAACAAAACACCAAATGATGGCCTTTCTCATGGAAGAATGGTGTTGCATCCCTCCAATAGAGTTCCAGACACTCGCAGAATCTATTCCAAGGTGCATTGAAGTTGTTCTGGCAGCTCGTGGTGGCCTGACGCCCGACGCCCTTTTAAGACACTTTATGCCGGCGTTTCCTTTATTTAGACAGTTACCTGTATGTCAATCTTATATGTCAAACTTTGGAATGACCTTTTGAATAAAGCATAGTGAAGCTCAGTGAAGTTTTTATGTCAGTTTTTGTCTAAAGGCAAGGTAGTGTTTTGGGCAGCATGCGATACTGCCTGCTGTTGCTTGCAGCTAGTTTCTGTGCCAGTGAGAGCCGTTGATGAATCACCTTTCCAATGAAGGGCTGGGACAACTTGTCATCTCCACTGTGCTTCAGCACACACCGGCTGCTACCGCGCACGCTCCACTGAAATAACTACCCGCCGGTCTCAAGCGGCTCAATTATCTGCGCAGGGAAACACAATAGCGGCGGTTTGGCCTAGAACGAGTCCTACAATGGTTTCTGTACAGTGAGGCCTGCAGTTGCAGGAGTCGGTGATGTCGTGTGAAATTGGGTAAACGGAGGCAAAATGATGTCCATTTATGTCCAAAGTTTCATCCTTTTGTCCCTTGGAAATGGGTCAAATCGCTTGTCCTGAATCCGATATTCCTCATCTGTAGAAGAGCCATCGGAGGCCGCTGAGTGGCACAACCAGTAAAGACACTTGTTTATAGGTGCAGGTTACCCCCTTCTGCCTGGCTGCACCAGCCTGGCTCTGGGCAGGAGTCCTGTTCGGGGGTGGTGATTGGCTGTCTGCCCCCAGGAGGGGAGGGAAGCCGGCATGAGCTTGTGGCGTGCAAAAGCAGCTCTCTGTGTGTCGGAGTGATGGTTGGCAGGTTTCGTCTCGGAAGGAGGCGGTTCAATTCCCTTTGTCACTGCTGGTCTCAGAGTTGCGATGATGAATTTGCAATACGGGGGGAAGGATGTTGAACAAGAAGAGGGTACAATTGCCCACCACATGGGGCGAAAATAGGGGGAAAAAATAATAATAATAATAATAATAATAAAAAGTGCCATCGGACAGCCTTTGTGTGAGGAAGTGTAGAAACCTGACCACTGAAGTTTCCTGGCCCCACCATCCCTCCCTGGTGAGTGCCACTGATTGCTGGAAAAAGAAAGACTGAAAGAGAGAATGAAAGAAAAGAGAAAAAAGGACAAGGTTTCCCGTTATACCTGTGGGTTGGGCAGCTCTGGCGGGCAGCTGGTGACTCACACGGGCATTGCTTCAGCTCAGCGGAGGCTCTGCACGATCGTGCACTGGGGCAGTGGGGTGTGCTGCTTTCTGCTGTTACTAACGGATTCATTGCTCAATTAAAGTGGCCGACTACACCGCTGACTCGCCTCACCTGGTTTCTCGGCTCTGAAACAGTTGCTTATTTTAAGGTGAAAACGGAAAAACCTGTGGCCCTGCAGGACCAGGGTTGGGATTGGATTGGAGACGCCTGCACTAGGTTATTACACGTTAGGCAAAGAGAAGGGAGTGCGAGGTGTGACCCAGGGAGGATTTGACTGCTGTGGGTCTTTTTTTTCTTTTCTTTTTTTAAAACCCTTTGAGGAGTGACCTTTTCGAGAGTTCTAGCTCTGAATCACAGTGTTCTATTCTGGAATTGTACTGTTCTTTGAGGATGCCGTTAGCAGCCCTTTATGATGTCATGGACTGGAGTCAATTAGAATGTTACGGCGTGTTCTAGAATAAGCTTCACATCCCCACACAGGCGCTGGGAGGTGGGCACAGCTGCTCCCCACTCCATAGGCAAACTTCAGGCCTCCTTAATTGCCTGTCAGTCCGGGTAAGTCAATGTGACAGACCTTGAAATTGGGCGCGGTGCCGGTCGCTCAGGAACAGCCCGGTTGCCTTCTTGTACGAGGACACTCCGCTGAGCCCATCAAGTGCGCTTTTATCTGCAGAGATCGAAGCGAGTCTCTTTTCACACTGAGATTAAATTGAACGTACCGCAGGAGATGTAGCCTAGCATAGCGGGAAAGAGGAGAAAAGCACTCCCGTGGTTTCAAAGAAAAGGCAAAGAAGGGTTCGACTGCAGCTCCTCTGTCACAACTGGCTTTAAAACGGAATAACTTTTCACTGTGCCAAGTAGGAGCACAGCATGTGCTAGGGCGAAGCAATTCAAAAAGGTGCTTTAGAATATATCGATGTGTTAATTATCGATTGACAATTGACATCAATTTGTGTTTTTTTGTGATGTCAGAATTGGAATCCTGTTTTCTTTATTTAAGTTTGAGCTGAAACGTAAGTTTGTTACGTTTTGTGAGCTGAAGTTATTGTGCAAAGTACGGAAACAGCGTTTATTAGAAGAATATATATTTTAATTTTCTAACATCTCATTTATATTTGTCATTATCAGGCCTCAGCACCAGAAAAAATACGTGAAGTGAGTTTTAACTTAAAACACAAAGTCCTGGAACAAATACTGGAGCATTCCAGATATCCACTTTCTTATATAGATTTTTTAACATAATATGGTTTCTGATTTTTCTCAGTTTTTCTCCCTAATCTGGAAGCCAATTATACCCTCTATTTATTTTGATTAACCCTCCCCCACAAACTTGGGGAGCTACTCTCCGAGGCCAGCGATGATCTGCCTCCTTTGAGACGGAACTCACTGACTGCCATTTCTGGAGACACCCTTACGTGCTCCACAGCGAGTTTGTGCCGACCACCCTCCCCCCTCCCTCAGGAGCGGACATCCAAATGCCACCCCCAATCGGGGCTAACGGCCAGGGAAGGTCTGGAGACTAATTTTAAATTTTAAATGTTAAAATTTTTATTCATTTCTAATTTTTCCCCCTTTTTCTCCCAATTTAAAATTTGCCATTTTATCCCCCTTTTTCTATTTATCTCATTTATTCCTCCTCCCCCATGAGCCGCCGCCCGTCCTCCGGGGCGAGACATTATCTCCGGGCCGAATTTATCCGCCTCTTCTGTGACGGAATTCTACCACGGACACCTTTTTCCTGCTCCTCGACGGACTCGTGCCGGCTCACCCTCCCCCGGAGGCGGACAGCCAAACTCCACCTCCGATTGGAGCTGACGACCAGGGCCGGTCTGGTACAGACGCGGGTTTCGAACCGCGTCCCTGACAGGCAGCGCACACCACACCGGACCAGCCAAAGTGTGGTGCGTTAGACCGCTACGCTATCCGCCAGCCCTGAGGCAAATTTTTAACCCACGTCCCTGATAGGCAGCTCACACTCATACAGGACCAGCCAAATACGGATGCGTTGGACCATTGCGCTATCCGCCAGCCCCAGATATCCACTTTTGTCAGGGAGCTGATTGGTGTGCTGCACCGTGTGCTGCCCGACGAGCAGTACTCTAATTCTAAACAAGCCTCTCTTGTCTGTGTCGGACGTTGTCAACGTCCACAGATCTGAAATCAGTCATGCATAGAAAGGAACATTATGTATACAATAGAGCGCAATGTGGGCAATCTATCTGGTGCGATTCATCCTGCGCTGTGCCCTGCTGTGCTGTGCTGTGATGCAGCTTCCTGTGGGTGTCACAGGAAACGCCCCCTACACGCATACTGTAACTCTTTAGTAGCTGGAAATGTAAAAAATTATAAAAATAAATCAAACCTTTTCTTTCCTGGTGTTGGTGTGCAGCTACCAACAATGATGTATATTGCTGTATTACTGCACTGATCTCTTGCGCGAACTATGATTGATTTTACTGTGCATTAATGCACATCTTGTCGCTCTGGATAAGAGCGTCTGCTAAATGCTTAAAATGTCAATGTAAAAAATGTAAAAACGAAAGTCGAAACGTTGTTAACCCAAACGTCATGCGATGAGAGGGTGGGGGCATTTTGTTCAGAATTTAGGGTGTTTCTTTTTGAGAACTGTGGGTAATCTGCAGGAATCTGTTGATTGGCGTGTAAAGGGTTAAAGTGTTGCAGATAAAGGGTTTGACCGCAGGGCTGCTAGTGCGCACAAACCCCCGGCTCTCGCTAATCGCGTCTCCACGGCATCAAATCCGCCCAGATTCGCCGTGACCTTTCCTGGGCAGATGTGTACAAACAGTGTTGCCATGGTGCGCGAGTGTGGGGGGGCAGAGGGATAAACGCAGGGGGGTGGGGGGCTGGAGGGGAGGGAGGGGAGGGGCTCTGCTACATCCTGGCATAGCCAGCTCTTCCAGGAAGAGCTTCCCCACTCCCCGCCCTGGCAGAAGTGCCTCAGAAACCCGGCAGCAGTGTTTTCCCCAAAGCCGGATGGGGGGCAGGTTAAAGCAAGTTGTTTACTCAGGTTCAAGGCCCCCCCCCCCCACGGCACACGGAGTGGTGCTTACATTCGTTTACTGGAATCCCTGGCGTCACCGGCCCACACAGGATGGGCGAGCGTGGCCTCTGGCGTACGGGCGGATGTCAGACGCGGTTCGGGTCGAGCCAGGCCGCCAGTTATTTCTCTTTTCCCTTCTGGCGAACTGTCCGAAAGCAAGTCGAGGGTAGCGTACTTGGTTGTGCGTTTGCTTTAAGTACAGTGTCACGCGTAGAGTTTTATGGCGCTGCTGCCGTTAGCACCGCCACCTCAGGCGTGTGGCGTTTGAGTGACAGCTGTGGCTGGCGCTGGCAAGGAGGAGAAGGGTTGGTGATGAGCGGAACGGCGCTCTTTTTCATGTCTATTGGCCCTGAATCCGGCGGAGGATGGGAAATGTCAGCTCGTCTTCTGTGATTAAACGCCATCGCGATGTAGCTAGGGATAAGCAGGAGAGAGGGCCGGGCCACAATGGCGTGTGGGGGGGGTCTGGCCTGGCCTACGCTGGGACCATGCTCAGGGAGATGGGCCTTCTTCAGTCCGTAATTGCTTTAGCCCAAGCATTTCCTTGCCAGATAACTTTGTTACTGGGCGACAAGTTCATTCGCTCAAATAAATACACACCCCTTGTGAGTGCCAACGGTCTCGGTGGAGGGGGTGGAGGGGTGGAGGGGGTGAGGGAGCTCTCGGTACCACGGCAACATCGGAGAGAATGGTACCGTGTATAAATCTCCTCTTGAATCGAGACCTTCAATCTGTCAAGAGGGGGATCTATATTTAGTGCTAACCTGACAGTGGAGGAGGAAGCTCCATCACTCTACACCCTAACCAGCGGAGGTGGCCTACGAGAGGAAGGGGTGCGTCTGAAGCGCACTGCAATGTCGGGAGATAAGCCGATCGCTCTGGCGTCAGGTTGTGTGTTTTTGAAGTGGGGAGCGCTGAGCAATCTGCACGCTGACCGCCTTCCCACATCCTGCCCTAGGTGCACCCGTGTGCGTGTGTCTGTGTGTCTGCGTGCGTGCGTGCGAACGAGACCGTGCGTGTGTGCGTGTGTGCATGTGTGCGCGCACACACGGGTGCACCTAGGGAAGGCAGTCAGCGTGCAGATCGCTCAGCGATATATATACAGATATATATATATATATAGTAGTGCAACTTGGGGTGGGGTGACACTCAAGGACCTTTTCAGAGGGTGTAGGGAGTTGAAGAATCCAGAGGAGGCAGTATTTTTTTTTAAACCAATAAATGTATTACATTTATTAAAATAAAGTCTTTACAAAACATTAAAAAGATGGGTAATTGAAAAAACATACAGTCCACAATCCTACTCTTTGCCTTTGTCCGTAATCCAAGTCACAATCCAATTCGGTTCCTCAAACAATCCAATAATCGGTACACCAAACAGGGTCCTCAAAACAATCCAAGTCAAACACAAACAGCCATCCAAAAACAATTCTCTTTTACTCTCTCACTCACCACTCTCCAATACACCACCAATGTGACATAAAACAGTCCTTTGTATAGCTCCCCAAATTGATGTCAGCTACCGGCAGTCCTTGTTTCACTTGTTTCAGGTGTGGGACTGCAGGGTGCTGGGAACTGTAGTCCTCTTGGCTCTAGTGGCTCCTCAGACTGCCCCTTTGGGATGCCACAATATATATATAAATAAATCTTGTTTTTATTATTTAATTATATGTGTTGCAGGTACAGTAGTAGGAGGTTCTTGTCTGTGGGTTTTCTCTCTTTCATTGGATACATTTTCTTTGGATTATTGAATTTTGATTTAGTTTGTTTTAAGCGCTGGCCTCGCAGGAGCCCTTGTTGGGTTTCTCCCAGCTCGGCTGTTTGTTAGCAGCGGAATGGCCATTTTTATCTCTGAATTGAGCCGTGTTTTATCCCTTTGAAGCGGGCATGCGTGGGGAGGGGGGGAGTCCATTGGGAGAGCACACCCCCACAGGACGTCCCAGGGCTCATCTGAGACAAGGCCGTACACAGCAGGGCTCTCGCCCCACCATTCTACAGCTCTTCATTTATGCACTCTTCCTCTCTCACTGTGTTTGTATCTGTGTGTGTATCGGTCTCTCTGTCTGTCTGTCTCTGTCTCTCTCTCTCTCTCTGTCTCACTTTCTTTGTGGCTTTCTCTCTGTTTGCCCTTTTTCTCTCTCTCTCTCTCTCTCTCTCTCTCTCTCTGTGTGTCTGTGTCTCTTCCTAGTTGCATTTTTTAAGTTTAAGAATTTTTTTAATTTATTTATGCAACTTTTTTATACTTCTTCCTGTATCTCTCTCTGTGATTTTCAGTCTCTCTCTCTCTCTCTCTTTTTTGTGTCTTTTCTCTCTGTCTCTCTCTCGCTTTTTTTGTGGCTTCTCTCTCTTTCCCTCTCTCTCTGGCTTCTCTCTCTCTCTCTCTCTCTCTCTCTCTCTCTCTCTCTGCATGTCTGTCTGTCTATTTAAATTTTTTCAGTTTTACAGTTAAGATTAATTTGAATTTTTAAGATGCAGGTTCTCCCCCTGCTCTCTGTTTTGTTCTTTCTGTGTCTCTTTCTCTTTCTATCTTTTTATATCTCTCGCTCTCTCATTCTCACTCAAATGGCATTGTTGGCATGAAATACAGTCCAGTAAATGTTGCCAAAGCATGGCCATATCCAGCAGATATACAACACACAACAATACAGCAATAATTAAAAATGTACAAATTTAAAATAATAATACATTTATGTCCCCTTTCAGATTTTTTCCCAATTTGGTAGCCAATTATAACCTCTATTTATTTCAATTAACCCTCCACCACAAGCCCTCCACTCGTCCTCGGAGGCAAGCCAGTTTTTCCCCGTACAGGGGACGTCTTTCCCGCTTCTCGGCGAGCCCGTACCCGCTCACCACCCCCCCTCCCTCTGGGGCGGTCAACCAATCGCCACCCCCGACGGGGCTCTCGGCCAGAGCCAGGCTGGCGCAGCCAGGTTCCGAACTAAATGTTCCTTTCTGTTTTGGTCGGTCTGTTCTGGCATCCGTGGGCTCTCGGGTTGTGATAGCACGAAGCAGCTCCCCCCCCCCCTAAGAGAGAACGGGCACTTTTTCAACATTAATCAAAAACAGAACACTTGGAACGCGCAGATAGAATTGGTGGGAAGAAGGGTTGTTTCTCACGTGCCTGCGCTTTGTCACATGTTTACGAGGCAGTGAGGCTGGGGCTCGTCTAGCTGAAGTTGACAGTGTTTGGAGCACTGCACACTCGCTCCTGTCTGGCTGTGCCGGTCGGGTCCAAAGGCCAGACTATCCTCACAGAGCTCGGTTCCTTGTCAGTCATCCTGGTCTGGTGATCCGCTACGGTGTCCCGTCTCTTCTGGGCCCCGGGCACTGTGGTGATCACGCTCACGTGAATACGCTCTGTCTGTCGGCCGAAAGCTTGCCGAATATAATCATTGTGATGTTTCGCGCAGTTAATCAGTGTTTGCGTGGAACTTTTTCTCACAATTTGAATTTGGCTTTCTGAGGAGGGGCAAGGGGGGAGGGGGAGGGAAGCCGGCATGAGCTTGCCACTTGCACGGAAAAAGCATCTCCATATGTATCAGATTCACAGTCTTGGCGAGTTCCGTCTCAAAGGTGGGGTTCGGCATCTTTGTCACTGCCGGTCCCATAGCTGCAGACAGTGGGCTCATGGGGATGGGGGGTGTAGTTGAATCAATAGAGGGTACAGTTGGGCACCAAATTGGGAGATAAATGGAGAAAAAAAACAATAAATATATATTTTTTAAGAATATGGACCTGTGTATGTCATGGCTCCGTTGATGCTTTCTCAGTGGTCGATATGAATGGAATGATACGCACTGTGCTGCCAGCTCTGCTGCCTTATCTAACAGCATTTACAGCAGCAGTGCCAAGCTCTTAATCACTCAGGTGAGGGTAACCACGGTAATGATGAACGTCTGTGAGCCGGGTCCCTGTGGTGGAAATTGCTCGGTGTGCGCCCGTACGTGCCAGCTGCGAAACGTGACGAGCATGCCAGCCAGTGCTCGCGTGGATACGGCAGTCACTGGGCTCCATACGCTCCACTGGCTTTTTTTGTTAGTTTTTTTCCCTGTGCTTCACTAATGAAGGATAAGCCAATAGAAACACTCACAGCGGTCAGGCCCTACTCGTCCTGTTTGTCCTGCTGATCCGCGCTCAAGGGGTATCAGATCTGGAACCGTCGTCTTGGACATGAGCCGTTTTCTTCTGGATTAAAGCAACTGGACAGCAATAAGACGGGACCGCTTCGGAGATGCCTGCTTGCTGATTGGTTGCCTTGTCCTACCGTTTCTTTTGATTTCATGGTTTTGTAGGGGCTTTTTTCTTCTTCTTCACAGAACTGAAACCATTTCGTTTCGCGATTTGAGGTTTTTGAAAGGAAAAAAAGAAAATGGATCTAACCGCATAGAATTGGAGCCCCTTGCATTTTACACTTCTGGTAAGAAGGAGAGCCTTCTTCACAAAGTTATTACCGTGAAATGGATCTTCAATAATGCGGAAGTACTGGCTAATATCACACCGGGGCGAGGGCGAAGGGCGAAGGGTAGTTGCTTGGCAACCACATCGACCAAGAAACACTTTACTCCAGGAGTTGAGATTGAAGGAGCAGCATGTAACAGCTGTCAACGAAACGCTAAGCGACAGGTCTGGTACTCATTAACCAAAGCAGTGGCAATTAAATACCCTTTCATTTCTCCTCCATTGTGTTGTAATGGGGCTGTGACCCCTGATCTGAACACTTGACCCCCTCTCGCACCTTTTAAGTGCTGTTACCACGGCTGATGTGGCAGGTGTTCATCAGACAGTGCAGACTCCGTTTCCCACAATGCCCTCCCGGTGTGCTGAGAGAAGTGAAGTGGGGTTTGTTCTCTTCAGGGTTCCCAGGCATCATGGAAAAACCATGAAAATCATTGAAAATTATTCTGTCATGGAAATGTCTGATTCCATGTAACGTTTTTTCTTCTTTTCCAATAACATTACCGCAAAATGTCTGTTCCCCTGCCACCATTGTTGCCACCTGCCATGGCTGTTCTCACATACACACACACACACACACACACACACACACACACACACACACAATGAGATGTGTATTTGCATCGGCAAAAAAACGTGTTAAGTTATGAAAGTGAAGTCCATTTTTGAATCAGTCGCAAAAAAAAAAGTAATTGAAAACCTTAAATTTGTCATTTAAATGTCATGGGAATGTGGAAATTTGATTTGAGTGGGAACCCTGAGGCAGGGGTAAAGTGGCTGTTAACATGTCCGGTAAGGACGTGTTCACAAGGATCACAGGTGTTATTTCGGCCCTCTCTCACTCCTTTGTTCCCCTGATTCTTTCACTTTGCATAACTGCATGACTGACTTCCCTCCCATCAAAGAGAAGCTTCATAATCTTCTACCGTAGTGTGTCTGTGTGTCTGTGTGTCTGTGTGTCTGTGTGTCTGTTTGTGAGAGAGTGAGAGAGATATTTATGAAAAGTAAAAAGTATTTTGTAAGTGAAAGACTGTGCCTCACACCTCACAGTGGTGGAAGTAAGGGCATGTGCCATCAGCTTCCCTCCAAATTCTCCATTATTACATTGTGCCCGATATCAGCCTCAGCGATGTCTACGGCATCCTTGTTTTAATAAACCCTTCGTTGACTCGCCACTGCAGTCACTTAGCGTCCAGCCAGCTGATTTGTCATCGCACGACGATTATGGCGTACAATGCCATAATCAGACAGATGTGTTTGTAAACGCTGGCTGCAAGCTCGACAGAGATGAATACCCTTTTCATACTGGCCTGGAATTTCGCTTTATCCTTGTCACCGTAATGTGGTCCAGCTGGAGACAGTTGGCATCTGTAAACACAGCGGCATATTTTCTCTGCTTTTTTGGCGGACGTTCTACCGCACTGACTAGGTCTTTACGTGTGTCTCGCAACAGTCCACTCCTTTCTTAGAGGACAGAAGCCTTTGGCTTGACTATAGCTATGCGTCAGGGTGGTCTGAATGCTTGGACCACAGCGCATTACATTGCATGGTCCGGTTTGCCTAAACACAAAGACGAAAAAAATGAGCCTGTGTCTACAATCTAACCGGTATCATCTGTTCACAGTTCACAGCATAAGAGGAGAATTAGTATCACTTTGTGGTGTCTTCATTGCAGTGTGGGTTTCATTAACTGGAAAGGTAGATTTTCTTTTTTTTTTTTGGTGTGAAGACTTATGATTTCACATCATAACGCTGACAGCCGTGCATTGTCACTGAATTGTGCTGTTTTTCTTGACATTTTGTAAAAGCTCATCCTGTTGTATCACAGCGTGGAGGCTGTGCAGTAGATGAATATCACGCTGTGAATTCCATCCTGTTCTTACTGTAACCTTTTTCGTTGTAAAGAGAGAGAGAGGGGGGGGAAAAATAACTGCTCGTAATATTTTAAAGCGGGCTGTTTTGTCCCTGCGCGTTCCAGGAAGAGAACCCTACAGATTGACACAGATGAGGCTCTGCCGTGCTTATCTGCTCTACCTGCCAGACGGCCTCCCGTCATGTCTGTCTGCTGGCGAGGCTCTGCCTGCAAGGCCCCCACTCTGTGAGGGACTGCAGAGTGGAGATTACATCAAAACTGAAGCCACAGTGCCAGCCTTTCACTTCTGAGAATCCACAGCCTTCCTTCATGCGCCTCTATATTCATCAGAATGTATTCATCTCAGGGAGAAGGTTGGGAGTGGGGGGGTTGGGGGGGTGTAGTTGGCCGTTTTACTCCCATAGCCTACTCACTGTAAGGCGTGCCCAGAACGGTTCTGTCACGAATGTTTAGACACAGGCAAAGCATTTGGAATGGACATACCAAATGTTTGTAATGTAAATCAATCTTGTGCAGGCTGCTGGTTGGTGTGCGGTTTGCACTGTAACGTCCAAGCTGAGCACACACAGTTGTGATTCTGTGTGGCTCAGTAGATGGAGCATGGTTCTGTGTGTCTCAGTAGGTAGAGCATGGTGCTGACAACGCTTAGGTTGTGGGTTCGATTCATGTACTGAAAAAATGTATACATTCACTACTGTAAGTCGCTTTGGATAAAAGCATCTGCTAAATGGCATATATTATATTTATATTACTCCCCAATCACAAAGGTTTGTTTTCAAATGTTTTTTTTTTTTTTTTTTGCTTGTTCAAGAAAACACCACCAAATTAATTTCAAGGTCCAATTAGACTCCATGTGGTGTCTTCACCGTTGGCAAGAAAATCTCAACAGGTGTTTTTTTTTTTTTTTCTTTTTTGGAGCACTAGCTGAAGTTTTTATTGTATTTTTTTATAATGGTCCTTGTTTTGCATGTCAGGTAGATATCACACTGTAGCTCCTCAT
Organism: Aldrovandia affinis; assembly: GCA_029706075.1. Lineage (NCBI taxonomy): Eukaryota > Metazoa > Chordata > Actinopteri > Notacanthiformes > Halosauridae > Aldrovandia > Aldrovandia affinis. The sequence goes on from JAINUG010000104.1 coordinate 810,379, forward strand.
ACTTTATTATTATTATTATTATTAAGAAGAAGAAGAAAAAGAAAAAGAAGAAGAATGTTATTATTATTATTATAAAAACCCAAGGACTCCACTGAGCGCGAGTGGGGTCTGTTTCCGCCTGAAAGTGAGCCCATCTGCCAGTAGGCCTCAGAGCCAGTGGGGGCTGGAGCCCAGTGGTGAGCCACAGGTGAGGCCCCAGGTCTACCAGTCATTCCATTATTTATGATGTGGCAGGTGGCCCCACAGAGGCCCGGTAGTAACCGTGTCAGTGCCGTGCTGGCATTGGTGCCGGCGTGGATTCACCGGGACCACCTGCCGCTCCATAAATAATTGAACGACAGGTAGATCTGGGGCCTGTGGCTGCCGCCTGCCATGTTTGTGTATGTCAGGAACAGCTGTGGCGAATTCAGAAACCCAGGCCCTCAGGCATGCGGTTGGACTTCCCCTGTGCCTGTGCTAACAGCAAATCTGTTAGCATTACTGGTGTGACAGGTGTGACAGTTACTAATGCTGTTGGTGCAGTTTCCTGTGGTTGCGCTGGTCTGAAGTCCGGTAAGGATAGGTTAGGATTTGGGGCAGAGTTAGCTGGTCCTGAGCAAAGAGCAAAAGTCTTTTTTGATTTGGTTAATTTGAGTGTGATCGACAGCACCACGTTGCTCCACTCATTATGGGGTTTGCTCGATCTCCCATTTGGTGCATTCCGCCTCCCACACCCATTAAACCCTGTACCATTGAGGCTGGTGGATAGCGCAGCGGTCTAACACACCCGTATTTTGGCTGGTCCGATACAAATGTGAGCTGCCTATCAAGGACGCGGTTTGAAACCCGTCTGTGCCAGGCCGGCCCTGCCCGTTAGCCCCGATCGGGGCGGCATTTGGCTGTCCGCCCCAGGGGAAGGGTGAGCCGGCACAAGTTCCGTCGAGGAGCGGAAGGGCGTACCTGTACAAAAACTTGTACGTACGTGGTCGGGTTCTGTCTCGGAGAAGCCGGATCTGCTGGGAAATTGGCTTGACCCGGAGATCGGGCAGCATAGGTGTGAGGGAGATGGAATTGAAGTAAATGGAGGGTATAATTAGCTACCAAATTGGAATAAAAACAGGGAAAAAAATGTCAACAAATGAAATGTACCATTCAGGATTTTGTGTGTTCCCTCCTCTGTCAGCAATTTTCCCCACTCATACTTCTTCTATGACTTTTCTGGGAGGAAACCTCTCCCGGTATTTCTGATGCCATTGGCTATGAGCAGTGATTGACACAGACTGGCCCCTGTTCCATGGTTACTCGGCAACAGAGTGCTCTCATCCCATGGGTGTGCCTTCTGCAGTGGTCCACACTATGGCATACATGCGTACTCTGCTGTATCGAGTTGCACAAGCAAACATTTTTCTTTCGGGCAAAAGCATACTTTTAAAGATGGCAGTGTAGTGTAATGGTTAGGGAGTTGGGCTTGTAACTCAGAGGTTGCAGGTTCAATTCCCAGGTGGGGCACTGCTGTTGTACCCTTGAGCAAGGTACTTAACCTGAATTGCTTCAGTAAAATATCCAGCTGTATAAATGGATTGTATGTAAAGAAATGTAAACTGTGTAAGTCGCTCTGGATAAGAGCGTCTGCTAAATGCCTAAAATATAAATGTAAATGTAAAGATGGCGGTCCCCGTGGGTATACCTGCAATGCGGTTTACAGATGGAAAGAATAGTTACGGTTCGGTGACCATCAAAGTAAACATGGTATGAATTGTAAAATGGGTGAGCCGTGAAATGCGCACACACAATCCAGCACCTGGCTGTGTATCTCAGGAATTCACATCCTCCAGCCCAATCGGAATGCTCAGGCCCAAGTGCTCCATGGGAACATTCCCAAATAATTTAGCACTCTCTCTGAATTATTTGCGTTCCAAGATTTCCCCAGTTTTTGGCAGAGAGCGGCATGCGCAACAGCTGCCGTCTCGTTCAGCGGTTTGATCAGAGGGGAGGTTGACAGGAACGTTATCTCCCAGGCCTTATTTCCTGAAAGAAATTAAAACGCTCTAGCAGGTGACTCGCTGGGTGATGCGGATGACACAAATGCCATAGATCTTGCACGATGGCTAATCTCTGCCTTTTCTCTTCTCTATCTGTCTCCATCTCTCTATTATTCATTGATTAAATCGCTAGCCCTGCGTTGCGGGCCTCTGCAGTCTGAGGCGCAACGGATCTATATGATGATGCAACGATATCTGTGTTCGTTTTTTTTTCCCCCTGTGACGGTCAAAGCTATGGCACAGCATCACAAAACATGAAGAGCTGTCTCAACGGATGCATTTTTAAAGAAAGAGAAAGACCGAGAGAGCTGGAGAGACATCATGCAGCGTGCGCTCCGGGCCACCCGCGTCAGCAGAACAGCGGATCCCTTTGTGTTAAAGGCACGGTAGTGCGTCTGCAGTGACATGGCGACTTTGGCCCAGACTGAGCCTTCAGGCCACGCTGCCGGTCGACTGCCATCGATTTTGGCACGGGGATAACCTCACCTTTGGGAAGAGCAGAGGGCTCTGTTTACGCTGCCGTTTACAGAAAGCGTTCGATGGCAAATGCGCATGGCGAAAGGCTATCTCCCCTCATAATTAATTAAAATATACCATCGCCACCTGTGATTACTGCTCCCTCAGCAGTAAAACGGATCATTCAGTCATAGACCCGAGTCAGAAACGGCCTTGGAGGGACGGAGGGATCCGCACTCATCTGAGCTGCGTCGTCTGTCGCCTTGCGCTATGGTGGGGTGTTGCGTGTTTTCGCGAGTTTAGTTTCACCATTAGTGGGGAGTGGGGAGGTGCTTTTATATACGCCATTTATATACGCCATTTTATCCAAAGCGACTTACAGTAGTGAATGCATACATTTTCATTATATGTGGCCCCCCAGTGGGGATTGAACCCACAACCTAAGCGTTGCCAACGCCGTGCTCTACCAACTGAGCCACAGAGAACCACTTTTGATTGGCGTTGTGCCACTTTCACGAGTCTCTAAAAGCCTGACTATGTCACTGCTTGGAAATGTCAGGTAACAGCATGTGCAATATTGTCAGTAGGGAGAGCGACCCTTGTCAATTAAAATGGAAATTAATCAAACGCACTCGGGTAAAAAAAAAAAAAAAAAAAAAAAAAAGTGTGTGTGTGTACAGGAGATGGAGAGGCAGACGTAGAGCTAAGGGGGGTCTGTGATTCCAGTGTGTGTGTGTACCTCTGTATGTGTATGTGTGTCTGTGTGTGTAACTGTGTTTATGTTCTTCTGTGCATGTGTGTGTGTGTGTAACTGTGTGTTCCTCTGTGTGTGTGTGTGTGTGTGTGTGTGTGTGTAACTGTGTGTCTGTGCCTACACAGTACAGAGTTGAGTATGATTGCTGGTCATTTCACTGTTCATGCCGTTTCTGCCTCCAGTTTCCTGCTCTCACGCACATCCTTAAAAAACCCACAGAGCCAGAGTGTGTGGAAATGAGGTGGGAAATTACGGAGATAGCATCTGTGTTTTCCGGAACCTGCCATGTGCTGTGGTCTCCATGCTGCAGAGTTCTGAACACAAGCGCACGACATCGCGCACTCTCTCGCTCCAAGGTAGCATTGCTCTGCGAAACTTCTCTCACCCCTCTCTCTCTCTCTCTCTCTCTCTCTCTCTCCCCCTGTAGGCCGTGAGAGTCCTGACCGCCTTGCTCCCTCTCCCCCCCCCTTACCCCCTCGTTCCCCCTCCCTCTTTGGCATGGCCTCCAAACCCCATCCGCCCCTGATGAAGAAGCACAGTCAGACTGATCTGGTGAGCCGCCTCAAGACCCGCAAGATCCTCGGAGTCGGGGGCGAGGACGACGATGGCGAGGTGCACAGGTCAAAGGTCAGTGGAGGGGGGAGGGGGACGACGACACTGGTGGTTTGCCTGGTCGTGTTTTTGTGGCGGTTGGCATGGAGACATAGTAGTCCAGCTCGTTTGCTCAGGCTCCCTCTTCCTCAGGAATTACTCCAAGCTTCGGCTCCGCAGGGCTGATATTGCGTTGAACAATTGCTGTTTTATCCCTGAGCGACGTGATGGAATAGAGCCCGCTCCACACTCCTCCGGTCCCGGCCAACACTGTAAGATTTCCATGGTAACCTATATGGCACCTGTTTCAAGACCATACATTTCTGTTATTAAAAGAACAATATAATTTGTAGTCACAGGGGTTTCATATTTTCTACAGTGCACAAAAGGACAAATTCAATGACAAATGTGGCTCACAAAACTGACACCAACCGTCGAAAGCAGATCAACATCCACTTTTGTAAACATTTTCTACAATATTCAGTCAGATCCATTCAGCAACAGGTCAGTTGTGTTGAGTGGCATACTTGAATAAAGTGTCCAGGAGAGGTTGCATTGTGTCTTGCTGTGTTGAACACTGAATATTCGAAGAGAATAAAAAACCTCTGCTGCAGCAGCAGCTTGTAATTTGCGGTTGTACTTCATGTTTATACGTGTATGGTATAGGTCCTTTCACAGGGCTCCAGTTTGTATTCCTGGCAGCTCACAAAAAATGTAATCTTTGGCCTCCCACTTCACTACAGGCCTATAGCTGCACATGATATGCACAAGCACGTACCCAATCACTTTACGGCACAACTAATTAGGACAGCACCCCTAAACTGGTCGAAAGATCTCTTAGGAGATGAGTTACTCGTTAAGAAGAGTCACTACCTCAGGATTACCACACTGTAGAACGCCTTTTACACAAAGATCCTGCATTTACCTTTGACAAAATGGGACTTCTGTAATGGCGCAATTAATACCTGTATTTGTTGTGTTTCCAGCGAGCATAATCATATTGCTTTTTGTTAACGTGCTACCGGATGTCACGACTTGACCAGCAAACGGGCATTTCCCCCAAGCCCCAATCAGGAGAAGTGAAAGGCATGCCAGGAATGCACAAAGCCAATCATGTAAATGACTGGCAGCTGTGATCCCGGGAGGACACTTAACCTGCTGGCTTCCTCAGTTCTGTGCTTGAACATTCACTTGCATTAGCCTTGCCTTACCTGCTTTGTTTGTGTTCTCGTTTGTTTCCAAGAGTCCCTGAGTTCATTTTATTCCGTGCCCTGGAATATGTTTTGGAGTTACTGTTTAGCTAGTTTTGTTTGTTCCTGCTCATTTGTTATTTTGTTTTGTTTTGTTAATATTGTTGCGTGTCTTCTCAGACACTGTTTGCCTTCGTTCCTGCCAGCGTTTAAGTGGAATAAAGAATCTTAAGCGCATCTCTGCATTCTAGGTCTCTCTCGCCTGCACTTGGTTCCACACCTACAACACCCCTGACACCGGAGTAACATGTCACACGCAAGCCCTGTCTCATCTTCAGGGGAAATGCGGCCCTCCCAAATCCAATAGCTGTGCCATTAACCTCAGTGTCTCATAGAGGCTGTGGTGCAGCCAGGCGGAACAGACAGACATGTTGTTCTAGTCCATTTTATTTTTCATTGCCCTTTTTCTGCGAGATGTTCCAATCGATCGCAGCTCACTGCAGGCATGCAGGTCAGGAAGCAGTGAGTCAGGCGGACGGACCAATAATATATGAAATACATGCCATTTAGCAAACGCTTTTATCCAAAACGACTTACAGTAGTGAATGCATACATTTTTTTGTCCCAGTGGGAATCGAACCCACAACCTAAGCATTGCCAATGCCATGCTCTACCTACTGAGCCACACAGAACCAACAGGAGGAGGAGGTGGAGGTGGAGGAAGAAGCTAGTTTTACGCCCGTATCCTGCCCAGCACCTGTCACACCACTCCGGGACGCTCTGTGAGGAACCTTTGGACTGCAGGCCGCCGGTTTTCCCTGGGACCACAAAGACGGACGTATGGATGGTTTGGGAACACTGCGTTGCCAGGCTGCCACCACGCGGTAATTGAGATGGATGAAAGGATTTGCGCTGCTTAAAACGGGTTCAAAGAGGCGACTGTGAATATGGATCCAGCAGTTTTTTTGTTTGGTTTTTTCCCCTCCTTCTGTGATTGGTTGTTGGCCTGCAGGCTCTGTGATCAGCCTACTATCACCCCCTCACCCCTGCCTCAGAGCTGACCTTTATAACTCATCTACCCCCCCACACTCTCCTGTGGAACTCTCTCTGGGGCTCCTCGCTCAGCCCCCCAGGCCTGAGAAACACGTCCTAATCTCCCAGCCCCCCTCCGCCCCCCCCCTGCCCTCCCTCCTGGTCTGAGCTGGGGCACAGCTGTTCGTAGGCCAGCGCATCTGAGTCATCCGTCATTTGAATTCTACTCGGCAGGTAGACAACGCTAATGCAGGACATTGTGCTCACCACTGCAGCTGGTGCAAGAGCTTAAAGAGAGCATAAATCACCAGGAACGAGTGCAAAACTACATGATTTATTTTGAGTATGTCAGAAACAATATTACACACAAATGCTCTTGACAAAGATGTCCTATTTTTTGTATAAAAAGGTGTTGGTGTGATAAAATATTCAATGCATTGTCCATCTATAAATAATAATGTTTCGTTCAGATGCACAGGAAAATGAACTCGGACAGGGCTCACCAGAATATGAATCTGCTCCAGTAATGCTGGACAAAAAATAATGTTGTTTGCATTTACTACTTGTGAATTATTCTCGCTCTCTAGCTCTCTCGCTCTCTCGCTCTCTCAGAATATTGTGTAGTACGGGGACCAGTGTTCATTTGTCTTTGTATGTTCAGAAGAGCCCCAGAATGTTTTGGGACCCTCAGGGGAACGAGCCGGATACACGAAACCCACAGGCCAACCGCCACGGAACTCGATATTCCATTTTTCATTTTTCATGGATCCACAGCGCGCTGCTTCTCAGGAGAAAACCGTTTTCTCTCTCTTCATTTCTCCAGGGGCTTTTCCCTCTCTTGCGTTCTGTAATGGGGAGAGGGGGGGTGGGAGGGAGGGAGGGGGGGAAGAGGCCGCAGCTGAAAGGTCGTTTATGCGCCCGATGCTGTAAACCCCTCTCGCTCTGTCACTTAGACCCGGGGCTCATGGCTGGAACGAGTCACTCATCCCCCCTGTCAGGCAGATTGATGCGTCTTCATTCCCGCCCCCCAGTGGGAAATGGGCAGTAAACCCCCCCGGTCACATGGCACACACGGTCGTTTGTCACTCTGCTCCTGTGCTGCCCGACTCAGGGCCCGAATGAAGTGACTTCTTTCCGACAAAAGAGAAGAGAATAAAGACAGGAGCAGAAAAGGAAAACCTGTTTTGTGTTTTGTTCCCCTGCAGCAGAAAAGCCATTCTTTTATTTTCATTTGAGGGTTATGCGAACGTGCTGAGGTGGTGGTTTTATTTTTCCGGTTGCGTTTCATTAAATTTGAAAACCCGGGGGAGGCTTAGCGTGTAGTGTGTTTCCGGAATGCCATGGGCGTGGGGGGGTGAGGAGAGAAGGGTGATGAATCGGCACTGTTCCCGTAAACAAAAGAAGGAAGACACCCCCACCCCCCATCACTTTTCCTGTCCCAGTGGCCTTCAGCTCTTCCCAAAACGGGGGAAGGGAACAATCCCTCTTTTCCTCTCGGTGAAGGAGAATCGGATCCTCCCGTTTGAGCTTGGCCCGGTGAGAGGCCGGTGGACCAGTGCCCTTGGCTGGAGTCCGTCAGGAGTGCCTCTCTCTTTCTCACACTCTACTGCTTGCTCTCTCTCACTCTCTTGTACACTCGCTTTCGCTCTCTTTCTCCCTCTCCCTCTCTCACTCTCTTGTACTCTCGCTTTCACTCTCTCTTTCTCACTCTCGCTCGCACTCTCTTGTACTCTCGCTTTCACTCTCTCTTTCTCCCTCTCGCTCTCTCACTCTCTTGTAATCTCGCTTTCGCTCTCTCTTTCTCCCTCTCGCTCTCTCACTCTCTTGTACTCTCGCTTTCGCTCTCTTTCTCCCTCTCCTCTCTCACGCTCTCGTACTCTCGCTTTCTCTCTCTCTCTCTCTCTCTCATACTCGCTTTCTCTCTCGCTCTCTCTCTCTGTCTTTCTCTCTTTCTACCTCTGTCTCTCGTACTCTTGCTCTCTCGCTCTCTCTCTCTCTTTCTCTCTTTCTACCTCTGTCTCTCGTATTCGCTTTCTCTCTCTCTCTCTCGTCTTTCTCTCTTTCTCGTATCTCTATCTCCCCCTCCTCTTCTCTCTCTCTCTCTCTCTCTCTCTCTCTCTCTCTCTGCATTTTCATTTACATTATAGCCATTTAGCATAAGCTCTTATCCAGAGCGGCTTACAGTGAGTGCATTTAACCATGGCAAGAACAATCACAGCTAGCGCAAGAGCTCAGTAAAGTAGCAATTCAACAGACAGCACTGTAGACAGCTGCACACCATACCTATAACACAGGGAGAGAAAGGTTTGTATTTATTTATTTATGTTTGATTATACATGTATGCAGTGGTCATGGCAATGAGTTGAATTATATAGAGAGTCAGTGGTAGTGGAGTCTGAAGAGGTGGGTTTTCAGTCTCTTGCGGAAGATGGGTCAGTGATTCTGCGGTCCTGCCCGAGTGTGGAAGGTCATTCCACCACCAGAGGGGGTCAGGACAGAGAAGAGGCAAGGAGTGACCCCATGGCCAGAGGAGGCAGAGCAGAGGGGTCTAGCTGGTGTAGGGTGTGATGAGATGTAGGAGGGAGCGGTTTCCCTTGCGGCCTGGTATGCCAGAACTAGTGATTTAAATTTGATACATGCTGCCATTGGGAGCCAGTGAAGTGTGGTGAGTAGTGGGGTGACATGCGTGTTCTTGGGTTGGCTGAAAACCAGGCGTGCGGCGGCATTCTGGACTAGTTGCGGTGGCTTGATGGCACAGGCCGGTAAGCCCACCAGAAAGGTGTTGCACTACTCCAGATGTGAGATTACCAAAGCCTGGACCAGAAGCTGTGTCGCCTCTAGGGTGAGGAACGGGAGAATTCTCCTGATGTTGTGGAGGGAGAATCGGGCAGGTCCGGGTGATTGCTGCAGTGTTGCCCGAGAGGCACAGCTGGACGTCCAGGGTCACTCCAAGACCGGGACAGAGACACTATGGTGCATTTCTCCCTGTCTTCTTCCACTTGTGGATGATTGAAGCATCAATCAATTGTATCTGTGTGTGTATCGGTCTCTCTCTGTCTGTCTCTCTGTCTGTCTCTGTCTGTCTGTCTCTGTCTCTGTCTCTGTCTCTCTCTCTCTCTCTCTCTCTCTCTCTCTCTCTCTCTCTCTCTCTCTCTCTCTCTCTCTCTCTCTCTCTCTCTCTCTCTCTCTCTCTCTCTCTCTCTCTCTCTCTCTCTCCGCACACCTCTTGTGTTGTATGCAGATTGTAGGCTCCGCGGCCCTTGTCTTGATCCTCCATAACACACCAGGTTGTTCAGCTTCTGTATCTTTGATCCATTAACAGTCTTAGCCCAGACGAGATGGGTAGTTTCTGTGATAGATTTAGGGGTGTTGAGCGCTGGCCTGTTCTGAAATCCTGCTGGCAAACACAGTCCTTCCTGGACCACAATCGAGCAGTTATTGGACTGGAAATCTCAGCACAACACAACCAATGGAATTGCAAGCATGTCCCCAAATCCCTTCTGTTTCCGCTCCAGTGTTATTGTTAGAGCGTCGTCTGGCAGAGGCATTGTTTCTCTCAGAAGGCGCGTTTCACCCGTAGGGTTTCTGCTTCTTCGCTTGCGTCCCTCCAGGAGCTGGTTTTTGGCAGCGTTTTGGTGTGTGCGCCATTCTCGTCCGTTGTTTTCTCCAGAATGGCATTGTGTGCATTCTAACCCCCTTCCTGTTGTGTCATTTCCTGTTAAACCCACCCGCTCAGCCCCCACAGCTGTGTTAATCCTCTATATCAACCAACGTTCCTGTGGAAAACAACCCATCGAATGATGGATCTGGGCCGGGAGTGGCCGGGACCACAGGAGTGGTTCTGGGGTGCCGGAATTACAGTCGACAGCACGACGAGTGCTGTCTCGGAGGAGGCAGCGCTTCGCCCTTGTCACTGCTGATCAGGGCTATGGCAGCAAACTACGAGGGAGGGGATTGAACTAAGCACAGCGGGACTAATTGGCTACCAAATTGGGAGAAAAACAGGGTAAAAACGGAAAAATACATTTAAAAAATATATATATTTAAATCCAAGGACTGCTGTTATTGCTCTTGAGTGATGCACCTGAGCTGAATTGCTTGGTGAAGATATCCAGCGATATAAAAGGTTAGCATGATGTAAAAATGGAAGTTATCTGGATTAGGGCATCCGCTAAGCAAATAAAATGAAATAAATGAAAAAAGTTTTGAAACAGAATGCAGGATGCACACTTCCAGTTGCCCTCAGTTGTGTAGATGAAAACGTGTTTACTCCTGTTGTTTGGATAAAGGTGCAGGTTATAAGCCCACTTTTAGAGAATGCTGCTTCCTCTCGCTTCGACACCAGCTGCGGTGGCTCACGATGCTGGCTGCCAATTAAACCAGAGAGAGAGAGAGAGAGAGAGCGTATGAGAGGGACAGACAGAGACAGACCGAGAGAGTGAGTGAGTGAGAGAAAAGCGGACTAATCTTGCCAGTCGCAATTAGGCCCATATTAATTCTCCATTTCCTCCCTCTCTCTCTCGCACGAGAACAGCCTGTGATTTCGCTGTCCAAACATTTCACTGTCCTCTCTAAGCATCACTTCACACTTCACTTCGCTCTCTCTCTCCCTCTCTCCCTCCCTCTTGCTCTCTCACCTCTGATTTTGAACATTGTTAAAGTGTTTTGCTCGTAATGAATCCCCGAGCAGGCCTGAGCTGTGTATTTGAAAGAGGACTGAAAGGCCAGCTATTAATGTCTGGGTGAGGATCGTCTGGTCATGCCTGGGTGCGAGGGGAGAGAATGGGGCTCGGAGACCCGTAAGATCCATAATTACTGCTGTCAGTACACTGTGTTCCAGCACGGGGCTCTGACCCACAACACTGACACAAATGCTAATATTTTTCACTTTTTTTTTGGTTTCCGATTTTTCACATTTTCCTCCAAATTTGATGGCCAATTATATCCTCTATTTCTTTTTATTCACCCTCCCCCACGAGCCCGCCACCCGCGTCTACAGGTCAAGCAAATACCCGAGGCTGGCGATGATCCATCTACTCTGAGACGGAACTTGCCAACCTACTTTACAGTAGCACTTTGCACTTCTCGGCAAGCTCGTGCCATCTCTCCCTCCCGCCTTCCCCTGGAGTGGACAGCCAATCACCGGTCTGGCGCAGCCAGGTTTCGATCAAGCTGCTTTTCTTGTGCTGCTATTCAAGAAAATTGGTTTTTTCCCCCCTCATTCCATCTGTGCTTTTGGGGGGGGTTTATTTGTTTGTTTGTCTGTTTCCTCAAGCTTGTTGTGAAGCAGCCAGCATCCTGGCACCTCCCTGCACCCTCCCCCTGTGCAGGAATGTCTCTCGGGGCTGTCACATGTTGCTGATCAGCACACTAGAGGGTGAAGCTCTCTTACTGGTTTCACAGGAGTTGCTCAACTCTGCTTTGTGCCGTTGTGATGTTTTAAAAAACATTGTTTCAGATTTTTTCAGTTTTTCTCCCAATTTGGTAGCCAATTATACCCTCTATTTCTTTCAATTGACCCTCCCCCAAGAGCCCACCACTCATCCTTGGAGGCAAGCCAGTTTTTCCTGTACAGGGATGCCTTCCCCTGGGGCAGAAAACCAGTCACCGCCCCCGACGGGGATCTCGGCCAGGGCTGGACTGGTGCAGCCAGGTTTCGAACTGTGGCTGCAGTGGGCAACTTGCATTCCAGGGGAATGTTTATGTATATATATATACATATATATATATATATATATATACACTGTGGCCACTTTATTAGGTACACCTTTCTAGTCCTTTGCCCCCAGAACAGCCTGAATTCTTTGTGGCATGGATTCAATAAGGTGCTGGAAACATTCCTCAGAGATTCTGGTCCATGTTGACATGATAGCATCACGCAGTTGCTGCAGATTTGTCGGCTGCACATTCATGTTGCAAATCTTCTGTTCCACTACATCCCAAAGATGCTGTATTGGACTGAGATCTGGTGACTGTGGAGGCCATTGGAGTACACTGAACTCATTGTCATGTTCATGGAACCAGCTTCAGATGACATGTGCTTTCTGACATGGCGCATTATCCTGCTGGAAGTAGCCATTAGAAGATGGGTAGACTGTGGCCATAAAGGGGTGCACATGGTCAGAAACAAGACTCAGGTAGGCTGTGGCATTTAAACAATGCTCAGTTGGTATTAAGGGGCCTAATGTGTGCCAAGAAAACATTCCCCACACCATTACCCCAGCCTGAACCATTGACACAAGGCAGGATGGAGGCATGGATTCATGTTGTTTACACCAAATTCTGACCCTACCATCTGCATGTCGTAACAGAAATTGTGATTCGTCAGACCAGGCAACATTTTTCCAATCTTCAACTGTCCAGTTTTGGTGAGCCTGTGCCCACTGTAGCCTCACTTTCCTCTTCTTAGCTGACAGGAGTGGACCCCGATGTGGTCTTCAGCTGCTGTAGCCCATCCACTTCAAGGTCCACCATGTTGTGCGTTCAGTGATGCTCTTCTGCATACCACTGTTGTAACGCGTGCTTATTTGAGTTACTGTCGCCTTCCTGTCAGCTTGAACCAGTTTGGCCATTCTCCTCTGACCTCTCTCATTAACAAGGCATTTTTGCCCACAGAACTGCCGCTCACTGGATGTTTTTTGTTTTTCACACCATTCTCTGTAAACTCTAGGGACTGTGTAAAAATCCCATGAGATCAGCAGTTTCTGAGATACTCACACCACACCGTCTGGCACAAACAATCATTCCATGATCAAAGTCACTTAGATCACATTTCTTCCCCATTCAGATTTTTGGTCTGAACAACAACTGAACCTCTTGACCACGTCTGCATTCTTTTATGCATTGAGTTGCTGCCACATGATTGGCTGATTAGATAATTGCATTAACAAGCAGGTGTACAGGTGTACCTAATAAAGTAGCCACTGAGTGTACATACACACTGCTCCCTATGGCCTATGCAGTGTGGAGTGTGGTGTGGCCTGTGCTTCCTCACCGAACAGCCGTTAAGAAGAGGAGTGTGAACATCACGTCTGGCCCCACTGTCTGTGTTTTTGCCCCCCTGCTACCCCTGAACGCTGCCTCTGGGCACACGTCCACAATGTCAGCCTTTGCTCTGCCCGTGAAAGAAAGGGATCCGGCAGAGAACACAAAGAATGACCGTTCCTTTCCCTTTTCCCTTCCGGCACACATGCTCCTTGTGATGTTTTTGGTTTGAGGTGTGGAATAACTCAAAACGTCACTCCCCCCTCAAGAGAATGCCTTTGAGCTTGGCATGAATCTTCATTCATGTGGGGGGTAAACAATTTGACTCTGGGTTAGTATTGCTAAGATATAGTAAGCATGTGGCCAAGGGTTGCACAAACGGTAACTCAGGATGGCTACCGTAGAGCGCATGCATAGTTGGCAATTCTAACTAAACACTCAATGAGCTTAATTAATTCTCAAAAACCTAGGGACATATTCAGCAGTGCCATTTATTTACACACACACATATATATATATATATATATATACAGTATGTACTGTATATATTGTATATAATATGATTTGTAGTTGGGTGTGGAGTGTGATAAATTGGTGCACTGGCAGCTAAGGCATCTTAGTGTTGGAATTGTAGCTGTGGTCCGCTGAATGCAGCTTAGGACTGACGTCAGCCTTAATACCTCAGTGCTGGAAAGTCGTTTCTCTTAGAATTGCACAGTGGGCATTTATTATGCATTTGCTAACAACTAATTTGTTACTTAAATTAAATTTTAGGCTAAATATAGTTTCCCTATTACCCCCACCTCGCCACTGCTGAGCGGACCTCATCCGTTCCTTGTTAATCTCCTTGTAGGAGATAAAAATAGAAGGGTTAATTAAAAACCTTATTCTCTGTGTTTCACGTCCCATCTACAATTAACAGTGTCAGAAATGTACCCATTTACTGCACTGCTGCACTGAGAGGGACTGTGTCGTGCACATTTACTCCTTATTTAGCCTTGTGCCTGGAGAATCGCAGTTTCCTTTTTCAACAGGCGGTTTTGTGTTTGTTTGGAAGCTGTGGAAATGTTGTGTAAATGTACAAATAATTTGTAAATGCTGTTCAAATGTTGTATAAATATGTTGTAAATCTGTTGTAAATTTGCAAATGATGTGTAAGTGATTTTGTAAATGTTGTGTAACTGCTGAAAACATTCTCTCATTCTCTGTCTCACAGATAAGCCAGATGCTGGGCAATGAGATAAAATTTGCTGTGCGGGAGCCTGTGGGCCTCAGGTAAGAGAGCGCTACCCACTGGGCATAGCAGTTCGTGCAGCCTGTCATGTCAAGAGTTATTTTTTTTGTTTCTATCATGGATCACGTTGGAAAGCGTTTTCAGTAAAGCTCTCCAATGGGTTCAAATATACGTGTCATACTTTTGTACAAGTATGTATTATAACCCAAAATGAAGTCCGGTCCTATCCGATCCACGTGAATATAACATTTAAAACCTTTTTTTTTTTTTTTTTTTTTTTTACATTTTTTAGGCATTTAGCAGACGTTCTTATCCAGAGCGACTTATAGTTTACATTTCTTTACATTCCATACAATCCATTTATACAGCTGGATATTTTTTTTTACTGAAGCAATTCAGGTTAAATACCTTGCTCAAGGGTACAACAGCAGTGCCCCACCTGGGAATTGAACCCGCAACCTTTGAGTTACAGGTCCAGTTCCCTAACCATTACACTACCCTGCTGCCTCTGACGGTATAGCACTGTGTATTCTGGGATGTATATCCCTGGAGCAGGGATTCCCAAACTTCTTATCAAGCCCCCTAAAAGGACCACTCTGTGGCTCAGGGCCCCCACCTCAATAAAACATTCGACACCTCTATCCAACACCCACTACATGCTGCAACGCAGTGCCTATTTAACACCATAGTGCATTGACGTAAATATGAATTGCACAGTCATTATATGATGGATCTATACAAGACACATAGCTATTTAGGGCAATATGAATATTTCATAAGCACATGGATCATAATATTACCAAATATGGGTAAAGCAGTCAAGGTTTGCTTATCTGAAAGTCTAAAATATGTCATTCATGAAATATGAATATCTGAACAAAATATTCATAAAATATTTTTCCCATTTTGCTGGGACTTCAAGTGCCTACGTGTAACTGCCAAAGTAAAGGAAACACCAATATAAAGTGTCTTAATAGGGCATTGGGCCGCCAGAACAGCTTCAGTGCACCTTGGCATAGATTCTACAAGTGTCTGAAACTCTATTGGAGGGATGCAACATCATTCTTCCATGAGAAATACCATCATTTGGTGTTTTGTTGACGGTGGTGGAGAACGCTGTCTCGGACACCGCTCCAGAATCTCCCATTAGTGTTCAATTGGGTTGAGATCTGATGACTGAGACGGCCATGGCATATGCTTTACATCGCTTTCAAGCTCATCAAACCGCTTAGTGACCGCTCGTGCCCTGTGCATGGGGGCATTGCTATCCTGGAAGAGTTTCCAGCGATCCTGTAGTCTCTGCTCCTCTCGAGCGTCAATCAGACGCCCTGAGGAGGATTGGTGTTGGCCGGGGGTGAAATGTTAACGAGAGTGAAACGTGTTTTCTGTTTGCAGGGTGTGGATCCTCATTTCAGCAGTGGTGTTCACCGCCATGGCTTTGCTGGTGAGTACTGCACGATCTGCCCTACGAGGCGACGGGACACAGCTGCGTTTAGACGGCAGGCCTCCCGCGCGAGACGAGAGCGTCGTGCAATCTGCCGCTCTATAATTGAAAAAGGGAGGGGGAGAAATACTCATTGAAAATGAAATCATGTTGAGCGAGGTCGTGAGGAAGCCGAGAAGTCTCACACCAAACGGGCATACAACGGGCGTGTTCGGGGACTCCATTTGGATTTTCAATAATCTTTTCAAATGGATGTTATCAAAACAAAACTTGTTTTTGAAAGTCAAGGTTTTGTGTTTTGTCTGACGTTCGTAGCCTGCTGTGTGAAAAGGTAATTCACAATGATCCTGCTTTGTACAATAAACCCGGCCCCCCCAGGACTTTTCTATCAGCCTTTCATCTCTCAAGTGATAACACCTCGCTGTGTGACGTCGAGCAAACGCTTGTCAATAAACACCAGAATATGAAAATAATAATGAACTGCGATGTTACGATCTGAATTTGTGAGGGGTGGGGGGTGGGGGAATTCCCCAAAGGAATCGTTTGACGCTTAATAAATAATATATAAATCATCTGCCGTTTTTTGAGTCGCTCCCATCCCCACTGTCTAAAAAGAAAGGACTCCATTTTATACAGCCAATCTTGTACTGCCTCACGGTCTTTGTTTGATGATGTCATGGTCACTGTCATTGTTATGGTCACTGTCATTGTTATGGTTACGGTCATTGTTACGGTCATTATTACGGTCACTGTTAAGGTCACGGTCACGGTGTGAGGCCAGTGACCCGCTTCTGCGGTTCAAAGATGTGAAGTGACACTTCTCCGTCTCTTGCAGGCTCTGGTGTTCCCTAACCAGCTGTACGAGGTGGTCTTCGACAGCGAGCTGTCAGCCACAAGCATCTCCGTCCGGCTCTACGGGGGAGCCCTTCTGAGTAAGGCCCGGCTCACCGTCTCCTCTCCGCTCTGCGTCTCTTCACTCTCCTCCTCACAGCTCATTGGACACGTGTCACACCGCATCATCAGCTCGCCGGATTAATGAAGTGCCTCGTGGCACGGCAGGGGGCGTGGCTGTCGTGCCAGGTGCTGATTGGACACACCCGAAGGCAAAAAAATACTGAGAACCTGCAAACAAAATTTACTTTTTAGATGCCGTTAAAAGAACCTGTTCAACCGTACAGCGGGGAGCTTTCTTCTGTGGCACCTACTGGTAAAGGGAGGAAGGGGGGAGTTCAACCCTGGCTGCGCCAGCCCGGCTCTGAACAGGAGGAGGGGGCAATTGGCTGTCTGTGGGGAAAAAGGGGAAAGGGGGAGGGGGCCCTGTGGGCAAAACAAAGAGGCGAGTTCTGTCTCAAAGGAAGTGGTTCATTGCCGGCCCCAGGGTAGTGGCTGGTCCCATAGTTGTGGGAGACGAGCTCGTGGGAGAGACTGAATTTAAGAGATAGAGGGCTGGCAGTTGGCTGTAATGGTTAGGGGGCTGGGTTTGTAACTCAGAGGTTGCAGGTTCAATTCCCAGGTGGGACAGTGCTGTTGTATCCTTGAGCAAGGTACTTAACCTGAATTGCTTCAGTAAGATATCCAGCTGTATAAATGGATTGTATGTAAAGAAATGTAAACTGTGTAAGTCGCTCTGGGTAAGAGCGTCTGCTAAATGCCTAAAATTTAAATGTAAATGTCAAATTGAGTCCTCTCAATATTGTTTTAAAATTGTCAGTAATCTGCAGGAATGTCTTGGTATCTAAAGATATCTAAATTATTTCAGATAAAGTATTTGACGCAGGCGAGGATTTGGGGCGAACGTCTAAATTCATAGCGAGGAAGCATCTGAGCAGGAGCAGACGAGCAGGAGCAGCTGTGCATGGCTCGGGAGTCCCAGAGTCTCGGGAGAGGAACATTCCTCTGGACGAAGCATGCCTCGCTCTCCTTTCATTATTCGCCAAAGCGTTCTTATCTGTCCCCTGTGACCGCCGCGCCCGGCGGAGGGAATACACGAGGACGCCCAGTGATTATTCCTGCCCTCTCACTGCGGCTCTCTGTCCGTCGTGAGGGGGAGAGAAAATGAAAGATTAAAGAGCGATTACCGAGCTGCCAGTCATTCGGAACAACAAGGCAGTGGAGGTGGAGGAGCCACCTGGTGATTGGTGGAGGAGCTGTCTGTGATTGGTGGAGGTTGCCTGTTGGTGATTGGTGGAGGTGGAGGGGTTGCCTAGTGATTGGTGGAGGAGCTCGTCTGTGATTGGTGGAGATGGAGGAGCCACCTGGTGATTGGAGGAGGTGGAGGGGTTGCCTGGTGATTGGTTGACATGGTGGTGTTGCCTGGTGATTGGTGGACGGGCCTCCTGTTGATTGGTGGACTTGGAGAAGCCGTCTGTGATTGGTGGACCCCCGGTGATTACACCAGGGACAGGGAACAGGACAGGGAGCCGAGTTCACCAAAGTGTGAAGTCCCCTCACACAGGTGCAGGAGCAGGGATGGGTCCCAAGAGTGTGAGCCATCATCATCATCATCATCACTAATGATACACACTCTGAATGCATTTACGTACTTCATTTTGCTGGCCGCTCTGCAATATCAATGTAATATAATATAATGACTCTTTGGGACACGCCCAGCAATGAAAAAAACTAAGCACACACACACACACACACACACACACACATTGCTTTCTTGCTGATTGTATGCAGATATAAATCAGTGGAGCCACTCTGAGTGTTTGTGTTCTGAAAGAGGCAGGCTGTGATTTACAGACAAACCCTCGATCTCTGTCTCCGATATAACGGCACACATGCTGCCTGATCCCAATCAGCGCTGGGTCAGATACGCGTTTGAAATACTTTAACCTGGGGGTGTCCAGTGTTATCCGGAAAGTGGGAACAAGTTTTTAATCTAGCCCTGCACTAAACCACCTGATTCAACTAATCAACGTCTTGATTGAAGACCACGATTTGTTGATTAGTTGAATCAGGTGTTGAAGTGCCGGGCTCAAACAAAAGTCTGCACCCACACTGGCCCTTTTCGGATAATATTGGACACCCCTGCTTTAACCCTTCAGACAGCACTAAAACTCCTGCCGATTACTGACTATTTTAAAAGAAAAACGCCTACTTTCACAAAAAATTCAGAACAAAATTAATCTTTCATATGATTGTACATTTTGGCAAGGAACAAATTACTGTGAAACTTCTCAATTGCTTTTGAAATTTTCACAGGGTCTAAACTAAAGAGATTTCAAATCATGTCTTGAGCTCTGCAGTTCTGATTCCTGTGAGTAGAGTATGTTCGTAACAGGCCTGTAGGATCCTATCAGTATGATACTGCCTGACAGCTTTTGAGCTTTAGAGCTTCCTGTCACATGGTTCCCATGGTATGCGGTCACCTCCCACAGAGATCCTTTTCCAGCCAATCACGTGACAGGGCCACAACTGGTAGAGACAGGTGGGGGGTAATCCGCGGGACAGATGGCAGCTAGTGGGGTAGTGGGGTGAAGATGTATGTTAAGTCACGTGCCCACGTGCCCACCCCCCCCACCCAGCCCCCTGGAGGAGAAACAGTGAAAGAGAGGTGATCATGTCTGTGAATCAGCACCACAGGGCGGGGCCCACGTACCACAGGGCCCTTCAGAAGTGTTTATGGAGGAGTTCATCACTTAAATGGCATGCTGGGTGGTTCGCTGAAGAAAATAAGGATAGAGGGAAATGCGCATTGGATTCACAAACCAAACATTCCCCATCAGGGGGATGCCTCCGTCGATCCAACTAAAGATTTCGCCTGCCAACCATTCTGATGCTTCTATTTTGTTCAAGAGCACTCAAAAAAAAAAAAAAAAAAAAAAAGATTATGTTCAATGGTATTTGTAATTATTCAGGTTGCCATTTTGGGTGTGGCCATGGGTCTTAGAAAGCACTGTTGGGGGGTAGGGGGGGCGTGTTTCTGTGCGCAGACATGACAGGAATGATTCCCTGAGTCTGTCCTCGTTTATGAAACATGAAATATGAAACCGTGTCGTTATCCTCCGTTTGACTCCAGTGCCGCCTCCTCTCCGCAGGTATCTCTCTAATCCTGTGGAACGGCCTGTACACGCCAGAGAAAATCATTATTCAGTGGACCCTTCTGACGGAGGCCTGCTATTTCGCTGTGCAGTTTTTGGGTGAGTGACCCCGCTGAAAGCATATGGGGACTGTGGGGGTGGGAACATATCTCTACATCTACTCTTTCACTGGCTCATCCTTACGAAAATACAGCGCGTTCTTATGCCCTTTCAGCCCTTTCGACTCGTGTCTGAATTAGCTTGGGACAACACCGCCCTCTTGTGGCGTACAGTTTGTATTACAGTTGAAGCTGCCCTCATAAAACGTTCAGGAGCTTGCAGGATGTTGTGTTGCAATGGGAGACCACAAGAGGGCAGCAGAGCACCTCACTAACTCTAACGTTCACCTTGCCTCCTGTAATTAGTTTTTCATTTGAACTTTTGTTGTTGTGGTGTGCTCAAGGGCAGGGGTTCCTCATTGCGTTCAGAGACCCCTCCCCCCATCGGGCCTTAAAGGAGTCCAGGGCGTCCTCTATAAACAAACAAAAAATATATATTTATATTCCATTCCATATTGAATTAATTATGTTTTAGATATTTCTGGTTTACTTGCCTGGCCGATGGCCCAGCGGTCTAGTGCACCACACTTTGGAGTGGTGTGCGCTGCCCGTCAGAGACGCGGATCGAAACCCGCGTTTCTACCAGACCAGCCCTGGTCGTCAGCCCGATCGGAGGCGGCATTTGGCTGTCCGCCTCGGGGGGAGGGGGGAGGGAGAGCCGGCATTAGTCCGTCGAGGAGAAGGTTAATGGAGTCTGTGGAAGATCTCCGTCTCGAAAGAAGGCGGGGAAATAGGTCCAGGAATGCGAATCTCGTTCCCGGAGGACGGGCGGCGGACTCGTGGGGGTGGGGAATTGAAAATAAAAATAGAGGGTACAATTGGCTACCAAATTGGGAGAAAATCGGGGGAAAAATCAGAAATATTTCTGATATTTCTGTAAATGTAATATTGTGATCATTGTAATTATTACACTGTAATATTGTACTAAATGGCTACATGATAACACATGATGCAATAACATGAATGATATCTAGAAAAGCTTCTATGTGTGTTAAATGGCTGCTGTAGTTGGTTGTTGCATTCTCTGAGCGCCTGTCTTGTTTGCGCAGTGACGTCCGTCACCCTGCTGGAGATCGGCTCCGTGTCCAACGGCGCCATCCTCCTCCTCCTCAGCCGGGTGCTCTTCCTCGTCGTCAGCCTCTCCTACTACTACCACCTGGGACGGCGGCCCAAGAAGATCTGAGGGGTTCCAGCAGCACCCGGGGGGGGGGGCAGAGGGGTGGGGGTTATAGGTGTTAGGGAGGGGGTGGAGGTGGGCGGTCACAGTGTTCAGAGGCTGGGTAACACTCATTGTCTAAAATTCCCAAGCCCCACCCACCTGCACAAGGCCCCTCCCCCTCCCCCCCTTACCCAATCAGCCCCGAATGAGACCACGCCCTTTTTAAACCACAGGATCTCTTGGTCAGGGGCGTGTTAGACATGAACCCCTGCAGACCCCCAAAACAAACCCCTCTCACCATGCTTACTGTAGATGGAGGTGCAAAATGCCTTTTGTTATAGGGACTGACCCTGCCCCCCCTCTATTTAGCGTCTTGCTTTTGTGTGGGCAGCAGGCCGTAGCCATCACAGGGCCATGTCACATGGGGGTTTGCATGCACCTGTGGAGGCAGTATTAGGATGTGGGTGGTGGATTTCAGACAATGCAGTGCCCCCTCCCCCCCTCACCTTCACTCCCCCTCCATCCCAAGTCATGTGACTCTTGGTGTGTTTAGTGTAAGAGCCCACAGTGAGGACCGGGGTGTGGAGTTTATGTACAGGACGGAGTGTCTGTGTATTTTGTTTTTTAAATCATTCAGTATTGAGTGCGTGTTTAGTGTGCAGAGTAATGTGGGGGCCGTGTCTGTGGAGCTCAGCTCCTGGACAGCCGGCTTCCTCTCCTGCTATGGACTTGAGGACCAGGAGTTTCTTTGGTTTTGTCCTTTGTAGATGTTGGATGTTGGATGGTGTATTTTTTTCCACTCTTGTGTATTAAGGTGAAGCACACCTGTCTCCCCCCACCCCTCCACACCCACACACACACACACACACACACACACACACACACACACACACACACACACACACACACTTCCCCCATCCCAAAAAACAAAATGATTATTTATTTGTTTGTATTCCCCAAACCCTTTGGCTGAACATAATCTATGATGAAACTGTTCCCTCAGAAGGAACACTTTCATTTTAATTTAAGGTGTGGGAGGGGGGAAGGGGGAAGGGGAGAAAGCTTAATTAAAAAATGTCACCTTTTTTCGATCCGAGTTAGAGAGTGAATTCACCTAAAAGCAGATGAGAAAGGTCAGGAGTAACCGTAAAATAGTTTTGGGATTATGGGGCTTTGCTTCAGTCAGTGTGAAATGGGAGCTCCCTCCTCTAACCTTTGGAGAGCTCAGGGAATCTGCGCTTTGTGGGCCGCAAGTCCTGGCTGTTGAGCCTTTAAGACGTAACCGAAAGGAACAGAAGTGTATGAAGTCATCCTTACCCCTTACCGTGGATGCCACACAGATCAGTGAATGCAAACAAAGTGGACTTAAGAGAAGCAGACAATGGTTTTGAAACACTATTCAAACCAATGTCACTGAACTGATTATAAGGCTCTTTTAGAACACTCTCCCCAATTGTGCATGCTTTCCAGGAATGACTCAAACCCCCTCATCGTGTGCATGTCTGTCTGTCTGTCTGTCTGTCCGTCGGTCTGATTTATTTAGCAGCTTGGGTTGAGGTAGGACAATTGCACAAGCTTGACCCATAACAGCACAGAGCATGTTTGGTGTAGTACATTGAACTTTACTTATATTCACCGATTAGTTTTAGCAGACTTTTCCAAACACAGCATATCCTTAGTACTGCCTTAAAACTAAAAAGAATAGACCACAAAGTTAGTTTTATACGTGTTCAGTACAGTGTAAATAGGCTTAAGCACCACATGGTTGTTTTGTTTTCGTTTTTTTCATTGCAAAGAGCAGGGGGAAATCTCAGCAATTTTGACAGTGTGTAAAGCAGTGTGTTAAGTCCGTCCAACAATGGACACAGTTTCTCCATTGTGTCCTTAACCCTTCTTGTTCTAGAATGATTTATTCTAGAACACGCAGTAACATCCTCGTTGATTCTAGTCTATGACGTCATAAAGGTCTGCTAATGGCGTCCTCGCAGATCCGTAACATTCTGGAAATGAACACTGATTTAGAACTCTCTAAAAAAAAAAACACTCGTCAAAAGGGTTAAATGGGTTTTGGTTAAGATCTCGTCTTGGTTTATGTTGCTTTGGAAACGGCACTTTGTGAGATGTCATGCCAAGTACCTTCATCATAGCCTATTCTTGTAGCAAATATTTAATTTTGGATTTTTTGGGACGGATGCAAAATGTCCTATAATCAAATTTCAAATTACAATCAGAATAACAACAAAATGCTATTTTCACTGTGATGGAAACATCCACTGCTTTTACCTAAATACATTTGTGTGTATTTATATGAGCGTGCGTGCGTGCGTGGGCAGCGGCCGTGTGGTTTGGGATGGCTTTACCCTGCGGAGTGTGTTGCGCACATAGTGTAGCTGACGTCAGAGTCACCCGCTAAACACCGTCCCGAGTCCAGCCAGCGTCTCGAGTCTCCCCGTGCGGCGGTTGGCTTATTAAATGACTGCATTCAGAGGTCGCGGCAATGAGTGGCTGTCATTTATTTGGCGTCATTCGTCCACCGCGAGGCACAGATGTTCTCGTTTGTACAACAAGTGCACCAGTGCTCGCTTCTAGCAACTCCCTACTACCAGCAAAGCGGCAATTTTATCCGTTTCGTGGTGTTTAATTAGCGTGGCCGCGCAGCCGTGTGCACCCCACCCCACCACGATGGGAAAGCAGCAATTTTGTCATTCATCTCTAAAAATAGTTTCCCCCAAAAAATGTAGCGTTGGATGAAGCGTACATGCCCATTAAGTAAAGAGGTTATTTCTGTGCAATGGAGAAACTCGATCTAGGATTCACATAAGGGTAATTTTAAAATCAGTGCCCTTCACGAAACATCCCTGCTCGTGGATGAGCAGTTAACCGCTCGTTTTGGTGGCAAATTGATCACTACAGTTTTTAAAGAAAGTAAAAACAGTTGGATTGAGGTGACTGCTCCCTGTTTTAGCTTAATTTGCTTTGTCCTCATTTAAAATCCTTGTTTCCTTGAAATGTCGCGATGAATTTGTTGGAGCATCCGTGCTGCTACAAGGTTAAGGCACCATTGTGGGAATGTGCAGTAGCGTTAGCTGGGTTCAGATGAAATAACTCGCTTACACATCTGGAACAAACCTGTCTAAGTAAATTCTCCTGTAAAAAAGAAAAATGTATTTTGTGTAAATGCTGTTACAATGAAAAGTTTATTTTCTTTTTTTTTACCGTTTATGTTCCTATTCTACTTGAAAGGAGAATGGTTGCTATAGACTTGCGTCGTTTTGCTTTGCTCTGGAAAAAAATGTAATTGAAATAAAAATTGGCATACTGTATCTACTTTTTGGTAAGTCCTCTGTGGAATATTGTGTGTGTATTCCATCAAATAAATATGTCCGCCCAGGGTTATTGTGTGTTTCTCGCAGGGTGAACAAGGCGTTAACTGTCCTTTCCCCACAGCTGTGACCTGTTTTACAGAAAACCCAGAGCTTAAGTGTGCCCCTCCCCCTACCCCATCACTATCGCATACATGGAGTCAGTGGCGGTTTTAGACCCTATTTAAGGGGGCTTTAGCCCCACTGTCTTTCATCTCAGCCCCCCTGAAAATGTTGTAATTATTTTCTTTAAAAAAAATCATTTTTACTTAATATCTATTTTTTAAAATACCACAGATAGAGAGTGCTATTTTAATTTTGAGAGCGACTACCATTGTGGTATTTTTGTTTTGGGAGATGTAGCAGTAAATTAATAAAAAATGTAGGCTTGTGCTTTGCATGTGTACATCTCACATTCTCATTGGGGACTGAGCCTCCCTAAAGGTCAAACCCTAGAATCGCCCATGTGTGGAGTTATTGGGGGGGTCACAAACTTTTTCCTTCTCAAGACCCCCTAATATGACCACCCTCTGGGTGAGGCCCACCACCTCCACGAAATCTGCTGAACTGCAGCTGACACATTTACACAAACTACACACGGGGACTATTTTTACATTACATTACATTTTAGGCATTTCGCAGACACACTTAGCCAGAGACTTACACACTTTTACATTTCTTTACATACAATCCATTTATACAGCTGGATATTTACTGAAGCAATTCAGGTTAAGTACCTTGCTCAAGGGTACAACAGCAGTGTCCCATCTGGGACAACGTCTGAGTTACAAGCTCAGTTCCCTAACCATTACTCTACACTGCCGCATTTATATCTATATTTTACACACACAAGCACACGGAAGCATGTCTCAAACAGGATGTCATGTACTGCAGAGGTGTATCATTATAGTACAGTACAAATATGTAAACCAGGCTTATTTTTTTATCAGAGTCTAAAACTGGGGCCACACATGTACTGAAAAATGTATGTTCACAACTTTAAGTCGCTTTGGATAAAAGCGTCTGCTTAATGGCATATATTAAAATATAGAATTTATTTCATATATTTAAATAGAAAACGTGCTCTTTTCGTTTTGTTGAGGACCCCCTGGGACTGCTTCACCGACCCCCACGGGTACCACCACCCCAGCTCTGGCTGTATGAGCGCCACATCTTGCAGTGCCGACTTCGTCCTCCAGAGGGCAGTGTTTCACGAAGACGCCCCTTGTTCCGAAACCCTGGGGCGTTCTCTGGAGTCGGCGCTCTCTTTTAGCGAAGGCTGTGTTCCATTTAATGTGCGGGTAAACATAACTCTGGGTGGGTAATGATGTAATCTCACTTATGCGGGCGAAACGGGCAACTGCCCGCCCCTTCATTATCCGCGGTCGTTGCTTGCTTGACCGAAATTAGCCCTTGGCAACAGTCGAAGACTCATTAAAATGCATATTTATTTGTTCTCCCATCTATCTAGAGCGGGGTGGTCGTATCGTCACACCATCTGCCTTGCTCTGTCCGGGAAATGCTAGAAAAGGGGTCTAGGGGGAAGGATGCATTCCCTACATTTTAATTTCGGGGGGGCTGCTATGTGTGTGTGAGTGAATGTGCATGTACAGGTAACTGCCAAAATAAAGGAAACACGAGTAAATGAAGGGTTCTGGTGGCTCTGTCATGTTGTGGGGTGCATTTTCCTGGCGTGGTTTGGGTCCACTCAAGATCGATCCACTGACTCGACTCAGATCTCAACCCAATTGAACGCTTATGAGAGATTCTGGAGCGGCTCCCGAGACAGTGTTTTTCACCACTATCAACAAAACACCAAATGATGGAATTTCTCGTGGAATAATGGTGTTGCACCCCTCCAATAAAGTTCCACCTACACACAACTTATCCAGACTACACAGAACTCACTCCAATTCACTCCGACTACTCACAACTCACCCCGACTACGAACAACTTATCCCAACTCGCCCCAACTACACACATTACATTTACATTTTAGGCATTTAGCAGACACTCTTACCCAGTGTGACTTGCACAGTTTACATTTCTTTACATGCAATCCATTTATACAGCTGGATATTTTTACTGAAGCAATTCAGGTTAAGTACCTTTAGCTCAAGGGTACAACGGCAGTGTTCCACCTGGGAATTGAACCAGCATCCTCTAAGTTACAAGCCCAGTTCCACAACCATTACACTACCCTGCCGCCACACAACTCACCCCAACTACACACAGCTCACCCCACACGCCTCCTCTCTCTGCCTAGCACGCAGGACACTAAACAAAAGCACCGGAGCGACTGTCCAATCAGAACATCGCTCCTCTGACACCTAAACATTCTTAAAGGTTTCTTGCATCCACACGCTGCTGCTGCTGCTAACACAGTAATTATCACTCAAAAAAACGACTCATAACATGATTACGCAACCCGCTTGTGTTTACCGGTGTCTTTGGGTTTTGATATCGTGTTTTGTGTCGGTATCCGTTGATTGACCGAACATGTCCGGACGGCTGCGCGGTGGAAGTGCTGACGCAGTTTTCGCATGACTGTGGATGCGGCCAGGGTGTGCACTCGGTCAGAGTTCTCGCGTTGCACGTGACCCTGCTGTCTCTCTCCCTTCCTCCCCGCGGTGTCAGAGGAGTTCACGGCACAGAATATGGAGAACGGGGTCTGGCTTTATCAGGGCGATAAGGGCTCAGTTGTTAACAGGAAGTTTATGAATGGGTGGGGTGGGGTGTCGGGAGAGGGGAATTGTCGGGGCACAATATGGACCCCCTATTGGGGACTTCCTGTTGCTATTGATAGCTCTTGCTGGAGAGAAATCCCAGAATTATTATTTGTTTTTGCATGGTCCACTCCAAATCTATTTTAAGTGCAAAACCAGTTGAAAATATCCAATGTCTCACTCCTTAGCCAGCTGTAGCTTACTGGAGCGTGCAGTGAAACAAATTACTATTAAAATACATTTTAAAATCTTAAAGAGAATGGTGAGAAGGATTTACCACGTATCAGTGGTGACTGGCAGTTTTTTTTTCTCCAAAAAAAGTTCAGCCCTTTACACGTTCCTTGCCGTGAGTTTGAATCGCAGCACATTTAGTAACCTGGATTTAAGATAATTTCACCATCCAAAGGAAACACGGGGCATCAGTCACTCGATGGCTGGCTTAAAATACTGGGTATATCCACCGCGAGACTCTTGATACGTTATCAACGACGTTGGACACGTACTGTCTAATTAAGGTGTCTTTGTCATGAAAACTTCCGCTAGCTCTCCGAGCCTGTAATCTGTCTTTCTTAATTGAAACAGGCTGGGCAGTTCCACGAAACAGTCTAGTCTTCACAACACTAGGATTGAAACAAAGATCTCGAATCAAAAAACTCCCTGTCATTCTTTTTTCTTTAGCAGAAGTAAGGTTACAATTCTTTATGTATCTACACACACGAATACCTGAAATGACTGTAGTTGAATTGCAGTTGTTTCCCTTTCTCCAGTTGTCTCGTCTTCGGAAGATAACGGGTTAAGGGCGCAGTTCCAATAGCTGCCACACGGGGGCGCGAACGTGCGCACTCCCCCAGCTGTCCTGTAACTTCTGCGCTCCTTTATTCTCACAACACGCCGTCCTGGGCTTCGGAGAGCACCACTGACATCTGTTGCAGTTTTATCATTCCTTATTTTGCAGAAAACGTAAGTATTTGATTTTGTGAACGTATGGCGAATTAACAGAAAGGTTGTTGAAGTGGTGGTGGGAACCTTTTTCCTTTAATGATTTCATTCATTGACGTTATTTAAAAAATAAGTTTATCTAGCTAGCTCGCTAACGTTAGCTAGAGTTTGGAAACTTTTAGTTTATGGTAAAATAGCTTTCCGACAGTCATGGATAACCTTTCATGGATAGCGAAATAGCTGGAAATGTGGGGATTTTGAATCTGAAAACGGCCGTTGTGAGAAATCACATCGGGCAATGTTTGTGGTGTTGTGCACTTGGATTGCGACAATGTTAATGTGGTCTCCGCGCTCGTAACGTTGATCCTCGTCCCATTTCGGGTAAAAATCAAATGGGTTTGCTGATGTGGCATTTGGTCGGGTCGGATCGAAATGTGGCTCTCAAAACCACATCGTGTAATTGAAAGCAGGTGTTGAGGACCCAGTTTGTCTGTGGATCTCACGATCGCTTACCCGTAATGTAATCTAATTGAACGTTGTTTGTATTGGCTCGTCTGATTGTAGGCTATATGGTTTTACCTGGGTTTGCGTAAAGGCTTTAACTGGGGCAACAATAGCGGCGGAATATTCGTTTCGGTTTCCCAGTATCGTAGTTAGTTATCGCTCATGTGAGGACGACAGCTTTCTTCTCTT
Organism: Aldrovandia affinis; assembly: GCA_029706075.1. Taxonomy (NCBI): domain Eukaryota; kingdom Metazoa; phylum Chordata; class Actinopteri; order Notacanthiformes; family Halosauridae; genus Aldrovandia; species Aldrovandia affinis. The sequence continues at coordinate 839,108 of JAINUG010000104.1, forward strand.
CACTTGTCGTATAGGGTATAGGATTGTCTACCTGCGGCACGTTACGCACAGGTGTTGGGTTACGTTACTGTCTGTACAAAGAGCGCCGAGGCAGGGTCGCTGAGACCAGCAAGTGGAAAGTCTACCAAAGGTGGAGTTTGGGGTTCCAGTTTAGGGTCTTTTGAGTTGCTAGTCAACGATACTTTTTATTCTTCAAGATCGCTGCGGTGCCGTACCGTTTCTGTCGCTGAATTTGTTCCCGCTGTCTGGAGAGTGATAGTGTGTGAACTTGGTTTAACGAGCCATCTGACACAGTGTCATTTCCTGTCCATGAGCCATCTACTTTGAACGAACTCCTGGAATCAATTAAGAAACGCATTTTTGCTTCTCCTTTCAATCTTAGAAGGAAAAAACCCCAGATGGTGGTTTTTTAATGTGGAATTAAATACAGTTTCTGTTCTCTTTGGACAATTATGAAGCGGAGTGTTTTGATGTGGTTTCAGGTCTAGCTTATTGGACGACCCAACTTTGTTTGCCCGTCTCCAATGGAGTTCAGGGTGCCCCTAGCAACGAACATATGTTAAATCATTTTAAACTTAATTAACGTTATATCGAGTCAAACAACACGCGGACCACACGCAGTAGAGAAAATGACACTTTAAGTGAACCTTGAAACAGCGAATACATTTGGGAAAGTACATTTTTTACCATATAACATAAACACTTATTCCCGATGTTTACCCAATAAACTAAGAGTGCTGTGACATTTTTACGCGGAATAGCTGCTGTTGACGTACACTTATCTGAATAATGTGATGCAGCTCACGTACCTAGCTGTTTGGTGGATATTGAGCATACAGTTGTTATTCCCTGGTCTCGCTCCTTGCTCTTGCCAGACAAACAAATGTTTTTTTTGTTGTTTTATGGACGGCGTGATGGAACTTGCGTTAGATATCTTTGTCACGTGGTCGTAGGCCTAAGACTAAGGAAACACCGGAAGACTGCTTCGGTCTGTGTTTTGGAGAGAGGCGGGGGGCACATGCAGACAGTACAGAAGCTCAGAAGCTCTGAGTCACCCCCCCCAGTGTGTAGCGTATCCCGCAGGTTGGCAGCCGGGACCCCCACCGCGTTGGAGCACAGTACTGGAATTCACCACGACCCTTGTCTCTTAAAGGCCTCTACATGCTCGAACGACAACCACGGGACAGCAACACAACCAGGCCTCTGCAACATCAACCCAACCTTTGCGACCTAAGCAGAGGGGGTTTCAGAGGATGTACCTAGCACAAAAATCTAACTTGCGACCGCAGTGCAACCGTTCAGGTAAATGTTGCGCATCATTGATTGATTGGTTGGTTAGCGAATGGAGGTGGAGCTGTCATAGTCACAGTCCATAGGTCACAGTTAATCGAGCTAGTAGCTAAAGATATAAATAGCTAGCATAATTTGTTTGACACAGTATAAAATGAACCAGCTCCTGTTATTGTTGTTGTTTTGCAGGATCTGGAAGTTGGAAACAATGAAAGGAGTTTCCCTGCTTTCATGAGAACTTTATCGACCTTGTTCAATACATTGACACCTACTAGTGTACAGAAGTGTAAGGACACCATGTTGTATAGGTTGCGCATAGCCTTTGCAGAAGTATATAATGCAACAATGCTTGCAACATTGTTGCATTGCGCGAACCACAAAGAAGTCGCCCAAGTTAGAAGAGTGCTTGTGACATTGTTTGCATTGCGCGAACCTCGAAAATGTCACACAAGAAGCATGTGGAGGCTTTTAATCAGCCACTTCACTGCTGTACCATGCCAGGGGGGTTTCCTGGAGGGGGGGTATAATGCTGTGGTAGAGAGGTCTGTAACTGGTGCATATTCACTGATGGGAACCTGTGTCAAATAATTAGTTTAACTACTTTTAACCCTTTAGAAAAAAAAGAAAGAAGGTTTTGCAGGTTACTGTCAGTTTCTTCAAGGAAGCATCTATTTTCACCAGTATTCAGAATGAAAATGTTTCTTTCTGCACAAAATTCTCAGGGATTTGCAGGAGTGTTTTCACAACGGTTAAAAGTGTGTAATTTGGGCCTCGACACTGGCCACGGAGACCGGGGTTCGATTCTCCGTCCCGCCAGAGTCAGCTCTGGCTGGGAGTGCCACCAGGGGCGGCGATTGGCTTGTCCGCCCCAGGGAGGGGGGAGGGAAGCCGACACACACAGTTCGCTGCGCACAGGAGTGGTTCTGGGGTACCGGAATGACAGTCGACGGCACGACGAGTGTTGTCTCGGAGGAGGCAGCGCTTTGCCCTTGTCACTGCTGGTCACAGGACTATGGCAGCAAACTATGAGGGAAGGGGGATTGAACTAAGCACACGGGTAATTGGCCAAATTGGGAGAAAACGGGGTAAAATCGGAAAATAAAATAAATAAAAGTGTGTAATGTGGGTGTTGGCTCCAGGTCTGGTCAGGTGCTTGTGTGTATTATTGGATATGGGGGTATGGTGACATTGGCAGCACTGCCAGAGAGCGTGCGTGGAACCTGGACAAGCACCACTGCACTGCTGGTTTACCGCGCTTGGGTTACCGGTGTGCCAAGCCTGAAATGTGTGCGTGTGTGTGTGTGTGTCCATCTGTCTGTCCGTGGCTAGTGCTCCCCTGCACCATCCCCTTTCCCGCAATGTTTTCAGAAAATAATTTTTTTTAAATTCTGGAAAAATAACCAGTGAATCTATTTCTCCTTGTTCTGTGTGGCAAAGTGTGGAGCCTGTTCCTTGTTTTTGTCGTGTCCATAGTTTATTATGATTATTATTCGGGTGTTAGTAAACCAGAAATCTTTTCAATGTTTCCCCTGGTCGGTTATGAACGCAGTTCGACCAGCGTGTGGCTTTCATTCACCGTTCCCTAAATAGACGATCACTTCCTTAAACAGTTTGTCTTCTCTTCCGACCCTCATTTAAATGGATGCCCTTGTTATCGCCCCCCTGAATCACAGAAACCGAGAAACAGTTGGCAGGGTTCAGAGGTAATTCATAGGAAACCTGGGGGGAGGGGTGGGATTCCCAGACATCAAGATAAGAATGCTGTATTTTGAGGATTTCCTTTCCAAACTTTCCAAGTTTCCGATATTGTGGTATTCCAGGAAGAGGTCTGTTAATTCATGTCCCGGTACTTTGTCTTCGCTCTGGCACGCACTAATCTGTGAATATGAGCCTACTTTGGCAGTTTGACCTTCGAAAGTATGTTAAAATGGGTACAGGGCTTTCCCTGTCCCTCTGAACTCCCTGAAGGTGGCTTCCAGTTAGTACAGGGATCGGCAGCCATACTCCTGGTGGGCCGCAGGTTATGCTGGTCTTTGTTTTCACCTTTAAACCAACAACCAATTTGAGACTCAAGAAACCAGGTGTGGTGAGTTACCTGTGTAATTAACTGCATGAATTGATCATTCAGGTGCTGAGAAACGGTGAAAACCAGCAGACCCCATGGCCCCTCAGGGCTAGGGTTGCTGATCCCTGAGCTATTGTATAGAGCGGTGCCATTGTATATATGCCATTTAGCAGACGCTTTTATCCAACGCGACTTACAGTAGTAAATGCATACATTTTTCAGTATATGTGGTCCCAATGGGAATCGGAGCCACAACCTAAGCATTGTCAGCGCCTTGCTCTACCTACTGAGCCACAGTAGTGGAGTCTTCCCATAGATTTGTCCTCGAATGTTGTGAAAATCTGGGCTGCCCCTGAGCCGAGCCTGTAGGCCTCTTTCGTTGGCTACACTCATGTACAACACATGGCTGGAGCGCTTCTCTCTTGAAAAATGTATTTAAGTTAAAAATAATTTGCCGCATGCACAGAAAGCTTCCCTGTGAGTGTGTGTTGGAATCACAGGTGATGTCTAGGCGAGTTCTGTCTTGAAGGAGGCGGTTTGTCACCATTGTCACTGTCGGTCCCAGGGCTGAAATTGAATCAATAGACATTTTACATTAATTCTTTTTACATTTTAGGCATTTAGCAGACGCTCTTATCCAGAGCGAGTTACACAGTTTACATTTCTCTAGATACAATGCATTTATACAGCTGGATATTTTACTTTTATTCAGGTTAAGTACCTTGCTCAAGGGTACAACGGCAGTGCCTTACCTGGGAATTGAACCTGCAACCTCTTGAGTTACAAGCCCAGCTCCCTAACCATTACTCTACACTGCCAGCCAGTATATACAGTGGGGAAAATAAGTATTTCACCCCCTGCTGATTTTGTGAGTTTGCCCCCTTACAAAGAAAGGAACGGTCTATAATTTTAATGGTAGGTTCATCTTAACAGTGAGAGACAGAATATTTAAAAAAATCCCAGAAAATTACATTATATGAATTTTAAACATTTGTTTGTGTTTTATTGAGGAAAATAAGTATTTCACCCCCTAGCAAAACATGACTCAGTACTTGGTGGAGAAACCCTTGTTGGCAAGCACAGCGGTCAGACGTTTCTTGTAGTTGGTCACCAAGTTTGCGCAGATCCGAGGAGGGATTTTGGCCCACTCCTCTTTGCAGATCCTCTCCAAATCCTTAGAAATCCATTTTCAGTGTCCTGGCTGAGGGAAGGAGGTTCTCACCCAAGATTTCCCGGTACATGGCCCCATTCATCCTCCCCTCGATCCGGTGAAGTTGTCCTGTGCCCTTAGCAGAGAAACAGCCCCAAAGCATAATGTTTCCACCGCCATGCTTGACGGTGGGGATGGTGTTCTTGGGGTCCAAGGCAGCTTTTTCTTCCTCCAAACACGGCGAGTCGAGTTGATGCCAAAGAGCTCGATTTTAGTCTCATCTGACCACAGCACTTTCTCCCAAGCCTCCTCTGAATCATCCAGGTGCTCATTGGCAAACTTCAGATGGGCCTGTACATGTGCCTTCTTGAGCAGGGGGACCTTGCAGGCACTACAGGATTTCAATCCATTACGGCGTAGTGTGTTACCAATGGTCATCTTGGTGACTGTGGTCCCAGCTGCCTTGAGATCATCAACAAGCTCCAGCCGTGTAGTTCTGGGTTGTTCCCTCACCTTTCTCATGATCAGGTTCACTCCATGAGGTGAGATCTTGCGTGGAGCCCCAGACCGAGGGAGATTGATGGTCAATTGGTGTTTCTTCCATTTTCTAATTATCGCACCAACAGTTGACTCCTTCTCACCAAGCTGCTCACCAATGGTCTTGTAGCCCATTCCAGTCTTGTGCAGGTCTACAATTTTGTCCCTGATGTCCTTAGACAATTCTTTGGTCTTGCCCATTGTGGAGAGGTTGGAATCTGATTCATTGATTGATTCTGTGGACAGTTGTCTTTTATACAGGTAACGAGTACTTAATTAGGAGTACTAATTAAGTAAGAGGACTAATCTGTGTGCCTCCTGGTCACATAACCGGTCTGTGGGAGCCAGAATTCTTGCTGTTTTGCTAGGGGGTGAAATACTTATTTTCCTCAATAAAACACAAATAAATGTTTAAAATTCATATAATGTGATTTTCTGGGATTTTTTAAAAATATTCTGTCTCTCACTGTTAAGATGAACCTACCATGAAATTTATAGACCGACCGTTCCGTTCCTTTCTTTGTAAGGGGGCAAACTCCCAAAATCAGCAGGGGGTGAAATACTTATTTTCCCCACTGTATATGTATATATATATATACACTACCGGTCAAAAGTTTGAGTACACCTGCTGGAAACTAGGTTTATCTCATAATTGACAATGCTTTACACCGTATACATTTCTGTAAATACTTTAAAATGACAAAAAACTAAATGAACATCAAAGAAATGTTCAAGAAAATTATATTGAAAATTGAATCTTGGATTCCTCAAAATAGCCACCCTTTGCCGTGATAACAGCCTCACAAACACGGGCCATTCGGTTAATAAGTTTCAGCAGGAAATCACCCGATATGTCTTCCCAGCTCTCCCACAGCAATTCCCAGAGAAACCTGTGGGTTGCTTTGCTTTGACTCTTCTGTCCAGTTTGTCGCATACAATTTCTATGGGATTGAGGTCTGGACACTGGGCAGGCCAGGTCATCAGTTTGAGTTGTCCTTCACGTTCCTCCTTCACCAGGTAGTTCTTGCACAACTCTTCAAGGTGTGTTTCGGGTCGTTATCTTGCTGAAGAATGAAGGAGTGCCCGATTAGCCATAGTCCAGATGGAAGGTGTACTCAAACTTTTGACCGGTAGTATATATATATATATGTATATGTATATGTATATGTATATGTATGTGTAGAGTGTAGAGTGTAGAGTGTAGAGTGTAGAGTGTAGAGTGTAGAGTGTAGAGTGTAGAGTGTAGAGTGTAGAGTGTAGAGTGTAGAGTGTAGAGTGTAGAGTGTAGAGTGAGCCACCAAAATGGGAGAAAAACAGGGGGGAAATCTGGTAAAAAATGTTTTGTAAAAAAAAAAAAAAAAAAAAAAAGACTCCTGAAGCTTTCAGCTTGAGTCCGCGTCGCCATCAACTCAGAAAGTGTCGAAAACTTGTGCAACTTAATATCCCTCTCTTTATTGATGTGTTTAGTTTGTTTCATAGCTCTGTTGTCCTAACGTCAGGAATGTTCCTCCCCGTTGTCGTGAGAATTATCTCCGTGACCGCGATGATTCCGGAACGTGTTTTTGCAAATCTGGCTGGTGTCCGTTTCTGGAATATGTATCATAATTGAAAGCTCCCCGTGACACGCTTCGAGGTGAATTAGCATGCTCGTATTCTCACGGGGGGAAAGAGGAAAACTGTTACTATAATCCGAGCGGTCACGCTCCCATGACAGGCAGAGTCTGTCTCAGACTGAATGAATCTGGACGTGACGGTTAGGTTCTCCGGGTTGTGCTCTTTGGGCTGTGGGTGTTGGACAGACATGGACCCATGGGGGGGAGGGGCGCGGGGGGCCTGAGATGTCACGTGACAGTGTAAATACGAAGACATAACGTCCTGCAGCGGGGGCCTTCTCGAGGGGCGTCGGCAGCTTCTCTGTGACGGGGGTGTGGGGTGTGGGGTGTGGGGGGGGCGGACGTGCTGGGCGTGAGACTCTGGGCCTCCTCTGGGGGGGTGGGGGTGGCGGCCCATTCACCGCCATCCATGGTGTGGTTGCCATGGGAACACCCCCTCTGTATGTCCAGGGGATAAAGGGGGGTGGGTGTTGTCTGTGGAAGAAAAAATGTAAAATATAATATTTTGGTCACTGAACCCGCCGTGTCCTAACGGCACCAGAGAGCTGAGCCCCCACCCCATTACACAACGCTGAAGTGTCTGTGAACATCTCCAAAAAGGGAGATATTTAACGGATACCCGGGAGCAGTACTAACGCACCCACACACACACACACACACACACACACACACACACACACACACACTTTGCAGGGTATTAGGAAGCTAAACTCCTAAACTCACTCTCTCTGCAGGTCAGGATTGTGTTTCATTACAGATTTCTTTTAAAAACAAGGTCCCCAAGTCTAAACGGATTCTGCTGATCACAAACAAGCTTCTTCTCGTCTTTCTCTCTCTTTTTTTTCTTCTCTCTTTTTTTGAAGAAAAGGCATCTTTCATATTTGGCGTGGTTATTGTGCGGAGCAGAGCGGGCTCTCGGTGGGTCGAGTTTCTCCCTTTGTTGGACGGTGAAAAGCGCGGCTGAAAGCCGCCATTGTTGCGCTGGGGAATCAAAGCAGGGCCGTTCTCTGGGGAGGGGGCGCAGGGGGGGGCTGGGGGACGGGGACAGGGACAGGGGCAGGGGGCTGGGATGGGGGCTTTCTCAGCCTGCCAGGACTGCTGGGGTGTCAAAGGAGAATAAAAAAAAAAAATGTATGTTACATTTTTAAGCCTTTGTTGGCCTTCGTTGTTATCTTAGAGTGAATGCACTGATATATATATGTATGTTTTTAGCAGATTATTTAAGCTAAAATGAGTGAAAATAGATTTGTTTCTGTCTCCAACTTACTTGGAACCTAACCTGTCTCCTATTTAAAAAAAATGTAATGGTATTTTTTACTTTTTACTCATTAGCTCTCCGTGCTCCTAGCAGCTATTTTTGAAAAGAGGTTGTGCTGACTGTTTATGTGGTTGTACTTAAGTAAGTCGCTCTAGATAAGAACATCTGTTAAATGACGTCATTTCAAGTGTAACTTCCTGTTCAACTTCCTAGAACTACAATCTCCCACAATGCATTTCACAGTGCTAAACCCGCCACAGTGCTAAACCCACGCACTGTTACTGTTACCCCCCCCCCCCCACTGATCTTCTGGGGCAGATTAACTCTCACACCCTTCTGTGGGGGTAACCCCTCCTTTCTCCCAGGGGAGACAGGATGCTAGCCCCACTGAGAGACAAGTCAATTAGAAAAGGAGATGGACACTTTTTTTTGTTTGTTGCAGACTTATAACTTATATTTTCTTTTTGCTGAGTTTATTGCTTGTAGTGCCGCCAGACTTTAAGGAAGTAAAGCTTGCTTTGCCATCAGGTTTGTGACAAGATCCTCATAAAGTGTGAGAATGTGCCTGTGTGAGCAGGACGGCACAGCTCCGGTCCTGGAGGGCCATCGGTGCGTAGCCTGGTTTTCATTCCAACCATCGTTACTCTGGCCTGGCTTTCTGAAGCACTCCACACACCAATACTGCTCCACTGCTACGGAGGGCCACAGTACAGCATTTTCACAGAGAATGCGCGTACAGTCTGCAGCTGTGCGCTCCAGTACTCGTGGGACAGCTGTGGGGATCAGGGACATGCAAAGGTTACTGGGTCAAACGGCAGACAAAACATAAGAGAAACTCCTGGTCCTCGAGTCCGTAGCAGAAGAGGAAGCCTCTTCAGGAGCTGAGTGCTCCATGTTACTCTGCACACTAAACACGCACTCAATACTGAATGATTGAAAAAACAAAATACACAGACACTCCGTCCTGTACATAAACTCCACACCCCGGTCCTCACTGAGGGCTCTTTGCTTTGGTTCATGATGGAGGTCGATGTTTGGGGGGCCGGCTTTGGGGGAAGCTGTGATGATCGGGTCTGGTCGCACTAGCGACTCTCACACTTAATTTGTCCGCAGTAAATCCGCGGGTTCTCCGGGGCCTGACACGTGTGGCCGTAGCTCCCTGGCTCGTTGCTCTCGTTGCTGACGGAGGTGTTTATGAAACGGTGTAATTGATGTTTTCTCGTATCGTTTCACACCCACTACGTCTCCACAGCACAAAGGGGGCTTTGTTCACTTGCCCAGCCCGTCCGCATGTGACAGGGGCCTTGTCTGCCTCACCAGGAAGTGTGTGGACACACACACACACACACACAGACTCACACTCACACACATACATACAGACTCACACACGCGCACACACACACTCGCACACGCATACACACTTGTGTACATGCACAAACGCACACACAAACGTGCACACGCACGCATGCACGCACACACACGGACGCACACTCATACACACTCACGCACGCACGCACACTCACGCACACACACACACACACACACACACACACACACACACACACACATAAGAAAGGGTGCTCTTGTTATTAAACAAGAGGATGGTTTGTGTTCAAGGTCTGAAGCAGCACTGAGTTTATCTTTCACCTTATCGCTGTGGTTTTTCATCTCCACCCTGCGGAAGTCTGGGCTTTTCCAATGTGAAGGATTACAATTTATTATTTTAATTATATCATTATTAAAGATTCCTGAATTAAACATCCTGGCAATATATAGCCGGGGCCTAATCAAATCCCCTCAGTTTCATCGTGGAGTCTTCAGAGACTGGCATAGAGTCGGGACCCTGGGCTGCCTTGCCCTCCTGTCTGGCTGTTCCAGTCACTCAGCACCCCCCCAGACAGATAATGAGGGTGAGACACTGGGCTCTGGAGTTGCCTGGTAGCCTTGAAGAGACTGACCTTGCCCTATAAATTACACAGAGTCCTGTGTCTCAGCCTCATGCAAGCCTTGTTTTGGCTTCAGATCATTCCAATCTTTTTCTTTTTTATAAAAACCTATCATCGTGGTGTCGTACCTGGTACTAGCAAAGACAGAAAAACAAATAGAACCAAAAAATAAATAAAATAAGGCAATTTTCTTTGGAGGGACACGCCAAAGGAAGGGAAGGGTACAACCAGGAAGAGAGAACACGACCTTGTCACAAGATACACAGGCCTCCGCCCTTTTGACCTCCCAGGTGTATTTGCAGGACTGGAAAGTCACAACAGCGGTTGTAGTTTAAAAAAATACAATTTTTATTTGTTTCAGATTCCCGTTTTTCTCCTAATTTAGTGGCCAAGTACACCCTCTATTTATTTTGATTCGCCCTCCCCACACGAACTCGAGGAAGAGGCAGAGAGCAGTAAAGCTTCAAGACGAATTTGCCCACCCACGTTCCAGAGACACCCTTACGCGCCTCTCAGCGAGTTCGTGCCGGACACCCAAACACCACCCCCGATTGGGGCTCCCTACCAGGTCGGTCTGGTACAGTTTTTGGTCTGGTTTCCAAACCGCGACCATAATAGGCAGCTCACACTTGTAAACTTGTCACACTTGGAGGCCCCTGCCAGCGGTTGTAGTTTGACGTTTTCAGGGGGAGAGAAAAATAAATAAGTTGAATGGAAACGACACGGTTTTCTGTAGGCTGGGCGGAGCGCAGGATGGGATGGACCGGAGTGGATTAGTCAGCTGGCGCCGCTCTTCCACGGGCACTCCGGCAGCCAGCTGCTGCAGCCATGGGGCCGCAAAATGCCATCAGTCATGGGCAGCTGTGTGTGGCCTCGAGGTGCCCTCATACTAGGGGTGTAACGGTACAAGTATTTGTACCGAACTGTTCGGTACAGGACTTTCGGTTCGGTACGCACTGTGAACCGAACGAATGCAATCTTGCTTTAACCACTATCGCATGTACTGAACTTTTTTTGTGTGCGGTTGCAGCAGTACTGAAAAAAAAAAAAAAAAAAAACATGTTTAAGTGAATATTTCAAAAAGAAAGAAAGATATGTGCCCTACTTCGTTCTGTAAATTATGGCCAATTAGGCACTGTTTACAAAGTTCAAAATAAATTAAAAGAAAATTTAAAACCGAGGTACGTACCGAACCGTGATTTTTGTGTGCCGTTACACCCCTACCTCATACTGTACAGCAGTGATTCTCACCCCCGGTCCTGCAGTGGCCCCTGTGTGCACTCTGCTTCACCCTTAACAACCAGCCTCTTACTCAATCAAGGTTGTGTTTAGGCTCCATGAATTTGTACGGAAACAGATTTTTAACACGGTGCACGTTTTGTGAATTTTCATTGTCTTTGAACTCTTTTAATTTCCCCCCCACAAATGGTTTAGCTTCCAACAACCACATTTTCAGCATTTAGGACTTCAGCTGTCCATCTGTTGATAAACCAAATAACAATGTAACCTCTTTCAGAAGGACTTGTCTTGCCACCCACAGCACATTGCAGAGAATAAAAGCATGAGAACTGATCTAACAATAATTATTATTCTTCAATTAATATAGAGTATTAATTATTTGAAAAATGAACATCTGTTTCAGACATAATGCGGCATTAAGAGGGTAACGTTAAACCATCCCTCATTAGACATTAAAAATGTCAAATTAACAAAGATTTACCTTTATTTAACCAGAAAAGCCACATTGAGATTAAAAGTATCTTTTTCAAGTGTGTCCTGGCCAAGACAGGCAGCAAGAAAACAATTAGTTTCAGACATACAAAACATATAACATATAACAGAATCAAAGTTTAAAAATAGAAAGAGAAAAAAATATAAATAAAATAAAATGTATATATATTTAAAAAATAATATAAGATATTTACAAGATTTATATGACTTCAAATCACCTCAATCAGAGAAGTGGATTCCTGTAAGTGAAGGCTCAGGAGAGAAGCTGGGGGCATTTGATATGATACGCTTTGCACTTTTACCTCTCCGTGTGCTGGGTGTGCCACTTGAAGACCTGCGTGATACTGAATCCCTGCCCTTGTGCAGGGAGATAAGATTAGAGGGGTGTGCGTGTTGCTGGCAGGAGCACTTCCAGTTTCACTTTGGCCCGCAGGCTTTATTTTGGCCTGTGGTTGTAGAGGCTGAAACGGGTGGTGTAGCCTAAGTTCTGTCCGTCTTCATTGTGAATGGGAGGGTGGGGGGGGGAGTCCCACCGGCCGAACAGCTGGGGCCACACCTGCTATGTTACGTCTCTCTTCAAGACACTGATCTGGGGCCCTGTGGATGAAAGATTCCCAGCTATGCAGCCTTGGCATCACTGGGAATCTTAGTGCCCCGCCTAGCACTGTCACAAGCCGTTTTATGCAAATCCACGCTCGAGTATGTGAGTTAATATATTATCGTTTCAGCATTTAGCCCAGAGCTCTTTTGTGTGTGGGTACATGTGTTACGGTCCTCGTGCACTTTGAACAAGCCATAAACGCTGCTATAAAGAGCCTTGTTTAACACGGGTCTGTGTGTTTTAAATTAGCAGCGCGGTGTGTTTCGCGTAGGCCGACTGCGTGTTGAGCGACGATGGCGCGGGCCTTGGGACCGCACGGTCCTGTGCCGCGGCCCCTGGCCGCGTGGCGGGCCCCCTGTTCCTGTAGCAGCTAGCGCAGTGTGTCCTCGCGGTTGACCGTGACCACGTGTGTGTACAGACACGCTGCTTCTCCACTCCTTCTCTGCTCACTGTGGTTCGGTGTAATGTGTGAGCACGGTCACTTTTCAGCTGATTGCATTTGTACAGGATCTGGCCTGTATGCACTGGAATTATTTCCAGAAGACCTGAAAATAACACCAGCAATGCTACAGGCTGCTAACAGCACAGGCAATGTTACAGGCTCCTGTTAGCATGGGCAACGCTACATGCATCTAACAACACAGGCAATGCTACATGCTGCTAATAGCACAGGCAACACTACATGCATCTAACAACACAGGCAATGCTACATGCTGCTAATAGCACAGGTAACGCTACATGCATCTAACAACACAGACAATGCTACATGCTGCTAATGGCACAGGCAGTGCTGTATGGTGCCAAAAGCACAGGCAAAGCTACATGGCGCTAATGACAGGGGCAATGCTACAGGCTCTTGTTCTTACAGGGAACGCTACATGCTGTTAACAGCAGATGTAATGCTACATAGAATAGAATACAATAGAATAGAATATTATTTATTTGCCATGTTACAAGTGACACGCAAGGTAATTGGAATTTGTTTCTTCGTATATCTCTCCTAAGAGGTCTGAGCACCGGGTCAGCCATAGTACGGCGCCCCTGGAGTAGTTTAGGGGTTCAGTGCCTTGCTCAAGGGCACTTTGGCAGTGCCCCAGGAAGTGAACTAACATCCCTCCGGTTTCCAGTTCATTGTTTTTTTGTTTGGCCTTCCTGGGATTTTAAGCAGCGACCCTCTGCTTGCCAGCCCATGTTGCTAAGCACTGAGCCACTGCGGCCCAATGATACATGCTGCTAACAGCACAGGTGTTGCGCTACTCTCCTAATAGCACCTGCAGTGCTGTGTGCACCTTAACAGCTCAGCAGAGGTGTATACTGTATCACCGAGACATGTTTATAGCAGAGGGAATGTGGGTCAGTACGGGCAATCATTCACTGTGTTGCTGTGTTTCCAGGGCGATATCGTGAACCCAGCTCACCGCACCACACCAGGTTTTTTTTGCCCGGGCCGTCAGAACGAAAACGAAAGCACGAGTCTGTGAATACGTTCAGAGTTCTGCATGTTAAAGTCTCAAATCATTTTAGTCAGTTTATTAATTTCTTTATTTATGCTTCGTTTGACCAGGAAGTCCCTTTGAGAGAAAGCAGCAGCACATAAAAAATAAGCCCAGACAGACGTCTACAGCAGGAGTCATGACCACAGCTTGACTTGATGGGAGTTATATTTAGCATGTTGTGCTTCTTGAAGTTAAAAAGCTCTTGTTGTCAAACCCTCCACTGTGTCTACATCAGGCCTTGTAAATCTTTGTCTGTGTCTGTGAGAGTGTCTGTGTGTATCTGTGTGTCTGTGTCTGTGTGTGTCTGTGTGTCTGTGTGTGTGTGTGTGTGTGTGTGTGTGTGTGTGTGTGTCTGTGAGTGTGTGTGTGTCTCTGTCTCTGTGTGTGTGTGGGTGGGTGGGTGTGTGTGTCTATGTATAGTGTGTGTGTGTGTGTGTGTGTGTGTGTGTGTGTGTATGTGTGTGTGTTGTTGGGCGTCACCACCACCACTCCCTGGTCTCTCTCTCTCTTGCCAGTGGGTGAAACCACAGAAAGGCTTTGATGTGATCTGCTCTGGAGCCGTTTGATCCCGTAGCTCTCTGAGGTCACGAGCGTCTTCCTCACCGCTCTCTCTCTCCCCTGCAGCGCCGCCAGGAGTCATCATGGGGAAAGGCTGCATCACCGCCACCAAGTACTTCCTGTTCCTGTTCAACCTCCTCTTCTTCGTAAGTTCCCCCCCGATGGCGTTGAGCATCTCATTCCCTCTCGGGAAGACACCCGATAATCCACTCACGGCTCTGCTCACGGTGGATCTGGCTGCCCATGCTTGTCAGAACTTTAGGTGAATCACAGAGGTGAACCCAGAGGTGAACCCAGTTTCACTCGGTCATAAATATCTCAGGAGAACAAGGGAGACCTTCAAAGAATACAATATTTACAGTGAAAAAGGAAACAAAGTTCAACAGGAGCACTACCAGATCACAGGGACACCTCCCTGTGATTGCAAACATTCAACAGCAGAAGATAGAACTACTGGTGCTCATTGGGAACAGGGGAGTAACAAAGTACATAAAAATAGACAAAAAGTGGTTAGCGGTTAGCGTGAGGCTGCATTACAGCTCACAGCATTAGCCACCGTGCATAATGTGCAAATGCGTGTCTCTCACTCGAAAACAGAAGATGGGCTAGCTGCACACACCTACAGCCCCACACACTGGGGCAGGACCACACACTCCATAGTCATAATATCTACAAATGATTCGATTTGCACACACATACACACACACACAGGACATTCAATCCACTCGGTATTGTAGGATGTGCTGTTGAAGACTCAAATTGGCTGAAACATTGTCCTGCGCGTGCATATTGAGTCACCGGTGCGTGAGCTCCAGGGCAGCGTGTAGACTTCTCACTCTACACTCGCCACCGTTGGGCAGTTTCAACATGACAGAGCAACTCCATCTTTCTATAAACACCCTGGGGGTTAACTCGGGGAGAGGGGGGCTGGAGGGGAGGAGGGAGGGGGGGGACGGGGGTGGCATGCCCCTGCCTCGGACTCCCAAATCCCTCACGCGTTGACGTCTCTTTAAACAAACTGAGCTTCGAACAGCCGCAGTCTGGCAGCTGGGGCCCAGTCTCCTCTCAGACTCACGGCAGTGACAGCATCTCCTCGCCCCGGTCCAAACGGGCCTCCCTGCTGCGTCGCACTGCCAAGATCCGGAGTCCCGCTATTTTGCATCCTGATGTTGGCCAGACTTCTGCCACAGTCCTCTCTGTCTTTCAGCCCCACCCCTAACCCCCCATGGTTCATTAAACACAAAACAGGCCTCTGTGCCCCCCCCCTCCACTATGGCCGTAATGAATCGTGCGTGTAGGTAAACAGTGGGTGAAAGGGGCACTGTTTAATGGAGGCCCTGTCTGGCTCTGCTGGTCTGGATGCTGCCGGACTAATTGGGGGTTTTAATGTGCTCTCGTGAGGGAGAGAGAGAGAGCCGCTGATTTAAGAGAGCGTGGAAAGAGGCTCCTGGAAGCAGCTAATCAGCATGTCCCTGTGATCTGGCAGCACTCCTGTGATTGGGCGGGGGCTGGGGGGGTGGGGTGGGTGAGGCCCATAATCACGCCCCTGCGCTGGACTCAGGACTGGGGACTCCTCAGACCTCGTGCCAGTGCCAAAACCGGGAGCAAGGAAGTGTACAAGGGGGCAAGGGAGGGGAGGGGAGGAGGGGAGGAGGGGAGGAGGAGGAGGAGGGGGAGGAGGGAGGAGGGGAGGAGGAGGGGAGGAGGGGAGGAGGGGAGGAGGGGGAGGAGAGGAGAGGGGGAGAGAGGGAGGTTGGAGTCCTAAGCTCCTTGTAGGCCAAAACGTTCACACACAGGCATAAATACACACAGACACACGTATCCATATAAATACACACCGACATGCACACACACACAGACACACACACACACTGTTGTCAAATGGGAAAAGTGGAGTCATGCCTGTAACTGACGTGTTTTGGTGCAGACTGTCCACAAACGGTGGGAATTACGTGTGAAGTTTTGTTTTTCATGTTTGGTAGATTTCCATGTTTCTTTCTGCTAAATGTGCCAATTGGAGTGCAGTGTGTATGAGTGTTGTGTGTGTGTGCGTCCGTGCGTGCACTGTGCGTGTTACAGGCTCAATTCAAACACATTCAGTACATCCTCTTCTCTCCTTTCTCATTGGCTGTTGCATTTCTCTCTTTGCTCCTAGATTTTCGGGGCTCTGATCATGGGGTTCGGACTGTGGATTCTTCTGGACAATCAGAGTTTCATCGCCGTCCTCCGTAAGTACTGACCCGTGCGTCGCACTTTCTTAAACATTGCGGTACACAAACTCACAGCAAGACGACTTGTACCATTCAGCGTCCGTGTCACGTTAGCATCTGGGCTCGACGCGGGCAGAAGACAGAGCGTTTTGAGATTACTCGACACCTACAGCCTTTCAGCCTTACGAATCTGGATCTTAAATACTGCCAGTCAAAGGAAAGGATGTCTTAAGATCTCTCTGGAGTGGGACCGTGTTATTGAACGCACTCTGCACCACTCAGAGGACTGGCATTAAGTGAGATCGTGTTTTGCAACTCATAATCAGATTATGACGTGACGAGCCTAGATGGGCTGATTGGCCCGTTCTCGTCATTATGTATTCTTGTGTTTTCATCTCTTCACACCCTGTGTTCGAGTTGCTCGTTTGACGTTATCTCCGAGTGTGTGCGTGACGCGTCTCTACGCCTGAGAGAGACACAGGAAGCAGTTGTAGTTCCACCAGGAAGCAGTTGTAGTTCCGTGTCTTCCTCTGTGCTCACCGGCCCTGCGAGGGCCTGGGAAAGGCACCAGCTTTGCGGGGACTCGGTGGTAAATCTCCACTGTCACCGGGCCCGTCCGCCGTCTGTCCGTGTGATCCACGGCACACGTGTGTCACCACTGGAGAAGAGATTCAGAGCGCAGGGTTCTGCGTTTCTCATCAAGACCCGACCGTTTTCAATGACCCAGAGCTCCTGTTGGCCTGCAGCTCCCCACACACACACACACACACACACACACACACACACACACACACACACACACACACACACACACACACACACACACACACACACACACACACGCACACAGACACACAGACACACACACACACACACACACACACACACA
This sequence comes from Aldrovandia affinis, assembly GCA_029706075.1. Taxonomy (NCBI): domain Eukaryota; kingdom Metazoa; phylum Chordata; class Actinopteri; order Notacanthiformes; family Halosauridae; genus Aldrovandia; species Aldrovandia affinis. Next base: position 856,452 of record JAINUG010000104.1, read on the forward strand.
CACACACACACACACACACACACACACACACACACACACACACACACAGACACACAGACAGACACACAGATACAGACACACGCATACGCACACACACACACACACACACGCAAGCATGCACAGCAAAATATATATATATATTTTAAGAAAATGCATCTTAAAATAAGAGTGCATGATTGGTGATTCATTGTTTATGCATATCTCAACAAAGATAATATTTCTTAAATATCCAGCTGTTTAAATCAATCATTTGAGAGACGGAGAAAAATCTTCTGCTCCATTCTTTTTCCATCCAGGATAAAGAGCATCTGCCAAACGGTTTAATTAAATAAAACGTGAGATGTAAATAAACTTGTGCTTGAGGACAATGGCGCCAAGAAAATACTACCAAAAAAAAAGAATTTCCGAAAATAAAATGTTCTTATTTTGGAAAAGGAAGGAGGGAGGGGGGTGGGGGGGTGCGCAGATGGTCGCGATGATGCGTTTCCTGTTCACCGGGGTTCGTGTGAGGACAGTCGAGGCCCTCAGGAGCGTGAGCTCACGGTTGCGCGGTCAGCACCGTAGTTACCGAGCCACGTCGGGCCTGGGCCGGGACGGTTAACGCCAGCCGGCCGGCTGCAGCAGGAGAACAGGCAGGGCCTGTATGGGCCAGCGTTAGCTCAGCCACAGGTGCGACCCCCGCTAGCACACTGGGCCCTTCTCACCACGACCTCATTCACATGCAGCGCGGGCCAGCCAGACAGCCCAGCCGGGCCTCCTCTGTCAGAGAGAGCAAACTGAAAAAACTGCTGAACAAGCGAAGTGTCCTTGGGAAAAGAAGAAATGGGTTTCAGAGATGGAAACAGTCATAACGTTTCTGCCCGGTTTATCATTAATGGTTTCAGTGTGCGGAGAAGAGAGAGAGGGAAGGAAAGAAAGAAAGAAAGGAAGAGAGGGAGAATTGTGTTACCACAGCGCTGAAGCCAGCTCCACACTGGTGTGTAAATAATTCTTTTGAGAGCGTTTTATTTGGCGTTGGAATACACAGGCAGCATTTTTCCCGCCCGACTCTTGGACAGTGTCTCTTAGCCGTACTGAATGGGGTTTCTATATTTCATGGTTTTATAGTTTTATAAGTCGATAGTTTATGGTTAAACATTATCCCACGAGCTCGTTAATCAAATCGAAACATAGTTTCTGTGTAATTGGCAACCGAGTCCACACATTTGGTGATGGAAATTTCTCGGTTCATATGGGGTGTTTTAATTTAAAATATGTGTTTTGCGTGAAGGAGAAGCACAGGAAAGCTAAGGCTGAAGGGAGGAGGAGCGCTCTAACAGGACGGCGGGTTCGAGGTTTCACACTTCCTCTCCGTGCCCGTGTGTCGCCCAGAGGGACAGGCGTGTCGCAGGGTCGTCTGGAGGCCGGCCGCCATCTACCGGTGGTCATGACCCCTCCCCCCCCTCCCCCTCCTGGGTCAGGGGGTCAGGGACTCCCCCGTTTCCTTGGGAATCCCGCAGTTTTTACTGTCCAGCCTCCCCCGTTCTTTCCGCCATGGCTGTGTTCCGACTCCTGCTGATCCCTGTGGGGGGGGCATATGAAAAGCCTCTCTTCCACTTGGCTGGCGGGTGGCGAGGGGGCCTCAGGAGTACCCCCTGAATAGAGTGTGTGTAAAACTCACTGTCTGAGCCACGCTGTTTATTTACTGACCCTGGAGGTGCTTCCTCACGAGGCTACAGAAAACATTCCAGCAGGGACTGGCTTCTTAGTTTCCATGTCCCCCAAAGTTGTTTTAGTACAGCCTATAGATAGCTGGGTATACAGCTGCAGGCCTCTTCCAGGGGGTCTTGACAATGAGTGGGGATTTGTGTTTTGTTTGGGACCCTGACCTCCCCTAAACCCCTGCCACCCCCTTTAACTTCCTTCTCTGTCCCCGCCGGTCTTCTGTCAACATTGGACTGTTCCCTTCCCATGAACCGCTTTGACTTAAACTTCATTTGTATCAATGATTCATTTTCATATAAACTCCTGTTCCGTTGTCAATTTGCATGTGGGATTTTAATATGGGCGTGGCTCCACCTTGTTGCCTCTCACTTTGTCCAGGTGTTGTCAAACAAGTTTGCTTTCAGGACATGCCACAGCATGCAACGCCTGTTGGGTTTGGAAATGGCGTTGGGCAGCGTGGGGTGGGAATCAGTACAAAAGAGATGCCTGATTGGATATGTGCGGGTCCTCCGTGGAATGCAGATTCCTGCGGATTCCAGAATGCGAGATTGAGAGGAACCCGCGAGCCGACATCACCGCAGAAACGCACGGGGTCCACAACGGAGGATTGTGACTCCAGCGCTGTGGCGACGTCTCCGCTCAGCACAGCGGGAATGTGATTGGCATCCGGTGACCTGTTATCGAGGTCGCCTTTGAATTATTGAGGAGTAGGAGGACATTCGAGAAGCGTGCTCCACTCTGATTAAACTCCTGGATAAAACTCTGCGTTGCTTGTTTCCGCTGGAATTAATCTCTGCTATTAAGTGAATTAAGAATGACCTTTTATTTACCCTGTTTATTGGTTTATTTACCTGAATGTTGCGGCTGACCATATTCTGTGAAAGCAACATTACCATAAAACGGTGTATAAATTGTGCAAAGCTATCGACAGCGTTGGCTCTCTCTGTGCCACCGTTCTCACGGCGGTGAACGATTAAGAGTTAGATAACGCAGTATCTCGTACATCACTGTGTCCATCACTGTGGGGGATTGTGGGATAAACGCGTTGCCTAGCAACCCCCACGAATAACACGCTTCGGAGAACATCACACCGGAGTGAGCACGGGGCCTAGCGGTGAACTGTAAACGTGTGCTAATGTTCCCTTCAGTCACACCGTTGACAGGGTGCCAGCCAATCACACGAATGAGGCTGTCTCGCTGTGTGCCACCTTGCCTCTCCTGACGAGGGCTAATCCTGAGAGATGCACTCCGCCGTGTCAGAATTTGATTTAACTCAAGCCTGGAGCGATCGAGTCCCGGACCATTGCGGAATGTGAAAACGGGGGATCGCGGACGACGGGAAGCGGCGGTGTCGACGTGCGTGTCGGAACTCTGACAGGGTTTTGTGTCCGTTTCGTTCCAAGGCCGTTAACATGCCCTTGACGTTGGCGCCTTCTGTCAGTGAAGTGTATCCATTGCCGTGGTGAGTAAATGTGCGCGGCGTGAGCGCGTGGCATTCGTGAGGAACAGTGCGTCTGTTTTCTGTGGCATGACGCCGCGGATCGAATGACGAGCCTAAAGTGTGCGGCCTGAGATGGATGTCCTGGAGCTTTGCTTCTCAAATGATTGCTCTCTGAGCCTCACACACACAAACACACACACACCCTCTGAGTCTCAGCCACACACACACCCTCTCTGAGCCTCACAAACACAAACACACACACCCTCTCTGAACACACACACACCCTCTGAGTCTCACACACACACACACACACACACACACACACACCCTCTCTGAGTCTCACACACACACCCTCTCTGAGCCTTACACACACACACCCTCTCTGACACTCACACACACACACACCCTCTCTGAACCTCACACACACACACACACACACACACACACACACACACACACCCTCTCTGAGCCTCACACACACACACACCCTCTCTGCCCAGGCCCTGTACAGTGTGTGTGTGTGTGTGCACGTGCTGTATATATAGATTTACCCGAAACAAAGGGCAGGAACTGGAGTTAAATATGGATATTATGTGCTGCACCACAGACTGGGCCTGCTCTGTCATTTTTCTCATGTACAGAATGTGAGTGCGCAGAGATGAACACGTCTGCAGAATGAACATCAGGTTCTGGTCCCAGTGACTTTCTGCGCACTGGCGAATGGCATGTGGAGGAGCTGTGGTTTTGAGCTGTGGGGAGCTTGTGAGATGAAGTGATGGAGTGTACAGAGGAGGCCGCCAGGGCTTTGTATCAGGGGTCTCCTGGCTCTTCAAGCAGGGGTTTGGAAGAGAGGTTTCAGAACAAGAGCTGCATAGCTGACAGTTCGCCAGGAGAGATAAAGAGGAGAGAGAGTAAGAGAGCGATGGTGACAGAGATAGTGATAGAGATAGAGATGGATAGAGAGAGAGAGAGAGAGAGAGAGAGAGACAGAGGTGGGACAGAAAAACAGGAAGAAATAGACAGCGAGAAAGACAGAGAAACTGAGAAAGCGACCGAGACCGAGAGAGAGAGACTGAGAAAGAGAGCACTTATTTTTTGGAGAACTGAAACAGCCGCAGAATGTTTGGCTCCGTTTCCGCCCACACGCCTGCCAGCATCTTTCCGCCAAACGAGGCCCTCACCGCTCCATCTCCTCAGACCACTTTCCCCAGTTTGGCGTGCGGTGAACAACGTTGTTCCAACACTGGGACAATGTTCAAAATGCAACATAACCCCTGCACCTCCTTAACTCCCACCCACCATGATCCACGGAATGTTGGCGTTCCTACAGACACATTCACTGACGCTGCGGCGTTCTTCAGCTGTCTGGTCGATAACCAGTCTCTGCCTATGGCTGAACTTAGAGGGACTGACCGCTTCCTGTCCGTGTCGGTTTTTCTACTGACCACTTCCTGTCCGTGTGGGGTTTTCTACTGACCACTTCCTGTCCATGTCGGTTTTTCTACTGACCACTTCCTGTCTTTGCAGGTTTTTCTACTGACCACTTCCTGTCTCTGTGAGTTTGTGTTGTGGTCAGCTCCATATCAATTAAGTCAGTTCAGTGAAAGTCAATGAATTCTGAATATTGAAAAATGTATGCATTCATTACTGTAAGTCACTTTGGATAAAGTTGTCTGCTAAATGGCATATATATATATATATAATTCATTGAAAAATCCCCATACCAAGAACAATGAATTTCCCAAATTGTCCATATATAAAAGGAATGGAGCAGGAGTTAACCCCCGAACCCTGGTGTCTCTCTCTCCTCACAGAGGAGTCGTCCACCTCTCTGAAGGTGGGCTCCTACATCCTGATCGGCGTGGGCTCCATGTCCATGCTCATGGGCTTCCTGGGCTGCATCGGGGCCGTCTACGAGATCCGCTGCCTGCTGGGCCTGGTGAGTCCCCACAACGCATAACTCATCAGAACAATATCATATTACACCACTGCTGTTATGCAGAGCAAAGTGTTTTAAGTGCACGAGTGCCCTGGGGCAGGGCCGTATCCAGAGAATTACAGAGGTAGTGAAAATGTACACTGAAAATGTAGCTAGCTTTGTGCCAATCACCACTGTCAATGTATGCTACGTTAGCTAACGTTAGCCTAAATTAGCCCATCACCACTGTAAAGTCTGATTAAAAAGTGGTTTGTGCAGGTTGGCGGATAGCGTAGCGGTCTAACGCACCACACTTTGGCTGGTCCGGTGTGGTGTGCGCTGCCTGTCAATGTCGAAACCCGCGTCTCTACCAGACCGGCCCTGGTCATCAGCCCGAGCGGAGGCGGCATTTGGCTGTCCGCTTCCGGGGGAGGGGGGAGGGTGAGCCGGCACGAGTCCGTCGAGGAGCAGGAAAAAGGCGTCCGTGGTAGAATTCCGTCTCGGAAGAGGCAGTAAATTCGGCCCGGAAATAATGTCTTGCCCCGGAGAACGGGCGGCGGACTCGTGGGGGAGGGGAATTGAAATAAATAGAGGGTTTAATTGGCAACCAATTGGGCGAAAAACGGGGGGGAAAATGAGAAATACATTTAAAAAAAACAAAAAGTGGTTTGTGCAACAGTCAGCTATACAGAGATGGCTACGTTTGGCTAGTGACTACACAAAACTACACACAAAGTGCACACAAACTCAGACTCAGAAAAAATACTGAGGATTTGATTTCAATCTGATTTCTGATTTGATTTCACTCATTAGTTTACCTCCTACAGTCCAGCACATGAGCTGATTATTGAAATCAGGTGGTTTGATGGCTCGGCGGGGTCTGTCTCAAAGGAGGCAGTTCGCTTGTCACTGCCGGTCCCAGGGTAGCGGCTGGTCCTGTAGTTGCTGGTGGCGGGCTCGTGGGGAGGGTCATTGAAGTTGTAGAGGGTACAATCGGCCACCAAATTGGGAGAAAAACAAATTAAAAATAAAAACAAGTTTAAAATATATTTTAAAAATTAAATAAATAAGGAAAAGTTACATTCTGACAATATCTGTTAATGTTAAATTCCAGACCAGAAGTGGAAGGAGTTTTTACAATTGTATTTTTTACGATTAAGGTTGATGATCGGGGGGCTACTTTAGGGGAAGTTGTGGGGACCAGGGACAAACATAGTCATACAGGAAACAACTATGCGCTAACTCTTACCGCCATAACTAGCAATCATATATTAGAATGTCTCATTCAGAGACGTTCTCACGCCCCAGGGTGCCATTCTTTGTAGCAAACAAACAGTCAGGATGAAAGTGAAAGTCACATGACGGAGTGTTCATGAGGCCTGGCAGAGGTGTGGTGGTTTATGGGGGGCACTGTGAGCGGTGCAGGAATTTTTCTTTCTTGTGAAGTAAGAGTTGTGGTTCCAAAGTTTATGTCAGTAACAGTTTATTAACAAAGTGGAAACAGTCTCATTTACAGTATGCAACATACCGGGTAAAGGCAAGGCAAGTAAAAATACAAAATGGCGTTCTTTTGAGTACAGGCTTTATACTACTCCTGAAATAAAATGCTGACATAAAATGCTGGTTCCTGTCCACCAATCAGGTGGCAGGTAACCAAATAGTTGCTGTCGCCTAATGTATGCATGTGAACGCCCTATTATTCTCTGGTCAAGCCATCACCCCTCCCTTTGGGCCATCGCCAATCCACATTTCCAGTACGTCTGTTAGTTAAAAGTCAACATCTGAGGCAGGAGGACATTTTCCCTACAGTGGTAACGGGTTTATGCTGGGGATGGTGGCGTTGATTGATTAGCGTTGGGGCCGAACGGGAGCTCGCTGACCTGTTCTGATGAGGGCCCGAGGGTTTCGAAACGTTAACCAACCTGGTTAAATAAACCATTACACTTTATTTTTGGAGCATCTAATAAGTGTGTCAGTGTCATCCTTTAAATTCTTATAAGCCACTTTGACTCCGCAACTTATGCAGGGTTCCCACGCGTCATGGAAAAACCTTGAAAATCATTTTGTCATGGACATTTCTGGTTCCATGTAACGTTATATATATTTTTCTTCCTTTCTGATAATGTTACTGCGAAATGTCTGTTCCCCTGCCACTGTTGTTGCCACCTACCACGGTTGTTCTCACACACACACACACAATGAGATGTGTATTTGCACTGGCAACAAAACGTGTTAAGTTTTGAAAGTAAAGTCAATTTTTGCGTCAGTTGCAAAAAAAAAGTCATTGAAATGTCATGGAAATTTGATTTGTGTGGGAACCCTGCTTATGCTAAGCCTTATTTTTTTTTGGAGTGTGTATGTCTATGGCGTTAACAGCTTGCTGACCTGATCCTCTCTGTGTCCACAGTACTTCACCTGCCTCCTGCTGATCCTCATCGCCCAGGTGACGGCCGCAGTGCTCATCTACTTCCAGAGAGACCTGGTGAGTGAAGCCCCGCCCCTGCCGGCGGTGAGGAAGTCCTTTTATGGGCATGTGCCCAGAAACACCCAAGATTAATCAGGAAATACAGATTTTCTGATGCTAAATATCTCTAGACATCTTATTTGCTGAACATTCTCTCCTGCTGGGGTTTCTTAGTGGTTATGCCCCAGGTGTCCTGTTACTACCTACTGGGGGGTAATTGGGTTATTGGAATAACAAGCTTGTGGCTCCCAGGGAAGGCATCTTAGTGACAGGAAGTCTGTGGGCGGGGCCGGGCAGCAGTGGGTGGGGCTGGTGGAGCCCCGCCCACTGCAGGAGGACGAAGAGACCCTGCTCTCTCCTCCAGGCCTGTTCCCAGAGGACGCAGCCGGAAGCATCTGGAACAGGATGTGCCGTTAAGGGGGGGGGGGCCCAAGGACACGGATGTAATCCCTGTTTATTTTTCCTGAGGGAGGGGGGTTTGGAGGCTTGGGCGGCCCCTGCTGCGAATCAGGTGTCAGGGAAACGCTCACCGTGTTCACATGATCCTCTGGACACGGCGCTGGCTCTGCGCCTGCACCCCAGAGCCCGGTCCAAACGCTTTCATCACAACTGGAACGGCTTGGCCGGCGGATAGCGTAGCGGTCTAATGCACCGTATCTTGGCTGGTCCTGTACGAGTGTGAGCTATCTATTAGGGACACGGTTCGGAATCAGTCTCTGCCAGACCGGCCTTGGCCGTTAGTCCCGATCGGGGGCAGCATTTGGCTGTCTGCTCCTGAGGGAGGGAGGGGGGGGGCGGTCGGCACAAGCTCGCTGTGAAGCATGTAAGGGTGTCTCCAGAAAGGGGGTCGTGAGTTCATCATTGCCGGAGAGTAGCTTTCCCCGTTTGTGAGGGGAGGGTTAATCGAAATAAATAGGGGTATAAAAATGGGGGCAAATCAGAAACAAATTCTGAAAAAAACTGGAACAGCTCAGGGCAAGATGTACTCCACAGCCCATTCCAAACGCTTTCATCAAAACTGGAACAGCTCAGGGCAAGAGGCCCAGTTGACTTTTTTTATTTCTTTCCTCATTTGTTTTTGGATATGACATCTTTTCTCTGTTTCCTATACCTGCTGTTGCTGTGGCTTAGAGTGGTTACCATGGTGACTGTGCCCAGGTAAAGACTGCTAGGGTGAGGCACACCTGTGTGTCACTATTTCAATACGTACACATACCGACACATAAGCACCGCAGCAGCAGGCCCAGACACACACATCAGTGCTGCTGCAGTGCCAGCCCGGCATTGTGAATCAGCATTATGATCAGGGATATGATCAGGGGTGTAATCAGCGATAATCAACCTCATTATCAGAACAGACGACAGATCTCAGAGCAGTGATGTGTGTTCTGGGTGACTTGGGTGCGAGGGCGGGATGATTCTCATCTCTGTGTTTGTTTGTAATGATTCAGTGCACGGCTGTGTGAACACCCTCACCCCCCCGCTACGCAACACTCGATCAACCAGTTTGTGTAACGTGTGAGTCAACCCCCACAACAGGCTGAAACCTGGGTCAGAGTCCCATCGCCTGCTTTCATTTCACGCCTCTGACTGTGGCCATCATGGCAACTGGGACACTTGTTCCTCAGTAATGGCAACGCTTTTGTTTCCAAAGACGTAGGCCCCATCGAAAAAGTAATGACTTCAGGTGTGAAAAGATACGAAATTACATTGTGAGAAAAAGTCCCACGCAACACTGAGTAATTCACAAAATGTCACAATGAATTAATTTGCAAACTTTCGTTCCCCCTTGAATCAGCTTAGAGGGGGAGAGAGAGACGTGGTGACCTCAGATCGGCTCTTTGAGTACCGTAGGTCTTTGGGTTTATAAGCGATGACTGATTTATTTGGTTTATTTGGTTATTGTTTTTTTTTTTTTTTTCTTGTGTTCCAGCTGAAGAACGAGATGTCCAGCATTGTGAACAAGATCATAGTGGAGTACGGCAGCGAGAACAAGACCACAGAGCAGGCCTGGGACTACATCCAGAGGACGGTGAGTCACACCGCGGTTAGGCCGGGGAGTGGGGGCCGGGGGGGGCGCTGGACTCATCAGTGTGCCACAGATGTCATACCCCCTCTGCCAGGTTTTTGGAACCAGCGGCTGCCATGACAACCCAGCTGTTTGATTTGAAAATAAATGGATGAAGGAACACCGTGAACCACCACCTGCCCCTGTGCATTGTGGGAGATGCCCTGTCGCACGTGAAGGCAAAGAGTACAGGCTGGTTAGACACTAATTAGGTGGATGGGGGGTGTGTGGGGGGGTGCCGCTGGCATGGAAGTCCCTGGCACCGATCGCCCAAACCAGGCCTTTTTCAGCTCTGTGCTCGCAGCGGGAGATGTGTCGAGGGAAGAAAGAGAGTTTTCCCGACTCTGTGTTTTGTACCCTGTCCAATCTCGCGGTGTAAAATGAGCAGTAAACAGTGTGCGCACATGCTGAGCTTGAACCAAGTTTTTTTTCTTTTTTCTTTTTTTTTTTTTAAACTTTAAAAATGCATCGAGCCGAAGGGGAGGTGTGCCACCAAGCTGTTAAACGCCATCTGCGTCTGAAAGCAGGCCCGCAGAGGAGGCAGTTTGGACGATGTTCGCCCCCGCCGAGCTTCAGAACAACACTTTTAATAATCCCGTAATGAGCCGAGGCAACGGCATTCTGGAAACACCGCGAACACAAAAAGCCGCTCGTGTCGCTACACGTACAGCGTGAAAGTAACGAGCTCGCTCCGAGCCCACGCTCAGAGATGCACGCCCCAACACGGCCAACAACAAACAGAGAGGGGTGAGGCTTGGTCTGAGATCAGCACTGCTCTTCCTCTCCCCTATCGTTCTCAGGGCCCAAGATCCCTTCTCTGTAATAATCATAATCATAATCATAATAACTATTTGTGTCGGCCACCATGGCACGATACGCACAACAGGAGCGATGAAAACGGTAACAAGTACAGGTTAAGAGCTGCCAGTAAAACACGAAACTGTGGTTGAGCATCGAAATGAAAAACCGAATAAGAACAAGCATCGGTAATTGTTTTGGTGAAAACAGAGAGCCTAGCCACCGTGGGCAGCGGGCAGTGCCCACGTTGTACGAACACCCACCTGGAGGGTAATAACCTGTTAGAGAATCCCCACTCTGTGTCATAGGGCTCAGGTTTCAGTTGCTATTTCCTGTTTAGTGTTCTAGGGAAAGTAAAGAGACCCACACAGGAAGTGCTGTGTACGTAGAGTGAGGTAATTCACCCCCCCCACATACACAGTATTGCATGGTAACAGAGATATGACATACTTTACCCAGGGGTGGGGGGGAAGACCATGCTGATTCAGAGAGAGAAATACAGTGGAGTACAGTTACTCCAGTGGTCCAGTGTGAAACCACAAACACATGTAGGCTGTGGAGGGGCCGATTCCACTATTGGCGGAATTTTCCACTAATCTTCTGGGCTTTTAAAAAAATTTTGAACAATTGAACGCAAAGGGCAAATTACCCACAATGCATCAATTGTACACAGCAGGCCGCTCGGTTGTTGCTGCTGCTGCTGCCCGGTGGCCAAATGTAAAATCTGTGCCGTTCAGCTGTTTGTTTGCTGAGTTGCCGTGGTAATGATCTCTTTCCCCTTGTTTTTTTGTTTTTTTTATAATATAATAATGAATGCCATTTAGCAGACGCTTTTATCCAAATCGCCTTACAGTAGTGAATGCATACATTTTTCAGTATATGTGGTGTCCAATGGGAAACGAACCCACAACCTAAGTGTTGTCAACGCCACGCTCTACCTACTGAGCCACACAGCACCACGCTCTACCTACTGAGCCACACAGAACCACACTCTACCTACTGAGCCACACAGAACCACGCTCTACCTACTGAGCCACACAGAACCACGCTCTACCTACTGAGCCACACAGAACTAGGCTCTACCTACTGAGCCACACAGAACCACGCTCTACCTACTGAGCCACACAGAACAACACTCTACCTACTGAGCCACACAGAGACTGAGCCACACAGAACCACGCTCTACCTACTGAGCCACACAGAACCACGCTCTACCTACTGAGCCACACAGAACCACGCTCTACCTACTGAGCCACACAGCACCACGCTCTACCTACTGAGCCACACAGAACCACACTCTACCTACTGAGACACACAGAACCACGCTCTACCTACTGAGCCACACAGAACCACGCTCTACCTACTGAGCCACACAGAACCACGCTCTACCTACTGAGCCACACAGAACCACACTCTACCTACTGAGCCACACAGAGCCACACTCTACTTACTGAGCCACACAGAACCACGCTCTACCTACTGAGCCACACAGAACCACGCTCTACCTACTGAGCCACACAGAACCACGCCTACCTACTGAGCCACACAGAACCACACTCTACCTACTGAGACACGCAGAACCACGCTCTACCTACTGAGCCACGCAGAACCACGCTCTACCTACTGAGCCACACAGAACCACACTCTACCTACTGAGCCACACAGAACCACGCTCTACCTACTGAGCCACACAGAAGTACCTGGCGTAGGCTGTGTGACGTACAGTCTGACATTCAGGCTGCCGTTTATAGCCCTGTTTCCCCACGCTTGGTGGTGAATGTGTCTGACTGTGTTTTCTCCATTCTTACTTCCTCAATCTCCCTCACTTTCACCTTCCCTTCCTCTCTGTCCGTCTGGCTTTTGACCGCCATCTCCCTTTCTCTCTCTCTCTGTCCAACTGTCACTCTTTCGGCCCTTCTCTTTCTTTCTCTCTTCCCCTCACTCTTTCCTTTTCTTGGTTATTTATTCTCTCTCTCTCATCTCTCTCTGTCTCTCATACCTTTTTCTGTTTTTCTCATTCTCTCCATCCCTCTCTCTGACCCCAATCTCTCTCTCTCCCTCTCTTCTTTCCTCTCCCTATCCCTCCCTCCCTCTCTCTCCCTCCCTCTCTCTCTCCCTGCACAGATCCACTGCTGTGGTTGGACGGGCCCAGGTAACTGGTCGGAGAACGTCCAGATAAAGAACAGCACTCAGTTCCTGTACGCCTGCTCCTGCCGAAACGCCTCCCTCCCCGGTGTCTTCCTCAAGGACAGCGGGCTCTGTGAGGCCCTGTCTCCAGACCTACCGGTCTACACCACGGTACTGTCCCAAATGCCCCCTCACCCTCCTCATGCTCTCTGTCACCCCCCCCCCTGCTCTGGTGTGTAAGGCTGCAGTCATTTCCCCAGCAGTGACTCAGTGGTGACTGTCGTGTCCCTCGTGTGTGTGTGTGTGTGTGTGTTGTGTGTGTGTGTGTGTGTGTGTGTGTGTGTGTGTGTGTGTGTGTGTGTGTGTGTGTGTGTGTGTGTGTGTGTGTGTGTGTGTGTGTGTGTGTGTGTGTGTGTGTGTGTGTGTGTGTGTGTGTGTGTGTGTGTGTGTGTGTGTGTCGGAAAGTCCGCTCCCCCTATGTTTTGGGAATCTCCCCACCCCCCTCATGAATGCCCCTCCTCTCGCCCCTCCCCCACAGGGCTGCATGGCCAGCGTGGAGAGCTGGCTCCTCAGCAACTCCGGAGTGATTCTGGGAATCTGCATCGGGGTGGCGGTCATCGAGGTACGTCTGCCAGCGCGCCTCACTTCTCCGTTTCCGTTTCCTGTTTCCTGTCTGGAGTCATGAGCGCAGACGCTACACCTGCCCCCGTGCCCCCCTGCACTGGCTCCGTTCTGTGTCGCTACGCTCTGCCCTGTGTCCCAGAGCTATGCTGTGTGTGTGTGTGTGTGTGCGTGTGTGTGTGTGTGTGTGCGTGCGTGTGTGTGTGTGTGTGTGTGTGTGTATGTGCGTGTACTAGTGCTGCTTCTAAAACCTTTCCCATCCATGCACAGTTACTTAGGAATTTTCCATGAGATCAAATCCAAACTGGGTGTGGTGAAGGGGGTCAAGGCCAGGCCGTGCATCCTGACTGATCACATGGGCCCAACACCTGTGTTGTCATTGGGCCGTGCGCTTTGCAGTAACTGTGTGTGAGGGTTTCCCACTGGCTCTGTGTTAAGCGTTAGCGTTAGCGTGGCGGTGGGCTGCAGTATGATCAGGGATCGAGGGCTGAAAGAAGTGAGTGTTCTCCCTTCCTCTTCGCTGGTATTTATAGCGCAGCTCTGGTTCCGCGTGGGTCTTGTGGTCGGCGCCCTGCTTTCCGCGCCCGTGGGCACAGCTGAGCTCTGCATTACCCCGCTCTGTGCTGATCCTCCGCCCGTGCGCTCTCACACGCTCTGTGTGCTTCCCTTGCAGCTGCTGGGGATGATCCTGTCCATGTGTCTGTGCAAGAGCATCCACCAGGAGGACTACACCAAAGTGCCCAAATACTGAGGAGGAACACACACACACTCACACACACACACACACACACACACACACACACACACTAATACTCACACACACACACACACACACACACACACACACACACACACACACACACACACGCCCCCCCCACACACACACACACACACACCCAGCACACTCCTTGCCAAACCACTCACCCTCACTCATTCTGTCCTGATCAGGAGACCTCTTGCTCTCTCTGTCTCAGCTTCCAGAACAACACACACACACACACACACACACTCACACTTGTGCACACACACATGCCTGTGCACACACACACACACACACTCACACACACTCACACACACTCACACTCAGCAGATCGCCTCAGTGGACATTGGGATGAGAGATGTAACTCCGGTACAGCTGCACACAGGAGATTCCTCATGTTTGTTTGGCTTCTCGTGAGGTCAAATCTTTTATTCATCGAGCAACATATCGACATCGCTCTGTGACAGCAGCATCTCCCATTGGCCAATTAGGGCAGTGACCAAGAGAGAAGAGAGAGAGGCAGGGGTAGAGAGAGAGAGAGGGGGAAAGGGAGGGGGGTAGAGAGGGGGAAAGGGAGGGGGGTAGAGAGGGGGAAAGGGAGGGGGGTAGAGAGGGGGAGAGAGAGAATGTCTCAGCTGACACAATCTTCACTTATTTCCAGAATTTGTATTTTTACATTTAAAAATGTTAAACACATTAGATGTTGAGAGTTGTTGTTTTTTTAAGCGCTTCTCGGTTTAGTTTCGGTTTCCTGAGAGCACTTTAGTGAATAATTGAGTGTTGAACAGTGACACCGATTGGATGGAGGGGAGGGGGCGGGGTTTGGCGGGACGGTTTCCACGAGAGGGGGGTCAAAGGAGGCTGGGCGGGGCGGGATGGCAGGCTGGGTGGGGTGTGTGAGGAGTGTTGATGGATCACATGAAAGCGCTCTGTTTTTAGGCGGTATTTTTAGGGTGGGTCCCGGTTGGGGCGGGGCAGGGCAGGGTCTTTGTCGCCCCTGGTTACACTCCTCCAGCGGCTGTCAGGCCAGAGGAATCTGAGCAGGCCGAGCCAGCTGGCATGATATGGGAGCGACCCCCCCACCATAGCCCCTCTGCCCTGTTTCTACTGCCCAGTGAGTCCCACTGAGCCTGGGAACTAGCCCCCCCTCCCCACCCCAGATCTGCGCAGTCTGCACGCAGTCCCACCGTCCGGTCATCTGCGGCGTGACAACACAGTTTCGCCGTGACGACACTGCGCCACCGTGTTGCCACGCCAATGCCCCCCCCCCCCCGCCTCCTCCTCTCAGCCCATCTTGGTCCATGAATTTGATTTCTGGGGAGGGGGGGAGTTTTTTTTTAATCTATGAATTGCATGAAGTTCTTGTTTTTATTTTATGTGTTTTTATGTGTGTTTTTACTCTTATTCTTGTTGTTTTTTTCCCCTCATTTTGTACATATGTGTGTTTTTTGTTGGGAGTAGATGCACGTCTGGTCCTCTAGGGGGCATGGCGAGGGTTTCATGGGGGAAGGTGCTGTTGATTCTGGAGGTTTTTTGTTCTCTTTCCACACTGCTGCTGTTCTCCTCCTGTATGGAGCTCTGGGGCCATATGTACTAAGATTCTAAGAGTAGGAGTGCTGATCTAGGATCAGGTTTCCCCTGTCCATATCCTAACCATATCCGTTATGAGCTAAAAGGCTAAACTGATCCTAGATCAGCACTCCTACTCTTAGAATCTTTGTACATACGGGCCCTGAGCTGAACTCCTCTACAGTAGATTCACAGGCAGATTCCTGACTACGCAGCTCTGGGGCCTCCCGCGTGGTCTAGTGGTTTCAACGTCCGACGCTGGCCACGACGACTGGGGTTCGATTCCTGGCAGCACCAGTTTCAGCTCTGGCCGGGAGCGCCACCTGGGGCGGCAATTGGCTGTCTGCCCCAGGGAGGGGGGAGGGAAGCCGACAAGACGTTAGCTGCACACAGGAGTAGCTCTGGGGTGCCGGAGTTACAGTCGTCGGCTTGGCGAGTGCCGTCTCGGAGGAGACGATACCTCGCCTTCATCGCTGCCGGTCACAGGGCTACGGCAGCGAACTATGAGTGACGGATTGACCTGAAAATAGCAGGTGTAATTGGCTACCAAATTGGGAGAAAAACAGGATAAAATCAGAAAACAAAATAAATTTTAAAAATTCAAAAACGCCTCTCTCTCCTTCTCCTTCTCGCTTCTGAAACGGTTCCTGCACGGAAGCCAGCACCCCAAACTGTGTCCCACTCGCCAGGCCCCTGTCCCGTTGGCAGCTGGTCAGGTTTGAGCTGTCTCACCTGTCACTCACCTGTCGAAGCGCTCAGAAGTCTCACGTTTCTGGTGCAGGCAGGTCGATGGTAGGGGTCTGTAGGGGTCGATGGTCTTCTGTTTCACTCGAGCGTCGATGATTTCTCACCAATGTCGTCACAGCGCTGCCATTCTTTCAAGCTACAACTCTAATTCCGCTCGTCATGAGAACGTTACGTTTCTTGTCAAAGAAAAAATAAAAGTTTGATAAACACAATGCTGTTGACTCCGTGAATATTCTTTCAGGGAAGTGAAACATTTGAGGGACATGTAAAACTGACTAATCTAGAACATTGTGCCTTTCCTTCCGAAAAAGAAAAGCCCCTCAGAATCATTACTAGAGTTTTGGAGGGGAAGAAAAAGCACATGGGATTTCTGTAGATTTCAACAGAATTTCTGTATAGTAAATTGTTCCAATTTTTAAATAACCAAATCTTTGTAAAATGTCAAACTTAGATGAAGGCTTTTTTAAAAATGTTTAAATGCTCTTGTTTTATTTCAAAAATGTTTTTTTTCCTGTTTCATTTACATATACAGTATGAGGGACGCATTCCTGGGTCTTGAAGTAAAATGTTAAAATTATGGATCCTTTGTTTTGTTTTTTTAAACTGTATCTGTAATTCTGTCCACTTGCTGGAACTACAATAATAAAACAAACTCACTCCAATCAATGAATTGTATTGTCTTGTTTTTATCATTACACTGTATTGTATGTTGATTTTAAATTTAAATGCATTCGAATTTAATTGATTCATTTTCAGAACCGCTGTGCTCTAAAATATACATGTTCATCTGAGTTCAAGGTCTTATGTGGTCTATTTTGTTATTTGTTTGACAATTTAAAATGTTGTTTTCTTCAATATATAAATACATATAAAACTGAAATTCATTGTGTTCAGCTAAGGGTGAATCTTAGGCTAGTTTTGCATATTAATGTAATTTGTTCAGTTAATTGAATTATGATTTAGTTCCAAGGTCTTATCCAATAACAAAAACCCATAAGGTGGTAGGTACACTTTATTGCAAATTTCATTTTGCCTGTTCTGAAAATCATATCCTAAAGACATAATTATGTAGATTAGCTCATCAAGATGTTCTCCTGTGGCCGGAATTTCTGGCCATGTATGTTTCTGGATGTAAAGGTTGTCCCAAATCATTCAACGGTATTGTTGAATTGCATTTATTAAAACATTTTTACAAAGGATGTGTTGCCAACAAAATCCACAAGGTGGAGCTAGCGCCAACAGTGTTGTTTTTGAGTGACATTTATTAAAACATTTTACAAAGCATGCGTTGCCACCAAAATCCACAAGGTGGGGCTAATGCACAAATCATGTTCGTTAAATGTTATTTTCTACTTATTGTGATGCTTTATTTAAAGATACTGTATATATAAATAAATATGGGGGCTGCAATACTGTGTACTTCCAGTAGAGTACAGCACAGTACATGCACACAACACATGCAGGGCGGACACAAAGAGCTGGCCAGGGCAGACATACTGTGATGAAAGATTGGCCCGAGGCTCACGTGTGACAAGGAGACGGAGAGGAGGAACTTTTCTTTTTCACTTCCAGACTCCTGTTGTCAGCTCAGGGCCGGCGTAGGTCTGTCGATACGAAGGAGTCGAGATCGTGCGGTTCAAGGAAAGTTAAACATTCCATCTGAGCTGCCCCGGTTTTCCCCGCCCACGGCGTTATTACTCAACCCTCGTTGTATGGAAGTGCGTCGTCTGCTGCTCTTATCGCCATCCAGGTTTTTTTTGCAAAATTGCACTTGGCAGCGAGAGTGACTAAGCCAAAGGCTGCGTTTCACTGTGCGAGGCGGAGGGTCTGTGTTTCTCTGGAGGGGGGGTGGGTACAGACTCTCCTTCTCTGCGCAGGGAGGAGGGAATTATCCCAGGGTGTGGCAGGACGGATTCGGGAAGCGGAGCCAGACAGCCGGTGGAAACGGGAGAGGGGGTTGGGGGTGATAGGTTTTGGGCAAGGAAGTGAGAGGAATGGATTTTGGCCAGGAAATATAAGCCCCGGCCCTTCCTGTTGTCTCTCTGCAGGTGAGAGGAGGAGTTGTGAGTCATGACCATGCCAGAAGGACAAAACATGACATCAGTGTCCGACATATACTGGAGCCTATATATATATATATATATGCCATTTAGCAGACGCTTTTATCCAAAGCGACTTACGGTAGTGAATACATACTTCCAGTACATGTGGTTCCAGTGGGAATTGAACCCACAACCTAAGCGTTGCCAACGCCGTGCTCTACCAACTAAGCCACACAGAGCCTCTCTCTTTCAGGAGTTTTAAGGTTGTTCAGAGCGAGACTGTGGAACTAAGCCATTGCCGTTTGTACAAACTAACCAAGAACTAAAACACCTGATGCAACTAATCATGGTCTTGATTGAGGACAATGGCTCGTTGATTAGTTGAATCAGGTGTTGTGGCGCTGCGCCCACACCGGCCCTGTTTGGATAAGATTGGAGACCCCCGTGCCACAGGTTAAACTATGCATGCATGCCAATGCGGTGTACTGTACGTCAGTACAGGTAAGGCCTGCGGATAAGTAGATATTTAAATAAATGTGTATTAACAAACCAGGGCTGGTGAGATGGCACACTCAACGCAAGTTTCGTCAGTTTCCCCCAAAGCAGGGGTAGAAGCCGAACTCCGAGCCCGGTTATCGCTTCTATCTCTTACCCTGGGCTCAATTGGCTAATTAGCTGCACTCGTAGATTAGACCGCGGGGGGGGAAACGTTTCGTGCGCGGACATGAGACCGGCCTTCGGCTGTCGTCCACTATCTTATCAGCTAAAGCGTCAGATAGCAGAAATGATTGGGATACTTAAGTAATTACGAGCAGGAGCAGATACGGCGACCTCGTCAGTCCACCACTGCTTCAGAGGGCCTCTGGGGAGCAGCGTTTGCTGTAGGAACGAATCGTTGCTCCTGATCGGCTCCGCTGATCTATAAGGTGCGGTACCATATCAGAGTGTGTGTCAGGGGGAGAGCGGGATTCTGGGATGGGAGAGGGATGTGTGTGTGTGTGTGTGTGTGTGTGTGTGTGTGTGTGTGTGTGTGTGTGTGTGTGCGTGCATGTGTGTGGGTAGGAGGTACTGCTAAATGTGATCCAGGTGTGTGTGTGTGTGTGTGTGTGTATGACAGAGCGAGAGAGTGATAGAAATTGAGGAATAAAGACATAGTGTTCACATTATTTGTACCATCTGTGTATATGATGGTACAAATGTATTATGCACATCTTGTAAGTCGCTCTGGATAAATGTACAATGTATTATGATGAATGAGTGTGAGGAAGATAACTAATTGAATAGGTATGAAGAGAATGGTGTTTCTGTTTTGTATATAATGTGTGTGTGTGTGCCCACTCTTGTGAGATTGTGAGTGTGTGTGTGAAAGAAAGAATTGGAATATTAATTATTTTGTATTTATTTTATTTTGTTAGAGTTGGTGAGGTAAGAGTGAGAGCAGAGGGGATAGAGGGAGGGAGAGATGGGGGGGGCTCTGCAGTGTTTACTCGTCAGGATACGGTTACTGTGATATTTGGCTCCACGGCAGTGTGGGTTCCTGTGGGCTCTCACCCCTGTAGGTGATAATTCGATGAGGAAGCTGGTTCGAGGGGTCTACGGGGGTCCCTGGTGCCCTCCAAACACGGGCATCCTGTCCGCTCTCTGAGGGGCGTGCCCAGGCAGGCCCCCCAACAATAGAGGGCTCAATTTTACCTGCCCACCGCTTCCCTGTACCGCATGTCCTGTTTTGACCCTGTAGGTGTGACCCTCTAGCCTGGGACCCCCCCACACACACACACCTATACACTGACCCCTGTGTGTATGTGTGTGTGTGTGTGTGTGTGTGTGTGTGTCATAGGCCTAAGGCAAAAGATACAACATTTTAAAAACAACAAGCATCAGATGCATTGCATTTAGTGTTTATATCCAAAGACTAGTTTCCCTAACACCTGGCCACGATAAACTACAAAAAAAATAAGAACAAACAATACAAGGTACAAGCGCAAACACATTAGAAATAGTGTATCCATTTAATACACAAAACAGCAAATAATAAAACGCCATCCCCTCTTGTTCCCCTCCCCCTCCTATTTTCTAAGTAAAAAACGTTTTCTGGGACAAAGGAGGGTACAGGATACAGACCAGCTGGGCCACGTGTCTCTACTGCAGGCGCTTCATTTGAACACGGATGATTTATTTGAGTCATAGACCGTCCCCTTGGCCGGCATTCTGCAACCGGTACGGCCCATGTTTACGATGCTGATAACAGATTTAAGGCAGAAGGGAGAATTGAGAGGGTTTTTTTCTCTGAGAATTGTATTCTAAGCAAGGAATGAAGCAGATACCTCGTGGTACATGTCGGAGAGGTCTCTCACCCCAATTTCCTGCTCAACATCTGCCAGAAGGTGACCTCACGAGGCAAAACAACTCTCTGTGTGCCATGTGTCAGTTTCATCAAAACAATAACCAGTCTAAAGTTCGCCATCTTTCAAAATACTTGGACTGGAAAGAGCAGCGGCGGGGGTGGGGTGTCAGCGTTACTAATAATTCCATAACTCAAAATATATAAAATGTTTCTGAAAGACACGGTGTTTCCGTTCCGCAGTCGCGAGCCAAACCGGCGGAGTTAAAGTCTCGGAGCGCTCCGTCGAGAGACACGAGCTGGCGAACGATCTTCTGTCATGCCGCTCCGATTAAACTCACCGCCTCGTCTGTCCAACCTGAAGCCACGAATTAATCACTCGCGCCACAGCCAACAACGAAACGCTCTCTCGGAGTCATCGTAACGTCGCAGCAATGTATGCTACCGCATTGAAATAACCTTGCAACTTTCAAAATAATGTTAATACGTTCGCTGCGAAGTGTGTGTGTGAGCTTTGTGCAGTGAGTGAATTCTCGTGCGCAGCGCAGCGAGTCGTCGTTTAATGCGTCGGGGGTTGTCTTTCTCTCAGATCGATTATCTGTGCTTCTCGCAGGCTTTTGTCCATTTTATCCTGTCTGCCCCACCCTCCTGTTGCTGACGGCCAGTACAGATTACGAAGCGGAATCTCGACCGGAGAGAGCCACTCCACTGGGAGTCTTGATGGCAGAATGCGCGGGGGGTGCAGATCTCTTGTTAGCCTGTGGTGATACACCTGTCACACAGATGTGGTTGACGTCACCCCTCACCTGAAGCTCAATCCTGTCTGCTCTGTCATTGCTAGGTAGTAGCATAGCCCTATCATATATTTGTTTCATATCTCGTCTATGCGCATTTGACGCTAAAGTGGTACATTTGAAAGACTAGCTGGTAACCCTAAGAGTAAGACAGCTGGAACGAGGTTTGGACTCTTTCCGTCGTTACTATGGGGACTCAGTCAAACCTCGCGAGAGTTGGACAAAATAGGGGGAAATAGGGTCTAGCCATGACCTGTCTGCTCCGTCTCAGCCATTCCGGCTGGACCTCATCAAATACCGGACGGGTCTGTGAGGCGTAGGTGACCCCCACCCTCCCCTTCCTCCCCTGACCCGGGTTCGCTGGAGCGTCCAGCTGCACAGCGGAGATGTCCATTCGCGTCTGCCTGCTGCTCGGTAACACGGTTATGCGCGACTCGTCCGGGGCAGCCGGAAACAACTGGGAGCGCGTGCGAGAGCGACTGCATCCCATTGTTCCGGAACACGGCAGGAACCGCCAGGCTCTCCAAAAGTGATTGGAACATGATTGATTTATTTACTTGCTTAATAAATTGGCAGTCGCTGTCAGTGACTGAACTTGGTTTGGGGAAATTAATTCAAAACAGCTGATGGGGAGCAACAGTAGTGTTATGTTTTGAGACGTTTGTTCTGTTTGTTTTTGTATTTTGTTATTTTTCTCATCATTACGGTTCATTCACGTCTGTTTCCCCGTCTGTCTGTGTTCCGTGTTTTTCGATAATCCACTCCTCGTCTTTGTTATTGCACTATTCGGGTGATTTCGACTTTACGGGTTTTCTGCTTTATTTTCCTATCTCGTTTACTTCCTTCTTTATTTCTAACACTGTATATATTAGTTAGATGTATATAGTACTAATCTACTAACATTAGGGATTTAGATTAAGTTACTAACATTACTAATGACTAATTATCTCACGCTTCTATCTACTATCTTCTATCTCGCTTTACCTGCACGCAGATTCTTTCCTTTGCTCTCCTCCCCTTCGAACTGTGCACGTGTCTACCTGCTATTTCAGGTTGTTTTATTTCCGTGTGTTTGTGTTTCCCAGTCCGTGTCTTTTGTCTCCCCTCGTTATTGTATTAGTGATCCCTATCGTTCTCACCTGTGTTCTTGCCCTTCTCTCCTCCCAGTCACACCTGATTCCTCTTGTGTTTCCCTTCCCCGCTTGTATTTAAGTTCCGTGTCTGCTCTCTGTGTTTGTCAGAACGTTGATCATCATTCACTGTGCCGATTGTGTGTAAGCCAGAGTTTGTTTGTATTTTCCGAGACACCCCTTCTGTTTGACTTCGCGATTCCGATTTTGTTTGTTTGCCTTTCTGATCATTTGGTTTTGACTTTTGTATTGCTTTTTTGACTACTCTTTTGGATTTCGATTTTGTACTTTTTCTGACTGACTATCGGCTTTTGAACCTCGCCTGATCATTAAACATTCATTTACTGCCTTATCCTGGTCTGCGTCTGGGTCCCTGATCGGTACCTCACAAGTAGGCTACAACGTTTTGCATCGCCTGTCGCTGCCCACAAGGCAACACGAAACACTGAAATAATCCGTAGTTACAGTTATAGGAGGCGAGTCTCTGTGCCATTTTGCTGTACCAAGCGGCGTGTTAAAACAGTCCAGGGCAGTATCCGCCCAAACCAGCACGTTATAAGGGCAGATCCGCTTTTCGTGAAAGCAGCCACACAGTTTCAAGAGTGCAAGGCTAGCACTGTAGCAGCACGCCGACCGCCGCGGTGCAGTTATTTGAGAAGCGTTAAGGCCAATTTATGCTTTACGCGATGTGTGGCACGACAGAAAAGTGATGTCAAAAGGACAGATGTGTCGCGTACTTCCAGAAAAATTAAAGGTCGCAGACGCTGTCATAAAATGTCGCTTAATCTGATTGATTGGAATGACGATGTAAACTCCATTGCCATGGAGATACAGAATTCTACTTCCATCTGACTTTATTTAGTTGTTTTTGTGTTATTGCAATGGACGGTTTTGAATCTTTGTTAACGGAGCAGGTGAGGAGGTATCCCCTAATGCAGGGGTGCCCAAGTTCTGTCCTGGAGATCTACTGGGTGTGCAGGCTTTTGTTCCAGTCCTTCACTAACACACCTGATTCTATGAATCACTTCACTAACACACCTGATTCCATGAATCACTTCACTAACACACCTGATTCCACTAATCAACTGCTCGTCAAGGCAATTAACGTCCAAATCAGGTGTGTTAGTGAAGGGCTGGAACAAAAGCCTGCAAAACCAATAGATCTCCAGGATATATAACATCAGCGTAGGACTTTACGCACTGGTGGAGGAGCACGGCCGGCAGTGGTGTTGCTGCGCGTGTCGATCCGTGCGGCCTGACAGCTCTTTGGCCTGAGGGGCTGGCCACGCGAGAGACGGCAGCTGAGACACACGGGCCATGGAGCTGTCAGTCAGGCCGACCTCCCGGACAACAGACTGGGTCTCCAATACCCATGCGGCACGTAATCTCATTTCCACTCTCGGTGAGTAATCACGCAGGGAGAGAGGAAACTATTTCCTGGGGATGGGGTTGCGGTTGGGGATTCACAAGGCCATGAGTTCATATCTGGATACATTGGCCCATTGATTGCAGCCATTGTTTGTCAGATATATAGATACCCAAAGAAACCCAGCTGCCATGCAGACACTGGTGGACTGTTCTGTTTTGTATGCATCCGTTTTACAGGCGCGGGCTCAAAAGCCTGGCTGATTAAGTTAAGTTCGCCCACAGTAAGGTCACGGTGTGTTCCCACTGTTTGTATCACTACAGTGCTGTACCCACAACTTCTGTGACTTCTCCGACAGTAATACCACGGCATTTTATTTATTTATTTGACAGGGACAGTTAAATTATAAATCTAATTTACATCTGTAGCCCCTGTAGAAAATTAACACTAGTATAAAAACACAATTACAGGACAATACATATGACACATTCAATATTCAACAACACAAGATTTCACAACATTAAGACACTGAGTTGGCGTTGGATGCGTAATGAGTGCATGATTGGGTTGATTTTAGCAATGATTTCATCTTGGATTTTGATTAATATGTTATTGTCACGCCAACAAAACAATGGTTCTGTCGGAGGAAGACGTCACTGGGGGTTTGGGAATATGATGTGAATTAGTTTAATTATTGTCAATGTTATAAAAGTCCAGAGGAACACGAGACAAAGCGTCGAAACAAATCTGCCGAGAAGCTAAGTGCTTTGATGTAACCATGACACTTCATTAATCCCGTCTCTCTTTACTCTTCAAATTTTCTTTTTCCTTTTTTTTCTTGAACCATCGCATGAGCGATTCCAAAAAAAAGAGAATACAAAAATACATGGAAGTCCACCACGGAAAAAAACAACAAAGAACAACCGGCCGCAAAGTGTCTGCTCACGATTCTCTCGAATTAATTATGTACAGATCAGTTAATTTCCCTCTGTTAGTTCTACCGATTAAAAAAAAGAAAAGACAAGCAGGCAGAAGAGTCCGTGACAAGGCCAGATTTCCGCTCTGTCACACCTTACTTTGTTCTGAAGCGGGGAGCCGGTGTTGCTTGCTTCCTGAGCCAAACAGATGGTGTATCCTTACCTCCTTCACCCTCTCTCTCTCCCTCTCTCTCCTTCTCTCTGTGTTTGTTCAAGGTGATACGCTTTTACACATCACTTTTTAATTCTGAGTGGGTATTTTCCCATTATGATCCAGTGACTTCTGAAGTGTCACTAACTTTTGTTGTGCGCATTGTCCAATTTCACAGCTCTCTGTTGCGAAAGATTGGTTTCTATAAATAACACTTGCTCATTAGAATCTGAATGTTGTGCTTGGTGAAAATAGAAGCCTTTTTACACAAACTGCATTATCTTTGAAGATCGTTTTTAAAGCATCATAATTCTTTCTTACTTTTGTTTGGGGAAAGCCACGAGCCGATAAGTTATACAATGGAGTAAATGTGTGAAACCTTATAACCTTAAGCACAAAGTTCACACATACCCAGACACACAGACATACACACACACATATACATACCCACACACACAGACATACACACACAAAGCATGCATGCGCTCACACGGTAAGCGTGAGGCAGATGACAAGCTGAAGGATCCTCTGGGTCTCTGTAATGGAGGTGGTGTTTCCACACGTTGAGCAGCGGGGTGAGGGAGGGAGGGCGAGGTGAGGGGGTGGGGGCGGAGGGCGAGTGGAGATGGGTGGAGTTGGAGAGGCCTGGCGGGGAGAGGAGAGGAGTGGAGAGAGGGGGCCCCGATCCAGAGTACTGGGTTCAGGGTAGGGCAGGGCAGGGCAGGGCAGGGCAGGGCGGGGTGGGGAGCTCCAGGGGGCCCAGCAGGCTGACAGAACATGTCTCCAAGCCCCATCAGAACACGGACCGGGTCCCTGACCTGACTAGAGGAGGGCCGGGGGCTAGGCGCTGGAGCCAGGGACTACTGGGGTCCTGTCCTCTCCACAGGCCCACATGGATTGTATTCCCCCACCCCTCCTCTTGTCAGTCCTCCACACCCCTACCCCATCTCCAGAGCTTGGCCTAATTAATCCCATCAGGACACATCTCGCCCCCAGCCTGCCAGGAATTTGGCCCCAAACTGCACAGTAGTCTGGCTGACAGAGCAGAGCCACCCGTCACCGGCCTGCACTTCTCACGCATGAATGCAGACATTGATACTGACAGTAAACAACAGGGTGTCGTGTCTCTCCTCATCTTTGCAACCCTGGCACTGGAGCTCTGGTCCTCCCAGGAATCGCCCGGGGGGGGGGGTTTGGGATCATGCGTGCTCACTCACTGTGCGAATAACCGCTACGACGTTCCACGTCTCTGTGTGTGTGAGGAGCTCACCCGTATGCCAAACACTTTTAACTCTTTAGATGCTAGTAAAATGTAAAAACACTCCCAAGCAGCTACCTGAGAATCTTCAATTAAGTATTGTTACCGACCAAAACGTACACACTGTCATCATACTGCAGGTTCCGAATATTGGTTAAAAAGTAGATGTTGCGGCCTCCCGCGTGGTCCAGTGGTTACAACGTCCGACGCTGGCCACGGAGACCGGGGTTCAATTCCCCGTCTCGCCAAGTGTCGGCTCTGGCCGGGAGTGCCACCAGGGGGCGGCGATTGGCTGTCCGCCCCAGGGAGGGGGGAGGGGAGCCGACGTGACGTTCGCTGCGCATAAGAGTGGCCCTGTAGTACCGGGGTTACGGTCGACGGCTGGCGAGTGCCGTCTCTACCGGTCACAGGACTACGGCAGCGAACTCACATTACTAGGGGGGGATTGATGTAAAATAGCGGGTCTGATTGGCTACCAAATTGGGAGAAAATGGGATAAAATCAGAAACAAATTTATAAAAAATAAAAATAAAAAAAAGTAGATGTTTCCGGGCCTGGCGGATGGCGCAGCGGTCTAACGCACCATGCTTCGGAGTGGTGTGCACTGCCCGTCAGGGACGCGGATCGAAACCCGCTTCTCTACCAGACCGGCCCTGGTCGTCAGCCCGATCGGAGGCAGCATTTGGCTGTCCGCCTCCGGGGAGGGGGAGGGAGAGCCGGCACGAGTTCGTCGAGAAGAAGGTTAAGGAGTCCGTGGAAGATTTCCCGTCTCGAAAGAGGCGGGAACACTCAACCAGGAATGTGTGTCTCGATCCCGGAGGACGGGCGACGGACTCGTGAGGGTGGGGAATTTAAGTAAATAGAGGGTTTAATTGGCAACCAAATTGGGAGAAAAACAGGGAAAAATCCAAAATAAATGTATTAAAAAAATAATTTAAAAAAGTAGATGTTTCCTTTTAAAAATGGTCAGGAATCTGCTGGAATTTTACTGGCGTGGAAAAGGGTTCGAGTGTTTCAAATAATGACTTGACCCGGGTGTTTGAAGGAGATGTGTGGGGGGTTAAAGGGATATTTTCTCTCTGTCACTGGAGTGTAGGAGCGGAGTGAAACGCTCATTCACAAGGCTTCCACCGGGTGGTTCTGCTGCACGCAGCTCCACGCAATGCGAAAGAGCTGCTCATCGAACATAAGCGATCCTGACATTAGCGTTCCCTCTTTGCTGTTATTTGTTGTGCCAAGCACATTACATCTAACGTACCGTGTGTATTTTTTGTCAGTCCTACGGTTTTATGACCGTGCTGTAGGTTGCCATTTATTCTCACAGGGCTGATATGTGATCCACGGCTCTCTGGAACATGTTTTTTTTTTTTTTAAAGGGGGAAGAAATAAAAGAGAGGAAAGGGGTCCCAAAAACAAGGGCAGGTTTCCCTCTGCCTGTCTCCGTTTCCTGATCGAGGCCCCCGCGAGACGAAACTCCAAGCGAGTGCTGACCCTCTTTTTTTGATGTTGTTGTTTTGAGTTTTATGGGATGGGTTGGCGCTCCTTTCCTGGTTGACCCCCCCTCCCTCCCTCTCTACCTCCCGGGTCTTTTGTGTTTCTGGAATTTCTGCCCGTAGGATTCCCGAGAGAGAGAGAGAGAGAGAGAGAGTGGTGTAGGAAAACAGCGTTTGAAACCGGAGCGCAGAGGTCCGATCGCCCTCTCGTCTGACGGTGGCTCCGCTCTGGAGAGCAGGCCTCTTGGATAATGTTGCTCAGCCCTGCCATCTGTGTTACAGCACAAAACCAACACAAAAGCTAAAAGACAGGGCTTCCCGGGTGGTCTAGCAGTTACAACATTCGACGCTGGCCACTGCAACCGGGGTTCGATTCCACCGGCCGCGCCAGAGTTGGCTCTGGCTGGGAGTGCCACCGGGGGTGGCAACTGGCTGTTCGCTTCAGGGAGGGGGGAGGGAAGCCGATATGAGTTTGCTGTGTATAGGAGTGGCTCTGGAGTACCGCAGTTACTGTTGACAGCTTGACGAGTGCCGTCTCGGATGAGACGATACTTTGCCTTTGTCACTGCTGGTCACAGGACTACGGCAGCAAACTCACAATACGAAGGGGAGATTGACATGAAAAGTAGAGGGTGTAATTGGCTACTAAATTGGGGGTGAAATGGAATAAAATCAGAAAAAATGTTTAAAAAAAAAGAAGAATTTTAAAGGATAGAACAATATTCCACACGTGCCCTGCATGCACAGGTGTCCGTATGCATGCTTGGGGTTACAGAGAGAGCGCGAAAGAAAACTGCACATGACAAAAACCCTTTGCCTTTGTCACTGTCGGTCACAGGTCTACGGGTGTAATTGGCTACTAAATTGGGAGGAAATGGGATCAAATCAGAAACAAATAAAAAAAAAAAAAAAAAAAAAGACAAATGAGTAACGATGAGTAATAAAGTAATGATATTTACATTTTAATGAATGAAATAAATCTCCAGTGTGCCAAATGCCTTTGGAAGCACACTATTGCTCTGTACTTCCAGACACCAGTAGCACAGCAGGCAAAATTTCCTGTGTTAAATTTGTGCTAACACAATTTTAGCACAAAACAAATTTCCCTTTATATTCCTACACATTCCGCATTTTGTAAGAGTGCTCTCTGAGCATTGCATTGGCCAGGAATGTGTGAATGTGAGGCCTGGCCCTGAAACTACTACAAAAACGTCCTCATAACCTTTCCACAACGTTGTGGCAACATTAGCATACAGTACGTACTATATGTTGCAGCAACATTGTGAGAATATTCTGTCCCCGGTGTGGGCGTGGGGTAGGCCAGAGAACCCTCGCGACACTGGGGAACAAGAGGTGACCCATCAGCCTCTCCATTCTCTCCTTTCTCCATCTCATCTTTCCCCCTCCTGTTCCTCTTTTTCTCTCTCTCTTTTCTGTCCATTGTCCCTCTCTCCCTCTCTTCTCTCCTTTCTCCCTCCTTCACTCTTTTCTTGCCCTTCTCTCTCCTCTCCCCCTTGTCCCTCCTTCGAGACAGAACTCGAGACACCCTTACGTGCTTCACGGCAAATTCGTGCCAACCACCCTCTCCCCTCCCCCCGGGGTGGACAGCCAAATGCTGCCCCTGATGGGTTTCGAACCATGTCCCTGATAGGCAGCTCACACTCGTACAGGGCCAGGCAAATACGGGTGCGTTAGACCGCTACGCTATCTGCCAGCCTCCTCCACTCTTTTCTTGCTCTTCTCTCTCCTCTCTCTGTGTTGTCTCACCCTTCCTTCTTCTGTCTGTCTCCTCTCTCCCTCTCCCCCTCCCCCTTGTCTCTCTCCCTCTCTCTCTCCCTCTCTCTGTCCCTTTCTCCTGGTTGTGGGAGGGGCAGTTTCGACCCCCTCGTTAGTCTGGCCCCTGAGGGGACGTGTGGCTCTCTCTACCCACTCACCACATGTTTCCAATGAGTTGCATTTCCTGCGACCTGCGTTCTGGAGGAAATGCGGCCTATTAATCTGCCCCTCTTAATGCACAGGCGGGAAAACCAATAAATACCCCCCCACGCACATCAAACACGTGTGGCTTCTACTCTCGTCCGTCTTTTATCAGGCGACAACACAACTAAGAAGTTTGATCGAGATGACCTTTTCGAAGATTCAGTCTTGCAAGCATAGGATAATGTTTTTGGTGTATGTCGTGTGTCCCGTCCCATCCCCCCCATTGTCGAGAGAGTGTTAAATTCTCCCCCTCAATAATGTCTGTCCCTTCCTAAAAAGGTTTGCACTTCTGTCCGCACCGTACTTTGCTAGCATGTAAATTAACCGGTTAGCAGAGCTAAAATGTGAACTGATAGAGCTGATGTATCCACACAAGGTGACTCGTCTTGAACAAGTTGTGAACGTTTTTTTTTTTTTTTTTTTTTTATTAATTTAAAAAAAAATAACATTTCTTTGAATGGCACCCCCTGATGCCCCCTTCCACAAGGTGCTGGAACCACGCTTTTACTGCGTTGATCCCCCCCCCTCCCCTTCAACAAGTTTGACAGGGCAGAGCTGGGAAATTGGGAAGAGGTAGCATCATTTTCCACCGATGCCGTTCGCAAGACTACTTGCACTTGTATATTTCATGCAAAAACTCATGCGTTTCGAGAGCATTCTAATCAGGTCCAATAATGGCAGACCCTTTGAGTTTGCGTATCGCGCACAGGCCTAAATGAGAGGAGAGCCCAGAGAAGGAACCCGACTGTGGCAATGATTTGAATATTCCGGGAAGGCTGATTAAAGGAGCTGTGGGTAATGGTGTTCACGGGCACATTTTAATACGGAGCTCCGATCACATCCCGCTGTGTGCAGTCTGCACCCCTCCCCATCCGCAGATGGCTCTCGGGACCCCCCCTTCCCCGGCAATCTGTGGCACCAGAGGGTGAGCTGCTTCAATCTCTCAATCCATCAAACCATTCTGCCACCAGATTAATCTGGGTCCGGATGCATGCATGCTCTCGCTCTCTCCCTGTCTCTCTCTCTTTCTGTCAGTGTCTCCCTCTCTCACACCCTCTCTCTCTCACCCTGGTCGGTCTCCGTTGCCGTAGGAGACAGTGGTGGTGATCAGAGCTGGGAGTTGTTTTATTTTGCCATGATGAGCACGCGACAGAAAACTGCGCCACTCGCCAAGCGCGATAATGTGGTGTACGTTTTCCGTGGAGGTTACTCAGTTTCCCCCGCCGCCGTGGGGAAACGGCGGATCTGTGACTGCCTGTCTGTCATTCAGGGGCAGTTAAAACAGATGGCAGTCACAGTGGTGCGTGCCGGCCCGTAATGCGCATTTTCTCCTGTCGTCTCCAGTTTTTAATGGAAGGGCGCGGAGTCTGCCACCGCCGTGGCAGAGCGGTATGGGGGGGTGAGGACGGACCTGCCTGCTTTTAATTTAATTTAATCCCTGAGCCTCGGCGAGTTGTTCCTGAGTGTAGCTGGCACCGGCCGGGGCAGTGGGCCCGGAGAGGAAGCCCCCTTCCCCCCTTGTCCGGCCGGCGGGTTAACGTTTCTGTGAAGTTGCAGTGTTGCCCCAGCATTGTGGCAACATTGCAGGAGCGTTACGGCCAGAGCAGGGAGGCCAGGTGAGGCCCCACTCAGGGCTGTTCACGCTGAGCTTGGTGACTGATTGAGTACAGGATGGATACTCAATATGAGAAAGGAAAGGAGGGAGAGGAAGAGAGTAAAGTAGGTGAGTGGAGTAAATTGGCTGTGCCGGACAGAGGATATTTTGTTTCTGTGCGGAGCGGGAGGGGAGTGCTAACTCCTCCCCTGGGCAATGGGGAGGACAGAGGTTTAGTTTAGAGGGCTGGCAGTGTTGTGTAATGGTTAGGGAGCTGGGCTTGTAACTCAGAGGTTGCAGGTTCAATTCCCAGGTGGGGCACTGCTGTTGTATCCTTGAGCAAAGGTACTTAACCTGAATTGCTTCAGTAAAATATCCAACTGTATAAATGGATTGTATGTAAAAAAAAATGTATACCGTGTAAGTCGCTCTGGATAAGAGCATCTGCTAAATGCTTAAAATGTAAATGTAAATGTAAATGTAGAGGCTCTGACCGCAAGCAGATGCCCTGGGCTATGTGTTAATTTCACAGCAGGCTCGTCCTCCAGGGGTGAGGGGGACGCAAGCACTCAAAACTGGGAGTCCAAGATGAGTCCAAACATAAACAGCAGTGGAATTTTCACATGCGTGAATCCATCATTGTTTGATTTACCCCATAAACCTCTGCAACGTGTGAGGGGAGAATGAGGCATCCTGGAACCAGAAATGGCCAGAGCTACCATAAGCTATCAGTGACTCACAGATTTGAACGAATCGTTGTGTTTTTTCTGTGGAGGGCACAATCTTCTGATTGGTTCAAACAAGTCGGTGATTTGCTGTTGTCACTCTAGCCCACAGAGAAATCTAAAACCTCAGTAAAAGTGACACGGGGCCTCCGTGCCGGGCCTCTAATGCACTAATTTAGGAGTGTGAGCTGCCTATCACGGTCGTGGTTCGAAACCTGACTCTGCCAGACCGGCCCTGGTGGGGAACCCTGATCGAGGACGGCGTTTGGCTGTCCGCCCCAGGGGGAGGCACAAACTCGCTGAGAAGCGCGTAAGGGTGTCAAGAACCTGGGTGGGCAAATTCCGTCTCAAAGGAAGCGGAGTTCGCTGCCCTCTGGGAATTAGCTTGCCTCGTTGCCTCGTGGGGAGGGCAAATCGAAATAAATAGAGGGTCTAATTGGCCACTAAATTGGGAGAAAAAACTGGAAAAAATCTGAAACATATTTAAAAAATACAAATAAATAGTACCCCACACGACTACAAAGGCAGAATAATGAACACAGTGACCTTTATCAGTTTTGTTGCCAGAACAAAACTGAATAAAGTGATTAAGCATATCGCCGTTCAGACCCGTTTGTGCCGAGGGGGGGTTGCGGGCAGGCCGGGGGACACTGGCCCTTCTGTTTTCACCACGACAGAGCTCCCCCGGCCAGACTCCGGCGTCCGCCCCACGGCGTGTCAGCGTGTGCAGATTTAATGATGCCCGGAGAGAGGCAGAGCCAGGAATACCCCGGCCCGCGCGTCCGGAGGCGTGGGCTGAGTGTGCGTGAGCGGGATGTGGGGGTCTGGGCCTCCGCTCATGGTGCCTGGTCCCACTTTAAGCCTTTTTCCAGGTTGCTTCCCCCCCAGCCCCCTGCAGCAGGTGGACCTGCCAAGACCTCTCAAGTCAGTTCCAGCGAGCCAAAACCTCCTCGCTGCTCGCTGTTAAAATGTCAATGGTGCACTCTCTCTCTCTCGGTCTCTCTCTCTATCACTCACTCTCTCTTACTCCCTCACACATTCTTACTCTATCTCGCTCTCTCACTCTATCACTCACCTGCACACTCGCACTCCCTCTCTGTTTCTCACTCACACACTCACTCTCAATCTCTCTCTCTCAATCTCTCTCTCTATCTCTATCTCTCTCTCCAGCCAAACCAGCACAGGTGGTGGCCAAGAGCGAAAGTGCAGAGATCCCTAAAGAGATGAGAGGACAGCCAGGGAGCCAGGGAAAGCACGGTGCACTGGGAACCAGGTGAACTCCAGTCCCAGGTGTATTTAGTCCATATTTGGTGCTTTGTGCATAAAAACCTTGTAAATGCACCGACAGCAGCGCTTCAGCAGCAGACCAAGGCATGCGGTGGTCCAGTGTGGCTTGTTAGTATTTCTACAAGCAGAGCTCAGTTTGACAGAATGACAGAAAACTGAAACCGGGATGGAACAAGGATGGGGGGGGGAACCAAACAGGGATGGGGGGAACCGAACCCTTTTTCCTTCAATTTGGAACGGCCAAACGTGTTGTTATGCCGCGCTATCTAGAACCCCCCACTGTCACTTCAGGAGAGCGTAGACGATTGCGCACTCTCCTTCGAAATGTGATGTCAGCCGCCGCTTCTTTTCACACTGCAGTCTACACGTTAAGCAGCACAGACATGAGTCGGAGGAAGACAGCTTTATACCAGCAGACTGTAGGCGCCTGATTGACCAGCGGGGGTCGCTGGTGTGCGACGAGACACAGACAATCAAATCCCTCCCTCCCTGGGTGACTCTGCTGCCAATTATGCATCGCCCTGTGGGGCTGCAGGCGGCACTGGTACAGTCTGGATTTGATGGGCTCATGCAAACACTAGAACAGTGCCTTAACAGGGTGAAGATTTTGGCGATCTACGCGGATGATACAACTATGTATGTATCGGCAGAGAGCACTGAGCACGTCAATGAGATGCTTCAACAAGAGCTACTGCTGGTTTCTGAATGGGTCATAGAGAACAAGTTAAAGTTGAATGTGTCTAAAACAAAATGTATGGTACTGGGCTCTAAACATGCTCTTAGGTCAGATCATACACTGTGCCTCTCATTGCAAGGTGCTGCTATTGAGCAGGTTAAAGAAGCTAAATTGTTGGGTGTCACTATTGATGAAACACTATCATGGTCTACTCATAAGAATATAATGAAAATGAGTAGAGGCATCTCTAACATCAGAAGGTGTGCTCGCTTTTTTACTGACACAACAATTAAATTGGTTATACAGTCTCTAATCTTGTCCCATCTCGACTACTGCTCAGCAATCTGGTCGAGTGCATCGAAACAAAAATTAGCTGTACTCCAGATCGCTCAAAACAGAGCTGCACGCCTCGCACTTCGATGCTCTATTAGAAGTAATGTGAATGTAATGCATGCAAGGCTGTTGTGGATGAAGGTAGATGAAAGACTGGTATGCAACCTTATTTTGTATTTAAAGAATATTTGTACCTTACGTAAACCCGTTAGCCTGTTTTCACAATTACTACCCACCAATGATAGACATGGCCATAATACTAGACAGGCCTCA
This sequence comes from Aldrovandia affinis, assembly GCA_029706075.1. NCBI lineage: Eukaryota > Metazoa > Chordata > Actinopteri > Notacanthiformes > Halosauridae > Aldrovandia > Aldrovandia affinis. Next base: position 891,089 of record JAINUG010000104.1, read on the forward strand.
AGCTGTCGTTTTATCTTACCTCGGCCTAGAACCAATGCACTAAAGAAAACAGTTTTATACAGAGCTGTAGTATATTGGAATAGACTCCCCCAATAGCTAATAATTATTGGAAATAAATCCAGTTTCAAAAAGAAGCTGAAAGAAGTTGTCATCCGTAAAGAAATTAGGTTTAGCCTAGTTTGACTCCTTGCCTCTGGCTATGATGCAGATAGTTTCTGTATCAGCTCTTTGTTTTTGTTTTAGCTCTTTGTTTTTGTCTTTCTACGCAGATCTGGTGGTTATAGCAAATACAGCTCTCAAATGAGCTGCTACTTGTATTTTTAATTTTAATGATGTTATTTCTTTTTCTTTTTTAAATTAAAATGTCCTTGGTTTTAATAAGTGAATACTGTTCACTAAGTATTTTCTTGATTGATATTGTATAATTTTATGTTTTGAGTGTCTGTCTTTTATGTGGACCCCAGGAAGAATAGTCTTCACTATGGTGATGACTAATGGGGATCCGTAAACAATAAAACAATAAAATAAAACCACCCAGCAGCCCCGTGAACTGGATCTTGAAAAAATCGGCCTCAACCGAAATGTTGATTTGTGCTGTTGCAGAATAAAAGACGCGTGTTTCATGCATCATGAGTTACGGACGCCAAAGATACAAATAGTAGGACATTTAGAGTCTAATTTCCCCTTTTCACTACACTAGCCAGTCTGCTATAGTAACAGTACTGTAATGTATGATGTCGAACCAAATAAAATGTTAACTTTTATAGTTAGGCTGATCCTAACTGTTATAGGCCCATCTCTATTCTGCCTTGTTTATCAGAAGTGTTGGAGAAACTTGTAAATAAGCAACTTACTAATTACCTGGATGTTTATAATATTCTGTTTGGTGTTCAATCTGGTTTCCGATCTGGTTATGGCTGTGTCACTACAACCCTCAAAGTTCTCAATGACATCACTTCCGCTTTAGATTCTAAACAATATTGTGCAGCTATCTTTATTGATTTAGCTAAGGCCTTTGACACTGTCGATCACTCTATCCTTGCTGGCAGGCTGAGCAACATTGGGGTCTGGTCACTCACTGGTGTGGTTCTCTAACTACCTTACTGATAGGGTGCAAAGTGTTAAATCTGAACAACTTCTCTCGGCCCCTCCCTGTCACTAAGAGTGTACCCCAGGGCTTAATCTTAGGCCCCACACTCTTTTCTATATATAAACGATATTGCTTGCTCTGCTGTGGACTCATCTATCCACCTCTATGCTGACGACACAGTCCTTTATGCCGTTGGTGTAACATCGCAGCCCCGTCCTGTCCACCTTCCTCGTGTTTTTGCCATCCCGTTCCTTGCGTGTCATGTCTTGTTTTTGCTTTTACCCTGTGTGTCTTTGTTTTAGGCTGGGCGTGGCTTCCTCGCATTCCGCACTCGGTTCTTTTTTCCCCTTGTTAGATTCAGCCTATCACACCCACTCCCCTGCACATTCCGCATGTCAGAATCAATTTAGTCATTTCGCCCTTTCCTATTTAAGTTCAGTGCTCACTCAGTCCAGTGCCAAACCGTACTTGTGTTTCTTGTACAGCCCTAGTTTGGTTCACTCTGTTTTTCCAGTTTGTATTTTGCCAGTTGTATTTTGTTGTTTGTTTATTCCTTTTTGTAGTCCGTCCAGCCTGTTCTGTTTTGCCAGCTTCCTGTCTGTTTCTCCAGTTACCCTTTTGTTGCACTCAGCCATTAAACACCTCCTGTGTGGAGTGCAATTCAAGTTCTGTTCCGGAGTCTGCACTTGGGTCCAGGCCAGCATCTACATCATAACAGTTGGTCCCTCCCCAGATGCAGTACTTACATCACTTCAGGATAGCTTCCTTAAGGTCCAACAGGCTTTCTCCACCCTAAGCCTCCTGCTAAACACCACCAAGACCAAGGTCATGTGGTTCAGTAGGAAGGGTTCTGTACCCCTTCCAGCCCGAGATATCACTACCCTCGATGGGGCTATCCTAGACCAGGTCACTGAATACAAATACCTGGGTACCTGGCTAGACAGCACTCTGTCCTTCTCACACCATATCAGCAGGTTACAGTCTAAGGTCAAATCCAAACTTGGTTTCTTGTACCGAATGCGCTCCACCTTCACTCCCTCTGCTAAACTAACTCTTGTTCAAATGACCATCCTTCCCATGTTAGATTATGGTGACGCTGTTTATAGGTCGGCGCAAGGGCGCACTCCAAAAGCTTGATGTTCTCTATCACTCTGCTATCCATTTTGCTACAAATGCCCCTTTCAAAACACACCACTGCACTCTTTATTCCTCTGTCAACTGGCCATCCTTACACACCCGTCGTAATATTCACTGGTTCATGCTCATCTACAAAACCCTCCTTGGTCTGTCCCCTCCCTACCTGTGTCACTTGTTGCAAACTACAGCTGCTGTATACAACACCCGTTCTGCTCACCATATTCTGCTCAGAATCCCCAAAACAAATACCACACTCGGTCTGTCGTCATTCCGGGCTGCTGCAGCCAGAGAATTTGCAAAAAACACTCAAACTGGACAATTTTATCCCAAAGTCAGTTTTCAAGGACTCTATTATGGACATTCTCACTGATACATGCTGCTGTTTCCCAACCCTCTAATATTCCCTAACCGCTGTCTGTTGCCTGCCTACTGTTGTCCCATGCATGCTTTTGCTCTCTTGCTGCTGCTGTTTGTTTTGCCTGTCTGTCTTAATGCCTGTCCTATGTATGCTACTCTTGTTCTTTGTTATTTTATTGTATAGCCTGATCTTGTATGTAAGTAGAGGGTGTGTTAGAAATGTCTGGATGTGTGCTGCTGTCTTTTAACTGTTGAAATGTTTGGATGTGTGCCGCTGTCTTTTTTAACTTAACTTTTGACATTCCCTTTTAGCCCCATTCCCCTTCCCTCAAGAGGCTTTGCCTTTTGCCAGGCCGCCATTGTAAATACGAATTTGTTCTTAATGGCTTGCCTGGTTAAATAAAGGTTAAATGAAATAAAATAAAAAGTTCTCAAGCTTTATTTTTATTTTTTATACGAGCTCATTTCCAATTTATACAAATGAATCCTATCCTGTATGCATTTCTCAATTGCATTTTGCTGGAGTCAACAAATTATTTTATAGTTTTTGCATTATTATTTGCACTATTTATAGTTGCAATCGGCTCAGGTGTGCCAAGGCCGTCTAAAAAACATTGTCGAGATAAACGCGTAACTATCGACAGCTGTGGCAGTCACGTACCTATGCTTCTACAAAAGGACGAAGGGACATTTTGATTTGACCGAATGAACGGCCTGTTGTAGTTTCTGGATGCACAGCTTTTCATCCAGGTTCCCTGCTTCCTGCCGCTTCCATCTCCCCCAACAGCTTTTGACAGATACAAAACCAATAGGCCGTGCAGTTCGCTGTCGCCAAACTCCACTTCTCTCTCTCTCTCCACTTCTGTCTTATTAGCTCCGCTCTGAGCTGTCACTACCGCTGAGAGCAGCCGAGGAGAACTGTGTCCTCCTGCAACCTCGTCCTTACAGTGGAAAAGTTTCCAGAGGTTCATCTGGATGAGTCCACTTCCTCAAAGTAGTACCCCCAGGCCTTTGCAGTGCTGTCTTCCACCGATTTAAAACGCCCGTGTGACCCCTTTAGCCGAGGCAGGGTTTTTTTCCTGCATCAAATAGTGTTTTGAAATATCAAGCTTTCAAATTTTTCTAATCTAGTATCGTCGCCTGGTCTTAGCGTTACGCCTATGTAGGCCTACGTTTTAATATGCTTAAAAAGTAACGTCGATCGTTTTCACTTTTTTTTGTACGGAAAAATAACAATCCGCGTATGACCATCAAAGTAGTGTTTTGAGATACAGTATCAAGCTTGCCACGTTTTCAAGTGTGATATCGTCGCATGGTCTTGTGTTACACCTCTGTACGTTTTTAATAAGCTTAAAAAGTAATGTTGGTCCTTTTAAGTTTTTTTGTACTTATACGGAGTTGGTCGTACACCTCCATTCGCAGCCTTTCACAAAACATATTAACCTTTTTTTTTCCTAATTTTCCTGTGCGTCTGTCCATGTCGGGTCAGCAGGTTTACCGCGCGCATGGGCGAAGATCGCGTGCCCTGATGGGGTTTGACATAATGACGCATGTGCGCCCGCCCGCTCTCAGAGCGCTTTAAAGTCGGAGCGCGTGCGCTCTCCCAGCGCGTCCCCAGTGTGTTGTTATGCGAGCATTTAGAAGCGGACGAATAAAAGCATCGAGGCGGCAGGAAGCGAAGAAAAGGATAGATTGTGAGCGGAGCCCCTTTTTTAATGCTGACGTCCGCGCACAGCTGAAAAGCGGCCGCGACTGAAACGTGCCTATTTAATTACTCGCCACAGAGGTAGGCTACTTTATGAAAAAATCTGAGGAGGATGTGTTCATTCATAGCGGCTCACGGCTCTACCCCTGCCCGATCATGTTCACAGGCCCAACAGCCGGGTTTTTTTACTGCTGAAATATATCCACTAGTGTCCTGCCAGCAAACATAAGCTTTTGGTTAGGCACTCGCGCTGCTCGACTCATCTTCCAAATGTAGGCCTACTTATAACGTTGCTGTGACATTGGAGCAAAAACACCGTGACAACATTTCGATGACTTGTCGGCTGGGCAGGTGATCAGTCGTCACAATGCTCGCAAAGTTCCGCGTGTGAAGAAAAAACTTCTATCAATAGGCCCGTGCCAAAGATATTTCTTTTAAGATGGAACTTAATAAGCAGTTGACAATTACATAAGCAGAATTCAATCTGCATGTGCGGTCGCCGGTTGCACGCTGATGTCTCATTCCCGTCTTCTCCTACTACTCTTTCTCTCTCTCCCCCCTCCGCTGTCCACCCACTGTCTGGTTCTCTCTCCCCGCCGTCTCTCATCCCTCTCTGCAGACGTCATATTTTGACTTGCGTGCCTTGCTGTTTTGCGGTCAGCTAGAAATAAACGAAATGTGATGTATTGGGACATAGAGAACTCCCTGCAGGGTCGGCCACGCAGTCTTCTGCTTCAGTGCCAGTGCGAAAGCAGTGGTGTGCGCAAAAAAAATCACAAAAAAAGAACCGCGAAATGTGCCATGACAGATGCGTTGGAGTTGAGCTACGCCCGCTCGGAGGAGAGCACGCAGCGGACGTGTGACGTCATCCACGGGGCACCCAAGGTAAGCCTTGTCCTTCCTGTGTCTTCCAACACAGGACGTGAGATGGCATAGCCTACCGCGTGAGAGCCATGCTATGATTCCAACTCGGGTATGTTGCCCGTGAGTGGTGGTCACCAAATTGTGTCGCAGAAGAGGCATGTATATTTGTGGCAAAAACATTTAGGAAAATAGGGGGAAAAATACCAATCCACAGACGTATTCATCATTCTAGAACGTATCCTCATTAGAGGTCTTCCGTAGTGCCAGGAAACGCATGCAACGTGCAGACAGTGGCACCGTTTAGTTGTGCATCGTAATAATTGCAGGGATTAGATTGGCAGCACGTGTTGATCGAAGAGTGGCTGTAAAGCTTGCTTTCTTTGCTGATGGCATATGAGTGAAGCCAACATTATGGCGTGTTTTCTCATGAAACTTGAAACATGAATTAAACTTAGGACTAGTTTTAGGACTAGTAAACCGAGACAACTGTTGGTGACATATTAAAAGAAACGACAACTAAACACTCAACCTAAATCAGCAGCATATGAGACTTTACAACACAGTGCCTCTTCCGTTTTCCGAAACATCCTGTCAAAATAGTACAACAGCATGTACTGTAAGTGTGAACCAGGTTCCTCTTGCACTGTAAGTGTGAACTGAGTGAACGAGGCTCCTCCTGTACTGCACTGTAAGTGTGAAAGCACTGACTGCAGTGGTAAGAGCCAGCAGCGAAGGCTTTTCTTTCAGGTTTGTATTTTTCAGGGCATGTCTGTTGATGACCTAATCACTTCCATTTTCACCCGTCCATGCGGAACATTTCCCAGGACAAACTGGTTTCTGGTTTTTGTTCAATCCAAGCTTGATTAGAGAGTTTGATCCAGAATATTGAAACACTGAGTACCTCCAGCATGTGGTCACCTGCGTTCATTTGACCCTAATAATTAATCCAGTTATGTAGTTAGGGCGTTCGGACAGAGCAAAAAAACAGAAACATCTCTGGCACTGCAGGACCAGGGTTGCCTACCCCTGCTGTACTACTAAAACTGTATAAATGCACATCTTGTAAGTCGCTTTGGATAAGAGCGTCTGCTAAATGCCTAAAATGTCAAATGTAAAATGTAGAGCAGGGGTTCTGGTGCTGGTTTTTGTTACAGCCAATCTGTGTCTGATCAATTAAGGTTATTGAAAACATGTGTTTTAGGTTTTTTCATATTTCTTTCCTGAAAGATATTAACACAATATAGTTTTGGCTGATTTGCTATGTCTTAGTACTATTTTCCACAAACGGTTTAGTTTCAGTGGGTCCACACTTAGCAATTAGGATCCCCTGATTTCACCTGTCAGTCCATAATTTAATCAGTTACAAATATAAACTCTTTCTAAAGGAATCATTTGCACGTTACAGAAATTGAGAGCATTAGTTGATCTGACATAATGTGGCCTAACCCTTTGAGGCGTGACTACTTTGACAGTTCTACTTCTAATTTGCAGTGTTCTATTCTGGAATTTGTACTGTTCTTTGAGGATGCCATCAGCAGCCCTTTATGATGTCATAAATTAGAATCAATTAGAATGTTACGGCATGTTCTAGAATAAACATCATAGTGTGACAGGACTCCTCAAAGGGTTAAGAGGATAAATCGTCCTTCAACAGACCGTAGAAGTGTCTAATTAAGAACAATTAACAGCTCATTACAAATTCAAGGGTTGGAACTGTGGTTGGAACAAAAACCAGCACACACAGGGGGTCCGCCATGACAGAGTTTGAGAACCCGTTCTCTAGAGCAGCAACGAGGGCTGATCTGTTTCACGATTTCACGCCAACTTCTGCTCTTAATTATTTAATTAGCCTGAGTCATTTATTTGATTTGACCTTCTTGATAAATTCAGGAGCCAACTGCACGTTCTTACTGTGGTCCCATTATAGGAGTGAACCAACGTTGGTGTACACAGCTGTTTAGAGATGAAAGCCAGAGTAATTAGTTGGAACAAAAACCAGCGTACACACCCCCCCCACCCCAGGCCTGGAGTTGTGCACCCCTGCTCCAGAGAAATCACAGCTAAACCATGATGGCCAGTGAGTGGTGAAATGCAATGCTGCTGGCTTCACCCAGAACACCAGGTGATTTTGCTAATTAGCTAATTTCTTCGACCAAGGAGGGGAACTAATAGAAATCACCCGGCGAAGTGCATTGGTTGGGGGAAAACACCAGCGCATGCACTCAGCTCTCAGTGGAGTGGGTTTGACGCTCCTGCGGGACACAGAGTCACTGATGAGCCTTGGCACACGTCTGAATGGGCCCCATGTCTTTAATGGAGACGAATGGAGGGGATCAGGGAGAATGCAGCACAGGGTGTTGGGGAGCACGCTCAGTGGAGTCCCTGTGTTTTTCTATCCACTTGTACCCCATCTGGCTTTCATTACCGCGGGTCAGTGAAAGTGCTGGCTCTGCACCAAATCGGGCCTGCTCTCTGCTGTCACATGGAGCGGGAGGAGAGAGAGAGACAGAGAGATGGAGAATTAAAGAGCTGGGGAAGTGTGTGTGTGTGTGTGTGTGGGGGGGGTGTGGAAGAGATTGAAAAAGAGAGAAGAGGATAGAGCGCAAACAGAAAAAAGAGATTGGAAATGGGGGAGGAAAAACAAAAGGGAGAGAAAGGAGAAAATGAAAAGAGGCAATGAAGAGAGACAGCGAGAGAGGGAGAGGGAAAACAAAAGAGATGGGGTGTGACAGAGGAGGGAGAGAGAGGGAGATGGTGGGGGAGAGAGAGAGGCAGAAACTGTGGGCAACAGATGACTCAGAGGAACAGAGCATTATGGGTAATCCGCCACCACCTCAAACCCCCCCCCCCCCTCCCAGGAGCCCCAGAAAACCCCCCAGTCCAGGTCTGGCCAACAGTGGCACCAACAGCACCCCCTCCCTGCCCCGCCCTGCACTGTGGGCACTGCTGCCAGCCAAGTGATGGTCCCTCCTAGTCGGCCGACCCACAGCGTCAGCGTCAGTCTAAAATCGCCACTGGAACCTTCCGAACCCAAATCCAGAAAACTGCACCCGCTGCAAAATTGACCGAACAGAGATCTCGGCGCAGTGATGGAACCACTCCCCACCCCTCGCGCGTGACCGTCCCGACAAGCCCTCGTGCGTTCCACGCCGAGCCGAGCGAAATAAAAGAAGGGTGTTCGATTTCATGACTTCTGCAACCACATGTTAGACAGCGGGTTCCATCCCTACCCGACCGCAGGGGATTTTTTCAATTCTCTCGAACCTCTCCTCTTTTCCGTGCGTTCGCTGCCAGTTTTCCGACGATCGCACCACTGCAAGACGTCGTCATCTTTTTTTCTTTTTTAGCCCGCAGCTCCTATAAATGAGATCACGACAGAAATTTCTGCAAGTCATTACGCAAATACCCCAAAAAGTTAAAAAACTGGCCCGTATTTTGACCAGCAAACTGCATCGGAAGGGACTTCGAGGACAAGGCAATTAGCTGCCTGGTTTTATTTGTCGAACGCTGTGTCGCGCGCGGTCTAATCTTTTCCTTTTTTAATGCGGGGGATTAATCAGGACGCGCACTTTGGAGCGATGGGAACAAAATGTGTGCCTTCAGCCTGTTTTGTGGTGGCGGTCTCCGTGCAGACAATGTTATTAGGTCAGGTTTCAGCGATGGCCTGTTTTAGTGATGGGGAGGGGGGCTGTCCTGAATCTCTCTGGGTAAGCTCCTCCAGCCTTCTGTTCTCATAGGCTTCCATGCTGGCATCCTTCCCAGGCTCACACCCCCCCCATAATTATTCACATCAGCACCTGGGGAGGGGGCGGTGTGGGTTGGAGGGTTACCCTCCCCATGTCATATCCCATAATAATCCAAATGAGCCCTGGGTCTGTAGCTGGCTCCTGGCTCCCTCACCCATCACAGAGCCAGATGAGCTGCAGGATTAACGAGGGGGGATCCTGGCTGTCTGGAGTCTGCGCTCGATATCGCTGTCCCTGAATTCCATGATGCAGCAGGATTCGCGGTATTTCTGCCCGCTGGTCTGGCCGCGCTCTCTGGCATGGTTTGACCCCCCTCCCCCACCCCCACCCCTCCCTCTTCTTCAGTCGAGCCAGCTACGGGCTTTGTGTGTTTGAGCTCTGTTGTTGCAAAGCTGCTTCCACGCCCATAACTCCATATAAGTCGCACGGTTATCTGGGGCTGAGTTGCGGCCCCCTGACAAATCACATTAAAACCATGATCAAAAGTGTTTGTTGTTCCCGCAAAGCGCTCAGTTTAAGCCATTTGTCAGCATTCAGTGGACAGGGCCCTGCTGACTAACATAACTGATGCATTGTGGGAGGTTTAACCCAGGGACATGGATGCAGGAAGGGAGGAGAATAATAAAAGCTATAGTTTCATAAATACCAACAAAAATATATATACAGGGAACTGCCAAAATAAAGGCAACGCCAACATAAAGTGCCTTAATAGAGCATTGGGCCACCACGAGCCAGAACAGCTTCAATGCGCCTTGGCATAGATTCTGGAAGTGTCTGGAACTCTATTGGAGGGATGCAACTCCATTCTTCCATGAGATATTCCATCATTTGGTGTTTTATTGATGGTGGTGGAAAACTCTGTCTCAGGCGCCGCTCCAGAACCTCCCACAAGCATATGGTTTACATAGTTTTCATGCTCATCAAACCATTCAGTGATCAATCATGCCCTATGGATGGGGGACATCCATCAGGATAGAAATGCTTCACCCATTACGCTTTGTATTTATTAGCATTTACCTTGTCCTCTAAGGTTTTGAGTGGACCTAAACCATGCCAGGAAAATGCACCCCACACCATAACAGAGCCGCCAGAAACCTTAATTTACTCAAGTGCTTCCTTTATGTTGACAGTTACCTGTGTCTATATACAGTATATGTTTGTGTGTGTATGTATATATATAAGCCTTGCAGCAACTTCACAGTGCTCCTTGTTCCTGACAGAGTTTCGATGGGCGGTATTCCTCTTGTTCAAACCGACGCTGTATTGCCTATAATCCCTCAGTGACGGGACGCTGTTTGGGGTGGAAAAGGATTTAAATTGCTGCTATTTTTTGAAAGAGTGTCGGTAATGCCTTCCTCTCCGGAGCCAGGCTCCTGTTCAGACGTACAGACGTCTAATCCCCTGGAGCTGAGCAGGTACACACGCTGCGTCTCTTTGTTTTCAGACACACCTCCCCAGTGTTCTGTGTCTCATCCCCACTCCGTGCTAGCAGTAGCGTAGTCCTCTTCCTCACAGACCCGTCGCGGATGACAGGAGACACATCAACATGCCCTGAGTCTCCACCTGGCGTTGCGTACACATTCCCAGAGTACTTTGTGTGTTTCTTACCATCTTACCATCCTTTCCCCAGCCCCACATTTTTCTGACAGGTAGAAGAAGAAAAGTAAAGACACATGATGAATGCTTCGCCTCAGAGAAAACTGTTGCATTTCCCCCCTGTAATTTAAGAATTGCATGCACAGGTAACTGCCAAAATAAAGGAAGCACTTGAATAAATGAGGGACACTGGCGGTTCTGTTAAGGTGTGGGGTGCATTTTACTGGCATGGTTTAGGTCCACTCAACCCCTTACAGGGCAAGGGTAATGCCAATACATACAAAGCCATTCTGAGTGATCACCTTCATCCTATGGTGAAGCATTTCTGTCCTGATGAGAGTGGTCTTTTCCAGGATAGCAATGCCCCCATCGACAGGGCTCGAGTGGTCACTGAATGGTTTGATGTGCTTGAAAACATTGTAAACCATATGCCATGGCCGTCTCAGTCACCAGATCACAACTCAATTGAACACTTATGGGAGATTCTGGAGCGGCGCCTGAGACAGAGTTTTACACCACCATCAATAAATGATGGTATTTCTCATGGAAGAATGGTGTTGCATCCCTCCACTAGAGATCCAGACACTTCTAGAATCTATGCCAAGACACATTGAAGCTGTTCTGGTGGCTCGTGGTGGGCCAACCTCCTATTAAGACGCTCTGTGTTGGCATTTCCTTTATTTTGGCAGTTACCTGGATATTTTTTCTTTTGATTTCGATTTGAATGCATCAGACCTTTTAAATAATAATCTTAATCAAGCATGAAACTAAAATCCCATCTAGCCTGTGTCAGCCCTCAGGAAACCAGAGGACCAGAGAGCAGGCAGTGAGCTGGGCTTTTAAAAGTGGCGTCTGCTGGTGTGTGTGTGTGTGTGTGTGTGTGTGTGTGTGTGTGTGTGTGTGTGTGTGTGCGCTCTTGCTGCCGTGTGTGTGTATGTATGTGTGTAAGGGTATGCGTGTGTGTTTGTGAGTGTGAGTGCTCTTGCTGCCGGTGTGTGTGTGTGTGTGTGTAAGAGTGTGCGTGTGTGAGTGCTCTTGCTGCTGGCGTGTGTGTGTGAATCCCTGCTCTTGCTGCTGTGTGTGTGTGTGTGTGTGTGTGTGTGCATGTGAATGCGTGCTCCAGTGTGTGTGTGAATTCGTGCTCTTGCTGCCTGTGTGTGTGTGTGTGTGTGTGTGTGTGTGTGTGAATGCGTACTCCGGTGTGTGTGTGTGTGTGTGTGTGCGTTTTGCTACCGGTGTGCGTGTGTGTGTGTGTGTTTGTGTGCTCTCACTGTTGGTGTGTGTGTGTGTGTGTGTGTGTGTGTGTGTGCGCATGCGCGGTCTTGCTGCTGGTGTGTGTGTGTGTGTGTGTGTGTGCTCTCACTTCTGGTGTGTGTCTGTGTGTGCATGCTCTTGCTCCTCTTTAGAATGCAGGGACAGTACATGTGTTCTGTTTTAATATGCGTGTCGCACGCTTGTTTGAGTTTGATGCACGCAGCACTTTCTCTCCTCCTCTCCAGGAGTCGTGGGGACGGAGCAGCCGTGGAGCGGCGGCGTTGTCGGGGGCGATGCTGAGCGGCGCGGGCGGGGTCCCCTCGGAAGCCAATGCCTCTGTTGTCATGACGACGGAGATGTCAGAGGGAGTGCACCCCCCCAGGTACTGAACTTTGCATACAAGAAAGAAATAACGACAGAATCACTATCTGCAAATATATATATACGTATATATATACACACACCGGGTTCTTTTCTTCTTTAAAGTTATTAATGCCTATAAATATTAATGTGATTTTGAATATACAGTAGGCTCTGTTTTTATTCACACCCTTCAAAGATGAACAAAAGAGATCGTATAAAATAAACTATATAAGTAATGAGCTTTATTTTATGCTCACAAAATTCAGAAAAGTATATTTATTAATAATAATGCATTGGCGCGAACCACAGTAGTTCACAAATTATTATTTTTTTCCCAGAAAAATCAAGAATCACAAATATTCACACCCTTGTTGTCAGTACTTTGTGGTTCCTCCGTTGGCCATTATAACAGCAAGTTATAACAGTAGTCGCCTTCTGTAGTGTCGTATGAGGTGATGGAACGTCTTGGGGGGGGATTCTCAACCATTCCTTTTTTCAAATAAAAAAATCTGGGGGGGGGCAGTGTCCCCCCCCTCCTTGCTCAAGCGGAAGAGGCCACCCCCCCTATCACAGCTCCAAAGGTTTACCTGTGACCAGGTGATAATGATGTCTGTAGTTTTACTCTCTGTGTCATACACCAGAGGTGCAAGGCAGCACATTTCAGGGCTGGTTCCAGAGGGGGTGGCCTGATCGAGGTACATGGGTCAGGTCATTTTCCCTTGTCGACACACACACACACACACTTACACTTACAAGCCAATTGCTGCCCCCTGATCGGGGCCCCTGGCCAGAGCTGGACTGGTGCAGCCAGGTTTCGAACCACAGCTGCAGTAGGCAACTTGCATTCCGGGCGAATGCTTAGACCATTACGCCACCCGAGGCCCTCTATTAACATCCCTTTTACCCACACTCCTCCTCCGTGGCCTCATGTGGATGGACGGTGGTTTCAAGCCACTTAGGGCCAGTTCAGTTTACCGTAGAGAAACGACCATAAGGACACCATGGAGTTATTTCAAATGAGGGGCTCTGTGGAATGTGGTGAAATTGAACTGGCCCTCCAGAGAGGGGGGATGAGGTCATGGTGACATTCCTGTGGTAATGGCTATTTAACGCTTAGGCCAGACACGTGCTTCCCCTTGTTTTTGTTCACCCCCCTTTTCGTTTTCTTTCTTGGTTTCCTTCTCCTTTCTTATTTTTTTCTTCGTTTTGCTTCCATTCCCACTAAGAGCTTGACAGAGGCTGCCTCGGTTTTGTTTTCAGTAGCTTCCTTGTTTAACATATCTCCCCCTGGCTGCGGGCCCACTTTAGGTTTGACCCTAGGCCTTTGTATATTGAATTTGTAGGGCACTTGTGGTGTCTTACGGAGATTACTCGGCTCTTTTTCTCCCTCTCTCTCTCTCTCTCTCTCTCTCTCTCTCTCTCTCTCTTCTCTCCTGTCTCTCTCCTATCTTCTGTCCCGTTCTTCGCTTCTCCTGTAGGTATGGCACGTTCCATTCTTATTTTTTCTGTAAAGTGTAATGAAAGGCGTATTCCCTGTGACACCGCTTGGCAGTCTTCAATTCTAATGGAGATTTTTAAAAATCATAAGTAGAGCTCTTTTTAAATCTGAGAGAATACATTCCTTCGTTTTCTTCCGCTCGCTAGGCTCATTTTATTTCGCACGCTTCCTCCGTCGCTTCTCCTCGGCTCTCTGATTTAACCCCCCTGCCTCAATTTTAAGAGTGCATCTGCACCATAATTACTGTTTTAAACTTCTCCGGTAATCCACAACCGCTAGGAATTAAACTGCCGTTTATTCGAGTGCGCTGAGATGAGATGCTCGCGGCACGTGTCCCGGCATTCAAAGATGACGGACCCCCCATCTCTCTCCCGTACATGCGTGCCCTTGCTATTATTTCTTTACATTCCACCTAAATCCCCCCCGCGCCCCCTCTCATGTCCCCAGGTCTGCATTCAAAGCGAAAACATGCCGGTGGTAATGAAATACGCCACATTCCAAAAAACCACGGGGAAGAAAGAGAAGAAAAAGAGAAGAAAAAAAAAAAAAGGCTTTGAATTATGTTTTGTGTGTGTGTGTTGTTGTTGTTGTTGTTGTGAGCTACACGTTATAATTCAGAGCAGAGCGTTTGACGTCACAGAGCGAGAATGTTTTGTTCTCTCAACTTTGAGAAAGACAAATGCAAGGGCACATTTTCTTCGTGCTTGGCGGATTGAAAAGAAAAGAAAAAAACCAAGAAGAAAAAGTATTTTTATGGTTAAAAAAATCAGCTATACTGTGATACTGTTGTACTGCGCAGCATGGGTTAATCTTTATAGGAGTGGAGGAGAAACTTTATATAGTGTTATAATTTCTCTCCCCACCGTGATCTGCCATTTCACCACAGGTCGGCTGTAGCTGCTTTAATTATTGAACCCCCCTTGTTAGGAGTAATTAGCGACGTGTTTTCTGCAGGGTAAACAATTTAATAAGCGGAGGAAAGCAATAATGGGGGACCAGGAAGCAAGGTGTGTGGTGAGAACTGATTTATGACTGTAAGAAACATAGATCCTCGGAGGTTCATGTGTGGCCTTTGTTCCGGTTTCTCATTAACGATCCATTTTTTTCAGATAATTTAATTGTTGGGGGGGGGTTGGGGAGGTCTTCCAGACATCACTTTAGAGATCCTAAAGGTGGTTCGAGGTGGTCTTAGAGGTCCTTTAGGTGGTTCTGTGCGGCTCAGTAGGTAGAGCATGGCATTGGCAATGCTTAGGTTGTGGGTTCAATTCCCACTCGGACCACATATACTGAAAAATGTATGCATTCACTACTGGAAGTCACTTTGGATAAAAGCGTCTGCTAAATGGCATGTATTATATATTATATTAGATTAGATCCGATACCCATGTAACATTAATCCGAAGTCCAACATCTCAACCAGAAAACAGCCGGTTGACTTTTTACTTTTTTCCCATTTCTGACAACAATGGGAATTCGCTGCAGATGTATTTTAAACACCTGAGTCTCTAGTTTTGGTGAAGAGCCATCCATTTGTCTTGGGGGGCTGTTACCACGGTGACCGCATGGCGCCGGGTGGGGGGTTGGTGACGGTGGGGTGAAAGTGGGTGCCCTTGTTATGACGTGCTCAGCTATACAGTGGTAGAACACACGCCCCGAGGCAGTTGTTCGGGGTGATTAATCAGCGCTCACTGAGGTGCCAGACTCCCTGAGGGTCACTGGCCATGGCCCCCGTCCAGGCAGCTGTGTGTGGGGGGGAGGGGGTAAGAGGGAGGAGGGGAGGGGGAGCGGGGTGGGTAACAGGGTCTTATTGTTTTTGTTCACTTTCTATGACTCACCTGCCACTGTTTTTGGACGTAGCCTAGCATTTTTTAAGACATTATGACTAGTTTAATTTGGTTTTGATCATTTATAACGGTTGTAAGAATGCGATGACAAGAAAATTACATTTTCGGGTTTCCCGGTGTGTAAGAGTCTGAATATAACATAACTGAGCCGTTTCACAGTGGTGTTCCATCTTCTGGAAAGTAGGGTTTGAGTCATAAAGTTCTGAAATGTAGTGATGGAGAGGTTTATTGTGGTAGAAAACTAAAAGATGTTGTTCTTTCCTTTTCCTCGCACATGAGGGAAAATGCTGGACACATGATGTTGTGTTGGTGACAGAAGATGGCGTTTGACGAAACGCAGGCTTGAAAGTGAAAGTGCCGCACGTTCGTGCATGTCTGCCTGCATGTGAATGTGCATGTGTGTGAGTAATGGCATCTTGCTTTCAGGAGGCAGTTTTGTATTTCAAAGGTGACATTCCAGAGTAAGGACATACACAAACTCTCACACACGCACACACACTGTCACACGCACACACACAAACTATCACACACGCGTGCGCACACAAACTCTCACACATACACACACACACACACACTATCTCACACATACACAAACTCACACATGCACACACATGCACATATGCACACACACACACATGCACACGCAAACTCGCACATATGCACACACACACTCTCACACACGCACACTCACATATACACACACAAACTCACACACGCACACACACTCAAACACACACACATACACACTCAAACACACGCACACACAAATGGGCCTCTCTCATCTACAATCAGTCTCTCATCCAGACCAGACACCGTGCAATTATCTTCAATCATAGCAACAAACAAGAAGAGCAGTGATGGTGAACAGTGAAGCTCTCAAACACAAATCCTCTTCGCCACTTGTTTTGGTGGTGACAGCGTAATGGGTGCGGTGGGGGCAAGTTTGCATCGTTGATCAGAGGACCGATGGAGTGATGAGATTGGAGCTCGCTGAAAAGATTTTCAGGCCCTTTCCTGCTTTCAGCTGGTCGTTAGTCCACCGGGAGCCCAGAATATGTGGAAAGAATTGGAGGAAGCGATGGGCTCTTGTTTGGAGTGGTGGGAGAATGGGAGGAAGACTGCCTTTCACTATGTAGACTCTGGAACTGTTGACATGAGCTATAGGAGACGAGGCCTATAATATGGCCTGCATTGGCCCCCCAAATCTCAAGGGACCAACTACCCCTCCATTTTCCCCACACCTAAGGAATGACAACAAGGAACACATCCTTTGATATTTGTGGTTCTGTGTGGCGCAGCATGAAGAGCTCGGCGCTGACAATGTTTACGTTGCGGGTTTGTTTCCCACTGGGGCCACATATAGTGAAAAATGTATGCACTCACTTCTGTAAATCGCTTTGGATAAAAGTGGCTGCTAAATGGCTTAGTTATACTTGTTTATACTTGTATGTTATACATATGATATGATATGAAACATTACTCCATAAGATTACGTAAGAGCATACGAATACATTCAGTAGGAAGCTATTTCCTTACAACATATGTATTTGAAACAAAAGGGGCTTTATGAAGACATGTGGGACCGTTGGATGTATTTAATCTTTTATTACAGTGAATATATTCCAATGTCAAATGCCAATTTCAAAAGGATTTTAAATGAGTGCTTGCTTGATGACGCACTTGGGTACATTGAATCAAATTGAAGCAAATTCCTCAGTAAATAACCTAAATTTTCCCAAATTGGAACTGAAAGGATTCATCTGGCATCGTTTTATTTATTTTTCCATCATCACAAATTTTCCTCTTTACTGTGTGTTTCCACCACATATTACTCATATAATTTAGAAATTTGTTTATATATTATTTACGTATTTATACGTTTAATATGATCTCCCGGCTCCCTGCTAGTTGCCTCATGTCTAGCAGCAGTGGGTAGAGATTAAAGGCCTCTACATGCTCGAAGGACAACAAAACGACAGGAACACAACCAGGGCTCTGCAACATCAACGCAACCTTTGCGACCTACGCCGAGGGGGTTTCAGAGGGTGTCGCGTACCTAGCACAAAAATCCAACTCGCGACCGCAGCGCAACCGTTCACGTAGATGTTGCGCGCATCATTGATTGGTTGGTTAGCGAATGGAGGCGGACCTGTCATAGTCATAGTTCATAGGTCACAGTTCATCGAGCCATTAGCTAACGATATAGATAGCTAGCATCATTTGTTCGACACGGTATAAAATGAACCAGCTTCAGGAAAGATTGGCTGAAGAAGTTTGAAGGTACAGAAACCTTTATGAAAACTTTATTGACCTTGTTCAATACATTGACACCTAGTGTACAGAAGTGGAAGGACACCATGTCGCATAGGCTGCGCATAGCCTTTGCAGACGTATATATTGCACAGTGCTTGCAACATTGTTGCATTGCGCGAACCATGAAAAAGTTATGTAGAAGCATGTAGAGGCCTTAAGTACAGGCTGTCTTTGACTCTCTGCTGTGTCCTCAGGTGTCACCATATCATGGAAAAGACATCCCTGCTTGGGCCCATTTGTGTAGATGGTGAACTCAGATAATAATTGAGTTGGGGCACACAATTTTACCGCCTGTCACTTTGCCTGGAAATGGAAATTGCCTTCCATTGTTGGTCCTGTCGCCTCTTTGGAGAAGGAGCTCGGTGAGGGCGTGACCTCCATCAAATAAACAGGTTTTCTTGCGTTGGTTTAACATTGTTGTTGCTGTTGTTGTTGGGGGAGACAAACTCGACCTCTGCTCAATGTTATTAGAGCTGTGTCGGTGACATCACTTGTGAGGTTATCCCCCTCCAGTGGAGCTAAGTTGCATGTCATTTGGATGAAATGAGTAAAAAAAATATATATATATATAATTATGATTATTAATGAATAATGACAATAATAATGGATTGTATTTATATAGCACTTTTTTCTCAGGATCCCGGTGCAATGTACTGTGAAGGGGAAACTTACCTCAACCACACCAATGTGTAACTGTGTGGGCAGCCATTTCTCACCACACATCAGCTGAGGTGGAGCGGGAGGGTCTTCTTCATCCGGTTAAACCGGAGGATGATTGGACGGCCGGGATGAGAAAGACAGATTTGTGAACCCCGTACTCTCTGTGATGCATTTACATTACATTTACATTTTAGCCATTTAGCAGACGCTCTTATCCAGAGCAACTTACACAGCTTACATTTCTTTTACATACAATCCATTTATACAGTCGGATATTTTACTGAAGCAATTCAGGTTAAGTACCTTGCTCAAGGGTACAACGACAGTGTCCCCACCTGGGAATCAAACCTGCAATCTTTGAGTTACAAGCCCAGTTCCCCAACCATTGTGCTAACACTGCCACCCTGGGACCTTCGACGAGCACAGTCGGGACTTGGGTTTAACCTCTCATCCGAAAGACAGCATCTCCTACAGCACAGTGTCACTATCACTGCACCGAGGTGTTGGTCTTCCGCTCGGCCCAGAGTGAAGACTGCCCCCTACAGGCCACCAATGGCACTTCCAGAAATAAGAACAAGAGAGCCCTGTCAGCAGATCCATTCATATAAATGGTAAAGTCGTCAGTGTTGAGTGTCTCAGGATGTAAAAAGGGCCTTCCCCTCCAGCGCGCATGTCTTTTTGCAGGAATGATTCATTCAGGGCTGGCAGTGTAGTGTAATGGTTAGGGAACTGGGCTTGTAACTCAGACATTGCAGGTTCAATTCCCAGGTGGGGCACTGCTGTTGTACCCTTGAGCAAGGTACTTAACCCGAATTGCTTCAGTAAAATATCCAGCTGTATAAATGGATTGTATGTAAAGAAATGTAAACTGTGTAAGTCGCTCTGGATAAGAGCGTCTGCTAAATGCCTAAAATGCAAAATGTAAAAATGTTAATATTAGTTATATTATTAGAGCCTTCTTTCAGAGGACGTCAGCGTCTCATCTGCACAAGAGGAGGGGGGAGGGGAGAGGGGTGATGAAACAACTTTTATTTGTTGGGATTTGACCAACTTTACATTAGCTTGTACTTTGGACTGCTGGTTTGCCTCCAGCGATCTGTACTCTTTGTCGAAAACAAGGTATTCATTCTTCCTTCCTGTTGCCGGCACTCAGGAGATATCTTTCTGCTAAGTGCTGTAGCATGTCTTAATTTCATGCAACCACGCTTGCACACACACGCACACATGCACTCACGCACGCACACACACATACACACACACATACACACACAAAAATCTGTTTTGCTCATTCTTCACGTATATTATGAGCTTCAATGCATTCTGAAATGACTCTGAACAAAGATGAATATCTCTGTTCCGTATATGCCTCCACTTTTCATAAGGCATAGTGGCATTGTTATGAGCAGGGAAAATCTCTAAAAGAGCCGGTCGGAAATATTTGCCAAATGCTTTCCCTGTTATATCCCGATATTTTCTCGTGGGGATTAACAACAGCGTTTTGCCTCTTTTGTTACCTGTTTGCGTTTATTACACTGGCCGGTCGCCATCAAAGCAGATACACTGTGTTTTTCCTGCTCAGCGACTGGAGGGTGGAATCCCAGATGAGTTGAGCTGCTCGGGCAAAATGAGATTGGGCAGCAGGCAGCAGCATTAATGAAAAGGTAGATAGCGTTATTCAACTGACAGCTGAGCCGAGGCCTCCAGCTCAGAGGGCCCGTGCCAGCCGTTTGATGGAAACAGCTGGCTACGTGGTTGCTAAGGACGTGCTGGTATCCAGGCACTAGTTGAGGAGTAATATCACAATCCAGATCTGATTAAAACAGGTGAACATCCCTTCTTCTCATATGTGTGTGTGTGTGTGTGTGTGTGTGTGTGTGTGTGTGTGTGTGTGTGTGTGTGTGTGTGTGTGTGTGTGTGTGTGAGGGAAAGAATGCCCAACTTTTGCAAGAGGAATTGAGAGGAATGATCCGGAACTAGCTGAAACTCTGTGACCCGTCGTCACCCTGTTCGGCCCGGTCTGGACCAATGAGGCCCAGGGCTAAGAGTTATGGCCAAGTGAGGCCTTGCTGACGCTGTGCTAACAGGCTTTAGCGTCGACTTTGGCACCCGTCTCCTGGAAGGTCTGGCTGCCAGATTGTGCAAAACAATGCCGTCCATGTCTTCCGTTTCTCCCTTCCGCTCCGCGACTCCTGACTCCTGATCCTTCAACCCCCCCCAAAAAAAAACCTGAAACCGCAAGCCCCGCCCTGTGGCCGTTTAATACCGCTTTTGAAGGACGCATAAAGAGGTGCGATACCTCCGTTGTTCAACAGTCCATCTGCGAGTGAAATTAGAAAAAAGCAAATCTTAGCCGTAGACCGAGTGGCCCCTGCGGCCTGTGGCAGCAGTTAGTATGGGGTTTATGAATAAGCTGACGGTTATTTTTGGAGTCGAGGAGAGGACTGAAGAAAGCATCTGCTTGCGGTCAGCGTTAATGGTCCTTTCGTTGCTCTGTCTGGTCAGGGCTGGTGTCAGACAGAGGGCTACAGTCAATGTTCCTGAAAACCCAAGTCTGAAGTGTATACCAGCTACACACCCAAAAAGGAACAACCAAATTAATGTGCTGTAATTGCTAACATGGATACTGTATATTAAGGCTTGTATGCTTACTGCAATACAGTGTGTAATCAACTCCATGTCAGTTGTCCATGAATAGTTCAGCCAAACGCAATAATTAAAAATCATGAAACTAAATCACTGGCCCCAAATGTTATTTAAAACCATGTCCTTTCGTGTGAACAAATTCGACTGCAATTACGGCAGACGGAAAGACAAGACGTGAAAAAATAGATCGTTCTCCGTAGTTCATCATATTATCAGGGACAGAGAGGAATGGCCTCTCTTGGCCTACTTTCATCTCCCAGCCAGCCAGTCACCACAGGGGACAGATTGGGAGGTCTGTGGTGAGTTCTCTTAACGCTCGACTTGTCAGTGAGAAAAAGCACGATGTGGTCCCCAGGCGGGTGGGGGGGGTAGGGGTGTTCCGGGGCCAGGGGGGGTGTTGTGTCCTTAATTGATTGTGTGCACACCCGTGACTGCTTCAGGACTGAATGACAAGCAACGTCCGGCAGTCACTCTGTCTCCTGAGACCTCTCTGTCAGTGTCTCTCTCGCTCTCTGTCTCTCTCTCTCGCTCTCTGTCTCTCTCTCTCTCTTTCTGTCTGTCTATCTATCTCTCCCCCTCTCTCTCTCTCTTTCTGTCAATCTCTCTCCCTCTCTCTTTCTGTCAGTCTCTCTTCCTCTTTCTCTCTTTCTGTTAGTGTGTCTCTCTCTCTCTTTCTGTTAATCTCTCTCTCTCTCTCTCCTCTCTCTCTCTCTCTCTCTTTCTGTCAGTCTCTCTCCCTCTCTGTCTCTCTCTCTCTCTCTTTCTGTCAATCTCTCTCCCTCTCTCTTTCTGTCAGTCTCTCTTCCTCTTTCTCTCTTTCTGTCAGTGTGTCTCTCTCTCTCTCTCTTTCTGTTAATCTCTCTCTCTCTCTCTCCCTCTCTCTCTTTCTGTCAGTCTCTCTCCCTCTCTGTCAGTGTCTCTCTCTCTTTTTGTCAGTGTCTCACGCTCTCTCTCTCTGCCTATTCCCCTCTCTCTTTATCTCTCTCTCTTTATTTCTATACCACGCTCTCTCTATTCCCCTCTCTTTATCCCTCTCTCTTTCTCTCTCTTAATTGAAATAGCTTTTTTGGCATGACAAGATGACTCTCGTATTGCAGAAGTAAGCATTTGCAGTTGCAGATATAACTATTACAGATATAGCACATTGACAGACTTACATGTTCAGACATAGGACACAGAAAGGTCTACATTCTCAGTCATGAAACACACTCTATGACATTGGAGATCACATTAATGAACTCATTACACACTATGAGCAGTCACCCCTTGTCCCTCTGTTTGTGGCAGGTGACTGCATATTGTGCTGCCAATTTTACACATTCTCTCTTTTCCCCTAATTCTCTCTCTCTCTCTCTCTCTCTCATGCTGTCGCTCTTTCTAGTGGCGTGAAAGGAGAGATCAGCAGGTGACACCTGTGGAACTTCCCAGCAGGTACTTTGCAAGTGACGTAGGCGGTTTTGTGCTTCTTTAGAATTGTTAGAAGCTGGGTGCTGTAGCGTGACATGGTGCCGAGCACAAAATAAAAATTTGAATACATCTCTCTGGACCTCCAGCCCCCCCCTACCCAATGAGCTCTTTTCAGAAAAATACAAGCATTTGAAGTTCTTGAAATACTAATAAATGTATTTCACTTCATTTCATTCATCAGCTTGAATCAAAGATAAAAAAAGGAAAAAAAATCTGCCTTCATTTTGAAAGATTCAGCTCTCCAGTTTGGATGTTTTGAAGAAATAAAAGAATCTTCCACACTTATCTGAAAGGCCTCGATCTCTCTAGAGGTACGAGGAATACAGCCCTGCGCTTTAACGAGGATGGGTCAGCCACAGGCAGGAGGAGAAGGGTCGCATCTCTCTGACACAACAGAACGGCGTTCCTGTAGTCTGTCTATAAATATCTTCATCAGCTGTGAGATGCTTGGAATAATGTAGGCTGGGGGGTCACCTTGCCTGAAGCCATCCTTCACATAGCTCCCACTGGACCTCACTGAACCCAGATCAGTCAGTTAAACGTACCTGCAGGCTACAGCGAGCGCTCGCTGATTAACTCCATGCACACAGGCCCCACTGACGACTTCCTCAGCGTTTAAAGATTAGAATGGACAGATTAACGCAAGAGGGTAAGCACAGTCAATTTGTTACCTGGGTGGTGATATTTAGAGGCAGCGTTAACAGCTAGGCCCAGCGTAGGTTGACTCCCACCCACCCCTTGAGATGAATAATAGGCTAATTAATAATTAATAATAACTAATAATTAATCCAGTTATGTAGTTTGGATTAAGTTTGGCCTAAATGTTAAATCACTCTGGATCCAACCAGGGTTGCTGACTTCAAAGCCAGGTATTAAATTGACTATACTAAATGCCTTTAAAATAGATAAATGTATAAAAAACAAAACAAATTTGTTTAAAATTAGAGCAAAAACAAACTCTGGCACTCCAGGACCAAAAAGGGCTCTCTTTACCTGCACTCATTCATTCTCAAAAACATTTGAAGGTCACTAAGTGTTGAGGTGAGCACAACTTTGACATTTTGACTTCTAAATATATTATAAAAGCCAGGTATTAAATTGACTATACATTTTGATAGAAGATTTGAAAGGTTGTGATGAGTACCTAGCTGACATCATATTAGCACAGAGATGTGTCAATCTGTCCATTCGACTCTTTAAATGTGATAGATAACATTCTTGGGTATAAAAAACAAAACAATAATAGAAAAATACATTTGTTTAAACTGCACTATGCAGTATGCTCTTTCATTTCTTTGGGTTGTTCTTTTTAATTAATGAAACATTATTGTGAACGTAAAAAAAGATATTATATTGGAGGATGCTTCACGTTATAATACTGTCCACGTGTTTCTCTCTCTTCCTCTCTTCATTGAAATATATGTATTTATAGCTGAGACCTTAACCCACCTCCCGTCTCCTGGCTCGACTGTAACCAGCGGCCTCGCCGGTTGCTTAGCTACAGCCAAACAAAACCCGCACGAGACGGAGCTGTTTTGCGTGAAGGTGTTCTAAAAAAAGAACTCCGTTATTCTGCGGTGGTTTACAGCGGTTTCTTTCTCCCGCATCAATATGATCAATTACATCCATGTTCGCCCTCGTTACCCCCCTCTCCTTTCCGTCGGTAACAGAACATAATCTTCATCTGGTCAAGGAGATGGAGTCTAAAGTGTGTGGAGTCAGAGGTGAAGGAGAGGCTTCGTGAAAACGAGTGTAGCCTATTTGAATGTTGGAATAGCACAAAGACCATCTTTATTTGGTTTTTCATATTCCGCTGGGGGACATTTCAGTTTTTAACAAAAATTCCCGTGATAGAGCATGCAGGAATATTACCTTTTTATTTAACTTTTTTTTCATTATTATTGTTTTAGAAAAATTCCAAAGCTTTACAGTTCACAATGGCAGTTACATTAGAACAATAGCAAATTAGTTATATTATGACATTGCCATCATGTCAATTTTTCCAAAAGCATAACAAGATTTCCACATATACAAACCTATAGTTTACGTACGTACAGTAAATAAATGTAAAACCCTTCCCACCCCGCACCTACATGGGAGAAAGGAAGAGAAAGAGAATAGAGAATAGAGTGCGATGTCGTTAACCGGTACAGGTTACATCGTGCACTAAGTCTGTAGAAAGACAGCGAGCCCATAAACCAGGATTATCGTTGTTCCAGGGCTATCTCGAGGACCCCAGAGCTGCGTCAAATAGCTACGTATTTGGAGTACCTTAACTGAACACACTCCGGCTGATCCCTGAGAACCTTTCAAATTGAAAGAATACATTTTGTTCTGAATATTGTTTTAAAAAATCGATGCTTTCTATTGAAATTGTCAGCAATTGTATGAAAAAAATCTGAAAATTGTATTTCACAAATGATAATCAAAATATGCAGAAATTGTATTGGTGTCTAAAGAGTTAAAGTATTTCAGATGATTATTTGACCCAGGTCCGGATGGCAGAATCTCTAGCCATCTTCCCCCAAAAGACTTAAAACTCACCTTTTCAGATTTAAACTCCAATTAAACAATTTGTTTTAAAAAATCCCTCTTCTGTGACAGGTTTTGTGGCACGAACGGCAATCTCAGTGATTAGACTGTATCTTACTGGTAGAATCGCTCTAGCGATGATCTCCAGCCATGTTAATGTACTCTTGTAAGTCGCTTTGGATAAAAGCGTCTGTCAAATAACTCAATCGTAAATTGCGACGTTGTCTTTCCAGCGTGACGCGTGGCCCCTGTTGTGACGCCCCGTGCTCCGGGCGCTGCCTGATGCCCGCTGACAGATTGAGGCTCCAGGGGGAGCAAATGGCACCGTGGGGAGCGGGCGTGGGGCGTGGGGCGGGGGGATAAGGAATACAGGAAGCTGATGTGCGCCCCTCAAACTGAGCGCGCCCACATTTGCACGCTCCGGCAAAGAGCGCTGATTGACAGCAGGGGGCATCGAGGTCGGGGAGAACGGTAACCCAGAAAGAACACTGTAGCTACCTCAGATGTGAGCATTCAGTGCGACTAATGGTGTATTTATCCGAAGGAATTTGCTCTACTGTAGTCGATAAGTGTAGCGGAGCTCGGAAGACGCGAGTTAAGCACGTGAGCGTCCGCTGCAGAAAGTGACGTCGATAAAGAGTACGATTGGTTCCCTTGGCTGGGGACTCGGGTCGAAGCTTGCTGCAGGCAGAACGAACTCCGTTACGTAAGCATCGATGCGCGAGGCATTCTAGGCCAAATGGCCGTTTGTCCTTATTTTCACACCCACTGTAATTCAGCCTACGTATAAAAAAGCAGCACTTCAATTATATCGATTGCCAATTTAGGCTGTTTCCTTTCAGTAAGTATTTGCCATTTTCTTGCTACGGATTTCGTGTGTCTGCTCAATGTAGACTCTCCGTGGTTAATTGCTCACGACGACTCACAAAGGCTACTCTCGAGGACACCTTCCGTCCTTGCTTTTGATAATAAATGACCTCTCTCCTCCAAGACAATGGACCCGTGGCCCTGGTCACGTCAACGCCAGCCACTTTTGAGGATGTGTAGAACTTCACTTTCTTTTGTGGAGTCCTGCAGGTTGTCAGAGCGACGGGGTAAATAACAGCTTTGCACCTTTTGTGGAGGGGTCCTTTGATGTGACACGTGCTGCTGAAGACCTCGACTCTGGTGTTTTCTTTAGAGTGAAAACAGACCCCCTCCCCCGACACCCAGTGGTGACCCTATTCTATGTCTTTCATCTCAGCCCCCCTGAAAATGTTTAGTCATTCTTTTCTAAAAAACATTTTTACTTAATATCTATTTTTTTAAATACTACAGATAGAGAGAGGTATTTCGATTTTGAGAGCGACCACCATTGTGGTGTTTTTGTTTTGGGGAATGTAACAGTAAATTAATTAAAAATGTAGGCTTGTGCTTTGCATGTGTACATCTAATATTCTTATTGGGGGCTGAGCCGCCCTAAAGGCCGAATCCTAGAATCGCCCCTGAGTCACGATGCTTCTGTCTTGTCTGGAGCGAAGCGGGCGCATCCATCTGACTGCCTTCACCGCTGCACGAACGCGTCGCACCATTTCCGTTTGAGGAGCAGAAATCCCCCCCGCCGTCGCACGAGACGTGACCGCACGCGGTTTTTATACAGGGCCTGGGGGGGCAGCGTTGTGCCTGGCGCGTTAAACACGCTCGCGCTCTGTGCGTTTATGAATCAAAGCCGACACGTTTGGCACGCACCTCGGTTCGGTGAGCTGCGGCGACGAACAAAACAAACACACACACAAAAAACCCCATCAATTTAAAAAGCATTCCTTTAATCTGGGTGTCGTGATTGTACAAGTCGCTTAAATCATACATTGCGAACTGTATGTCAACGACGCGTGTTATATGTTTACGTCATGTATTTGTATGTGTATGTTGTGTTGGATTGTACGTGTATGCCAATGCCTGCCTGTATTATTGCGAAACAAATGTCCCTCTGGGATAATAAAGTATTCTATCATCGATCACCAACAGTGCCACCGTCTGCGCTGGTTGATTCCGCCAAAGCGATGCTGTCCAAAAAAAAAGAAAAGGCTCCGTAACTTGCAAGCGCCTCAGAAAACCCAGCCTGCCACTGGCACTGGCACGAGCAGTCTGGGCCCACAGGGACCACCCTGGCGGTCCAAAGAGCCCGTCTCTATCTGCGTTGGCTCTCGCGCTGGTTCCCAAGACGAAGCGCCTATTCTACGCAGCTCTCCTCTGTGATGGTGCTGTTTGTGACTGCGGCAGGGCGAGCAGAAAACGTAAACACAAGTGCCCGAGGAAACTGATCTGAGTTTTTTTCTGAGAGAGGGAGAGAGAGACAGCCTGGTCTGGAGAAGGAGAATATAACGGCGAAAATGGCCGCCTCGGTAGAGGAACCGGGAGTGGCGGAGATGGCGTGTCACGACACCGCGGTCGAGGCTTTGGTCAAGAGCGCTTGTAAGGCAGTAAGGGTAATTTGATATCCGTTTCGTTCGGAAAAGCAGTCACATTTTCATAATAAATTAAATCAGGTCGGGGTGTATCGGGCGTGTTTGATGTATCAAATAATTAAACATACAGGTTACTTCCATGTTTAGTTCTCCTTTACCAAGGGTTTCTCCCTGAGCACCTCTAAGTAATGAATAACATACCCCCCCCCCCCCAGTAAGGGTTAGGGAAGGGTTGAGAGAGGGAAATGAGTGGTGAAGGGGGTTGGGGGATGTCACACATGTCACTGGGGTGTCAAGTGTCACGACCTACAGGCAGGAGTTTACACCCCCCGCGTTCTCTTATCGCGCTCAATCTGTCGTGGATGTCGTAATCAAATCTGAGCGAGACTATAGCAAGAATACATTTCTGTAACCTTGCGCCCTTACCATCAGCGGAAAAAAAGAACATCCGCTCCGATAAGTGCGAGAGTCGATGATTGATGTGCACCCTCTGTCCATTGCGGTCATAATCGCTTGGACACGTTTGCAGAAAGTCAATCGAGGCAGATCGATGCGACCGCATGGTACAATGGTGGGCGGTGTTATCTAAAAATCACGGATGGGGAAAAATAAATAAATAAATAAATAAAATTAACGGGTTAACTGTGGGCGGGCACATTCAAGTTGAGTGCCCGCCCTCGGGGCGGGGGGGGGCTGAGCGCTGTCTGGATGCTCGTATCGAGCACGAGCTCGAAAGAAAGCTGTTTGCATACCGATCTCCCTCAAAGAAGGCATGACCAAATTGGGGGCTGTAGTACTTTGAGGCTCTGGAATGTTTTAGCTGAGAACTGACGCTTGTAGGACACCTCGCGCACTTCTTGAGCAGTTTTTCCCCAACCCTATTGGTTTTTTGCTTGTGCAGCAGAACCGATTTCAACCTACGAAGAAATCCGCTATCTGACACTTTTTGTGTGTGTGGAGTAGGATTAGCACGCGGATCGCGCACGGTTTGTGGACTAGGCTGCATCTTGGGGGTAAGAACTGTCGACACGTACAGTAGCCTAGCTCGCATTATTCTGTCGGAAAGTTGTTTTTACCTGTTGTTTTGAATGTGATCCTGATTAGATTTCCGACTATCATGCTTTAAATTTATAGGGCATCATCACAATAATAGACAGCTCGAAAACTGGGCATGTGACTGTCAATCACACTTCGGAGAACATCGTAAATAACACAGTTCGATGCAAATTCTTATTTTACCCATTTCACGCTGATTGTTTATTAGCTATTTGGCATAACTTTCTCCAAAGATGGGGAAATATGCTCAAAGTGCAAAATATAGTAATAGGCTATACCGATTAATTTATCGCTACAATCAACTATAATTTGCGTCCTTTGTGCATGACAATCAGGTTGGGTGTATTTAACAATATGTTGGAAGATATTTTGTATCTCCGTTCATAACTTAATGACCTCGGTCTCACATTCTTCTAAATATGGGATCTGTTTCATATTTCACAATGGTGTTTGGTGCCAAAAGCAACCATTGTCTTAAATGACTTAAATTTACTTTATTGCGGTAGATTAGTCCTTCGCTCGCGGGGTTGTGTGTCTCGAGTGGACGTTGTCGCGAGCCCCTGAAAAGTGTGATGGTTCATGGTCCAATTCGCGCATTGGACTGGCTGATCAAGCGATATATTTGCACATCGAGTTTATTTGAAAAGCCAAAACAACATCTCGTTGCGAGAAATACTATGGTCCAATTATTTTTGCATGTCTTGAACTGCGCACCCCACCAATGTGCGGCAATTCGGGACCTGAACCATTTGATCATGTTGTCTCCCGATTTGGTCCAGATTTGCTTGTCCATAACGGCATTCAGCTGAGCACGGTCCTATACCAATGGTAAGCTACTGCAAACTTCCACACACAACCACAAACTGCTCCCGGCATAGAACATACTACCGCAAACACATGTCCACGATTAGCCCACCACAAGCAAGTAGAAACAAATTAAATCTTTCGTAACAGCAAATATATTTTTTAAGCGTTACAGCTGGTAAGGAAATATAGCACGTAGTCTGTGGTGTAGGTTAGTTGTGTAGCTAGCTAAACATTGTTCACTTTTTTTGAGTACGTCGTATAGTAGCCCATGGGTGGCAACAATGCAGTGCATGGGGCTAATTGTAACTAACTGTAGCCTAACTGGGATTTTTCTTTACACGATAAAGGAGCTCTTCGCAAGTTCCTCGTAGTGTTTTTGTGTATAAATAAACCTGCGTAAATAAGGTAAAGTAGCTAAATTAGGAAGCTAGCAAGAGGGGTGACTGAACCTAACATTCTCGGGACGTTTTAAATTATCAGTGTGTGCCAGGGTGTAGCCTATATATTTTTTTATCCAAGTAGCC
Source organism: Aldrovandia affinis (assembly GCA_029706075.1). Taxonomy (NCBI): domain Eukaryota; kingdom Metazoa; phylum Chordata; class Actinopteri; order Notacanthiformes; family Halosauridae; genus Aldrovandia; species Aldrovandia affinis. The sequence goes on from JAINUG010000104.1 coordinate 920,992, forward strand.
TCATGGAGCCCAAATTACTTTTTTTGCAAATGTGTTTGTATAGCCCGCAGTACAGAAAACCGGAAAGAGGAATAAGCTTATCAACAATTTTACAGGATTAAGCCATTATAGACGTGCTAGACAGCCGTGAATATTATTATTATGGCTGACAAAAGAGGGAGAGAATGACGAGGAGAGCAAATAAAAAATAAATGTTTTGTTTCTCTTTTCCCCACATATGTGCATTTACCGTATGTAATGATTGTTGTATCAATATTCCACCAATTTAACACAGAGTGCATGTACTAAACCGTAAACACTTCCCGAGAGGAATGAAGAAAATACATATTTAAAAACAACTTAAAACCTGAAAAAAGTGATACAACTCTACAACAGACAATTCTAATTCCCATGGAGTGGACATGGAAATGATATCATTAAGTATAATTAATAAAAAAAACTTATGTAGGTGTGTTATTGAAATAGGATAGCCTGCTCACGTTGAATCAGTACTTTGCAAGCGTGTCTTTTTGTGCTGCCGTTTGCACTGCTTTGATACTTATTTTCATTTTATTATTATTATTGTCCTCTCGCTTATTAGCGTGAGGAATATTTTGATGACCATCATTTTTAATAATGTGATTTATTTGATATCTGTCACAATTCGTGATTGGTCACAGAAGGGTAGGCTACATACTCCGTTATACACCCTCGGTCAGATTTTTAAAAGCTACAGCAAAACCAGTCCGGTTCTTTGATGGATTATCGGTTTCTCTTATATGGCACGTAATCTAATTTGAATACATTCACTTGGGTTTTGGACAATCATCATGCATACAAGTAACTGTCAAAGATAAAGGAAACACTTGAGTAAATTAAGGGTTCTGGCGGCTCTGTTATGGTGTGGGGTGCATTTTCCTGGCATGGTTTAGGTCCACTCAATCCTTACAGGGCAAGGTAAACGCCAATAGATACAAAGACATTCTGAGTGATCACCTTCATCCTATGGTGAAGCATTTCTATCCTGATGGGAGTGGTCTCTTCCAGGATGGCAATGCCCCATCCACATGGAAGGAGTGGTCACAGAATGGTTCAGTGAGCATCAAAACAATGTAAACCATATGCCATGGCCATCTCAGTCCCCAGATCTCAACCCAATTGAACTTATGGGAGTTTCTGGAGTGGCGTCTGAGATTGCATTTTCCACGACCATCAACAAAACAACAAAATATGGAATTTCCTGTGGAAGAATAGTGTTACATCCTTCCAGTAGAGTAACAGACACTTGTTGAATCTATGCCAAGGTGCACTGAAGCTTGTGGCGGCCCAGCGCCCTATTAAGACACTTATTGTTGGCGTGTCCTTTATTTCGCCAGCTACCTGTATATTTTCCATGTGGTTGATTGAAAGAAGTTTGAGTTCCAGGGCCAGCTTTGATTGTTCTCGTCGTCTGCGGTACAGCCTATGAACCCCAACAGCTTGTCTCAACTTTGCTTTAAATATTTCAAATACTTAATACAAATATTTACATCGATAACATTGAGTACACGAGCGCGCACACACTCGGTCACACACAGACACGTATTTACCTTCACAAAGCTCACCTTGAAGAAACATCAAAGTGTGTTTGCCCTGTACCAGGACATGGGGCATTTTCCCACAAAGGATAACATCCTGTAAGGAGAGGTAGAGTGGTCTTGTCGTGTCTCGTCCAGCTCGCTTCTTCTGATGCGCAAAGGTCGCCGGGTGGCCGTCTTTCTCAGCGGGACCTTCACATGAACGATCTCACTAGAAATGTGCTCTATGTCCATCAACAGGCCTGTCACACAGATGGAACCACTGCACAGCTCGGCTGCAGCAGATATTACTGGTGGAAAAATCTAATTCCCTGGTCTCTCTATCACTGTGCCCTATCATGTGTTTGTAAAGCGCCTTGCGTTTTTTTCATCCTTGAAAGGCCGCTCACCATGAGGGTACTCCACTCATTTGAGGACAGATTTCACCGTCGACAGGGCTAACATGACTAACCACTCTGGGCCTCATCGCTATTTTCTGATCTGTGCTCACATCCTTCCTCGATTTGCCATCTTGAATAAATAAACGAGCAAACGCTCAAGGATTGTTGTCGCAGTTGGATACCGTTCGTTTCGTTCAATTGCAAGGCTTGCCGTCAAAACATTATTTTTGCTGAGCGTGGGTTTTTTTTTCATTTGGAAAACTGATCGCAAATATGCTCAGAGCTCTTGATGTTTGACCCGTTGATGGATCTCAAAGTTGTACTACTCTGATCCTGCGTAGTTCAACGTTCTCCAATCAGGTTTCAATTAGCCAGCAGTGTGCGTGAAGACACTGGCGGGGGTGTCATTAAAAATGCATTTGGCATAAGGGGGTGAGGTAAGGGGCTCTGGACTGTCTCTTATGAATGTGTCAGAAGCACTCATGATCCTCCTCAGTCACCGTAGGGGTTCGACCGGTAATCTTTGCCGAGGAATACAGATTAGAGCCAGAGAGAAACGCCGGCCATCCGATGAGACCGCCTGCCTGACGGGGGCAGTTACCCTTCACTGGGAATGATTAATGTTCGAACCTTGTTGGGCTGCATGTAGAAGTTCATAACTTGTTAACCCTTTGAGGAGTGCTGTCGCAATATGGTGTTTGTTCTAGAACACGCCATAGCATTCTAGTTGATTCTAATTGACATCATAATCCCCAAAGAACTGTAAAATTCCAGAATATAACACTGAATTAGAACTGGGACTCTTGAGAAAACTCACATATCAAAGGGTTGAAGAGCAAGGGAAGTGATTTGGGTGTGCTGTAGTCCTGATACTGGACTCTCCTCCGAGCTGGAAGCCGCCAAGCCGTCACTGTAACTCCGGTATGCGTGAAGGGCCACTCCTATACGCAGCGACCTCGTATCGGCTTCCCTCCCCCCTTCCTGGGGCGGACAGCCAGATCTGAGTCCTGAAGTTCTGTTAGCAGTTCTATAAACATAGTGAGATAGTGACCCCAATCTTAGTTGGTGTGAGAGTGTGGTTTGATTTCCATTTTATATTTTAGAGGTTATAGAGCAGACTCTCTTATCCAGAGCAATTTACAATTTACACATACGATTGATCCATTCATACATCAGGATATTTACTGAAGGAATTCAGGTTAAGTACCTTTGCTCGTGGGTACAAAGGTGGTGCCCCAGCTGGGAATCGATCCTGCAAACTTGGGTACAAAGGTGGTGCCCCAGCTGGGAATCGATCCTGCAAACTTTTGTTACAATTCGTTACAGTCCCCCCCCATCAGAATTAATGTCAATAAATCTGTCAATCAATCTATGTTTATTTTTGTATTGCGCCATTTACAAACATGTTGTCACACAGCGTTTCACAGTTGGTATGGAGACTTCAGTAGTTTTCACTAGTAGGTTCAATGGCACCTGGGAATTGACTCTGCAGCCTTTTGCATGGTTCCCTAACCATTATACTACACTGCCACCATTAGATAATGTTTGGTCTCTTGGGGAAATGAATGCTCTTCCAGTCGCTAAATTAAAAAAGTAAAAGTAAAGTCTTTCATATAGTCGTGCATTTTTACAATGCCCCCCCCCAGTGCCATGTCCATTGAGTCATATACTGCCAAGACACCGTGTTTTGAGATAGTCGAGATAAAACAGGCTCATTTTCAAGCCAAAGGCTGCACTTAACCTCACTGGTGCTTGACCTCAGAAAGCAAACATTTCAACACGGAAGGTTTTTAGTGCCGTCTGAGCGGATGCCCGTAGCCAGCCGTGGTGTGGCTCTCTCTGGGTCTGCGCTGGCCCCTGGCCAGTGAAATGACAGGAAGTAACACCGCATCTGCCCACTGTGGCAAAGCCCCGGGCGATGAAATACGGTGGGAACCCTGTTTAGAGGCTTTGGCGTGAGCCTGCTGTGCTTAACACTTCCTGATCAGGAACATGCCTGTGTGTGTGTGTGTGTGTGTGTGTGTGTATTGTGTATTTGTGTGTGTGTGTGTGAGAGAGAGTGTATGTGAGTGTGTGAGAGTGTATGTGAGTGTGAGTGTGTGTGTGTGTGTAAGAGTGTGTGTGTGTGTGTATGTGTGTGTGTGTGTGTGTGTGTCATGGTTTGGCAGGCCTGAAGGCCAGCCTGAAAAAAGCTCCTTTAACTCTGGAGTGTTTATGTTATTAGTGCACGGCCTCTATGCCTTGATCATATCCAGAAGGCAGTGGACAGGCAGCAGCTGGCACCCCTCCACCTCCGTCACCCCCCCACATCACCCACACACCTTCCAATCTGCCCCCTCAGAATCACGGTCTCTACAGCTGTTCTCACTACTGGCAGGCTGGCAGAACCTCATCCATTTAAATCCTGAGCTACATGAAATTAATTTGTGGTCCCGTGTGTCTGGGTGTAGATGCGCTGTCTGAGAGAAGGGGCCTCTCCCTCTCCCTCTCTCTCTTTCTCTCCCTCTCTTTCTCTCTCTCTTGCCCTCTCCCTCTCTCTCTCTCTCCCCCCTCTTTCCCTCTCTCTCTCTCTTTCCCTCTCTCCCTCCCTCCTTCTCTCTCTCTCTCTCTCTTCCCTCCCTCTCTCCCTCCCTCCTCTTTCTCTCTCTGTCTCTCTCATCCTCTCTCTCCCTCTCTCCTTTTCTCTCTCTCCCTCTCTTCCTCTCTCTCTCTCTTTCCCTCCCTCCCTCCCTCCTTCTCTCTCTCCCTTTCTTTCTCCCTCTCTCTCTCTCTCTCTCTCTCTCTCTCTCTCTCTCACTTATGTGCAGGTAAATGAGCCGGTCGTCAGCTCATTTAGTTTGATCCTTTTTTGTGCTCCTAATCAGCTCGGCTGATTCGCTTGCACCGCCCCCCCCTCTCCTCCGTCCTGCTGTGCTCCCCCAGGAGAGATGCGGCGGTATCGATGAGTTTAGCGAGGGGTGGGAGTGGGGGGGACAAGGCCAGGTCATTACTCAACTCCCCGCCCAATGTATTAGGCTGCGTGCGTGCCCACACGGAAGGCCCACAGGAGGGACTCCAGCAGCTAATGGAATATCTATCGCCTTTATGAGAAAATTGCTTTTTTCGATTGCCTGGGCTGCTTGCCCTTTTTAATGTGTTTGATCGAGGATTCCTTCGCACCACTGTTGGGGTTGGGTTTAGCGCTTCTGCACCACGGTAATGGGTTGGGTTGGGTTGTGAAAAATTGCATTTTGGGGTTTTGAGAGATAGAGAGAGGGAGAAATGGCGCCATGCGTTCTTCAAAGGGGGGTTGTTTGGCGGGGCACTTTGCTCCCCGTTCCACCTGAAACTCCAAATGGGACAGATCCGTAATGATTAATCGCCCTGTGTTTGTGTGGTCTTATCTGCGTCTCCACCCTTTGAGGGGGGGGACTGAACCACTTCTCCCATTTTCGGCTTCCTAAAAAGATCACTCTGTTGCACGGCAACAAGGCCGTCCATTGTCCACCCCCCAACGCCCCCCTCCTGTGCGTTGTAATTTCTCAAGGCTGAGCACCATGTCATTGTAAGGATAGCCGATCGATCGCTCCCAACAATGACTTGGCCTCTGTGTGCTCAGCCGCTGGGAGATGAGCCGGCTGTGAATGGATGTGTCCGGTCTTGTCAGATCTGAGATCCTCCCTGAAGCTCTTTAACCCTTTGAGGGAACGCTGTCACACTGTGACGTTTATTCTAGAACACGCCGTAACATTCTAGTTGATTGTAATCGATGACATCATAAGGGGCTGCTAATGGCAGGAATAGAACACTGTGAATTAGAACTCGAGCTCTCGGGAGGTGAATAGTGTATCGGTCTAACGCACCGTATTTTGCCTGGTCCAATATGGTGTGCGCTGCCTGTCAGGGATGCGGTTTGAAACCCGTCTCTACCAGACCGGCCATGGTCGTCAGCCCCGATTGGGGGAGGGGGGAGGGTGAGCCGGCTCGGGTCCGCCGTGAAGCACGTAAGGGTAGCTTCACGGCAAAATAGCCTGCCTCGTAGAGATGAGCGGCGGACTCGTATGGGGAGGGTAAATCGAAATATAGGCTGAAATTGGCTACTAAATTGGGAGGAAAAACAGGAACAAAAAATGGAAACAATTTTTTTTTTAAAGAACTAGAACTCTCAGAATACTCACTCATCAAAGGGTAAATAACGGGGTTGTCTGGTTCGGCCGTGACCACCTTCCCGCACGATCCACAATCCGCGCGGTCACGTCCCGGCTGAAGAAGAGTCTCAGCTGGGGGCCTGACAGTGCTGCTCTGCCAGGGAAGGCCTCTCCTCAGGCCGGGCAAGCGGATGGACGGACGGACACAACCCCCGTTTATCTAGAGGAAACAGACTGCCTTTTATTTCCAGACGGCCGAAGATCCTTTGTGCTCATCTTGTACTTTGGCCGTTTTCCTCCAATCGTGGAAGTGCTAAGTGCATAATGGAGTGAGCGATAGGGAGGTAGAGTGGGGGGCAGACAGGGGAGGTTGCCAGAGGCTGTTGGTAGGGGCTGCACGGTTTAGTGCAGAATTAACTGATATTATCAGTAATACTACAGATGGCAATTGCTCTTTAACTGTATTTTAATACAATAATAGTTTTGTATAGACGTTATGTTTGTTCCTATATGTGTTTGTGCATGCATTTTGTTTGATTGATTTACATTGTTTGACTGTTACACACTTTTCTTTTTCTGTAGTTCACTGTGGACAGGTGAAATTAGCTTTCAGATTTAAACACTTAAAGCAATGCATCTAATCTTGTAACAATGTTTTTTGCTATGTCCCTGATAAAAAAGACATAAAAGTATTGTTTTGTTAAAGCACCACAGTGATCCTCTACCCGTTGAAAACCCTTTCACATCAGCTGGGACCTCTGTTACCCTGTCGCACCCCACCCCCATCCCCATCCCCCGTATCTATGGCGAATTAACCTGGGGTGTTACTAAGACGCTCAAAGCTGCTGAGAAGGAGCTGGCCGGCGTGGTCAGGGGCTGATTGACAGGCGGGGCGGAGGGATTGGGGCTCAGCAGGATTACCTGAGTGTCTGTGGGAGGAGGGGGGTGGGGGCTAATTCACTCCACTCAGCGATTAAACAGATTAACCACATTTACTCACCCAGACATGGCCGGGACTGTAGTCCACCCCTCTGATACACACACACACGCATGTACACACAGACAGACTCTCTCTCTCACACACACACACACCCATGCACACACAGACAGACACACACCCACACCCACACACACACATGCACACACACCCATGCACAGACACACGCACGTACGCACGCACACACTGATGGCCATGTTCCTGATCAGGAAGCCTTAAGCACAGCAGGCTCACATCAAAGCCTCAAAACAGGGTTTAGAGAGAGTGCCTCTCTTACACGCACACACACACACACATGCACACACTCTCTCACACACACACACAGAGACGTGCACATACACTCTCACACACACAGTAGCTCGTCTCTACCCCAGGCACTGTGGAATATGAGGCCGCACTCACAGTCACTGGAGCCTGAAACAATGGCCACTTCAGAGTATCTGGGTAGGCTGGAGGGTTTGAGCCATTACACGGCCAGTCACCATGCACAAATACAAGGGGGAGAGGAGGGAAGGGAGGAAGAGCAGAGGAGCGCGGAGGAGCAGGGAGGAAGAGGGGAGGGAGAGGAGCAGGGAGGAAGAGAGTTGTGAGATTACTGTGCTTTTTGGGCGTGACAGTGCAACTTACTTTGTTTTTGCCCACCTGGTTTACCAAGCTCTTTTTTTGGGGGAGGGGGTTATATTGTTCTACTGCTAGATTTTTTCTTTTAAATGTTTTTTAAGACCTTTGTAAACTGGGGAAATTAATGTGAAAGCGAAATAAGCGACTCAGTTTAAATGAGTGCCCGGAGCCAGACAGAGCAGCGGACAGAGTCTCTCTTCTTTGCCAGGATCATTTCTGCAGCTCGTTTGTCCCTGCTGAAAGAGATATATATATAATTGTAACTGTATGAAGGAAACATTAAGATAAAATGTCTTAATATGGCGCTGGGCCACCTCGAGCCACCAGAACAGCTTCAAAGCACCTTAGCATAGATTCTACAAGTGTCTGGATCTTTATTGGAAGAATGCAACACCATTCATCCAGGAGAAATTCCAAATCTCCAATACCTCATCCGTATATCTCTCTCTCTCTCTCTCTCTCTCTCTCTCTCTCTATGTATATATATATATATCTCTTCTCCTGGTCTCAGGCAGCTGGTCTCCAGTATGCTGCTCCTTCACATTTGATTTCCAGTTACGAGAGTAGAGCAACGTGCCTTGCACCGGCAGGCCCATCCTTTGTCTGTCCACGCTGTTGTGCGTCTGCCTCTTGCAGTAAGGCAGTAACAGTCTCCCCCTCACCCCCCACCTGCGTTTTTGTGGTCGTTGTATGGCGATCGCTGCCGCCCACTCGGAGGGGTAAAAGAGAGGCGCTTCGCCTCAGATCACGGCGCGTCTTGATTGAGCCGTGACGTTGCCATGACAACCCGAAACGTGCACGCCATCTCCCATCTCCCCATCACCCCATCTCCCCATCTCCCCATCCCCAAGCCCTTGCCTTGTCTCCCTGGGCCCTGTTTGTGGCTTTCCTTCGTGCCAGCTCATTGGCCGATGATGGCAGCGAGCAGCTGGCGCCGCTGAACTGCGCTGACCTGACAGGATGTTGCGCCAGTCGCCTCATTGTTCAGGGGAATAGCGTGGACCTGGTGCTGTGGGCACGCACTGCGGTGCCAGCTTGGCTGGAAGCAGAGCCAGGCAGAGGGCTAACAGAGGGAGGTTTAACAGGCAAAACGTTATGGGGGGCGTTTCCTGGTTAGCTGATGGGAAATGTTCACAGCAGGTGGGTGAGAACTACACTGCCGTTAACTGATGACTACACTTCCCATGAGAGCTGCTGGAGAAACGCTGCTGCATTATGGTGCATTCATGTGGTGTCGGAATAATCAGAATAATGAGTTCCCGACTTGGAAACTTCATGTGAACGCCCCCTCAAGTCGGAACAACAACTCGGCAACTCGGCGATAATTTTGCTACACGACTTGCCGACTTGTGACGTCACGGCACACAATCCCTTTGTCTTGATAAGACAGCCCCATTATATCAGCATTAATGTCCCTATTCAACATCTATCACTTAAAAACCAAGTAAAACTCAAAATATTAGCTTTATGTGAACTTGGCAAATGCATGTCCATCTCTCACAAGCGCCTATCATACTTTTAAGCAAACAGACGTTTTTATGACGTTTGAAATTAAACATAATTCATTCGCATTAGCTTGTTGATCTCAAGCCTTGGGTGTTTACTGTGCCGCCCAGCCTCGTTCCCTTCCCCGCTGCTCTGAGACGGCAGGGAAAGTGAAGTTTAATTGAGAGGCTGAATTATCGGCCTGTCGATTGCAGGGAAGGGGTGCACAGGGAGCGAATTAATTTGCCCTTTCAGCGTTGATTGTTTGTGAATGAGATGTCACTCAGTGGAGCAATGCGCACACACACTCACGCACACACACACACACAGCCACACGCTCACACACTCGCACACACACGCACACACGCGCTCACACACGTGCCCACACACTCACACGCACATACACACACACTCACACGCACACACACACACACACACACACATGCCCACACACACACATTGACACACGCTCACACACGTGCCCTCACACACACACACACACACACACACACTCACATGCACACTCACACTGATACACACATGCTCACACACACACACACACACACACTCTCACTCACATACACACTCACACACTGACACACACACACGCACACACGCGCTCACACACGTGCCCACACACTCACACGCACATACACACACACACACACGCACACACACACACACACACACATGCCCACACACACACATTGACACACGCGCTCACACACGTGCCCACACACACACACACACACACATACACTCACATGCACACTCACACTGATACACACATGCTCACACACACACACACACACACACTCTCACTCACATACACACTCACACACTGACACACACACACACACACACACACACACACACACACACACACATGTGCTCACACGTACCCACACACACACACACACACACTCACACACACATGCCCACACACACACACACACACACACATGTGCTCACACACCACACACACACACACACACACACACACACACACATGTGCTCACACGTACCACACACACACACACACACACACACACACACACACTCACTCACACACACATGCCCACACACACACACACAGCCGCAGCCCAGTGAGAGTGTCGGCGTGATGAGCCCCCTCGTGAGGGAAGCCAGACCAATTAGCTGACTATTAATCAAGCCCAACTCAGCACATGTTGGTGTCAGAGCTGGCTGGTGTCTTATTAATGAGAGGGCTGTTTGACTTTGGGATCGTGTAAATCAATGTAGAGCAGTGGGGACGGAAAGATGCTGTTCGGGAGAGTTTATGGAGATCTGCAGCGGTATTCAAATGTTGGAAGGTTAAAGCGTTCATATTAGTGGAGTATTAAAATGTGTGGCTTTTCTGTGTGTAGCCCTCTGGTCTACTGGTCACCTAAGCGTGATTATTGCCCCCATGCAGGGCCTGAAAAACCAAACCCAAAGCCACACTTCTTCATCGATGCTGTGGAATCGGTAGCCATGACTTTTTCCAGTTGCCATGGGGTAATTGGGTTGCAGGTTGGTTGCAGGTTGGTTATCCAGTGCTAGTTGTTTGTCGCTGGAATACAGCTGTTGTGTTTTATGGCAAGAAGCAGGACACAGAAAATGTGATGACGCCAGCAAGTTTGTGTTTCTAAACTAAGTTAGAAGTGGCGAGAGCGTTTCCTCAGATTGTGAATCGGCTGCTGAAACTCCCGAGCAAGCAGGTTATGTGTCCAGGTGGCATACAAACGCTAATGTCGTAAATATTTATTGAGGAAGTGGTGGTGAAACGCGAGGCAAGTGTCTGCTGTCAGATGAGCCAGGCATTTATGGCACGTCGACCGTAAAGGGGCACACCATTAAACAACCGCTGGTTATATTTTTCCTGACCTATAAAATATTTGGTGCGCTTTCTTCCTTGAGAAAGCGGTCCACCATCCCTGGACCAAGCTCTTCTTCTTCCTCCTCTTCCTCTTCCCTCCTGCCTTCATTCGTTCACTCGTTCGTGTGTGCGTATGAGGCCGTTGTGGCGAGATCGCAGTGTTGTGTCGCACCCTACGTATTGTCAGAGCTGCTAAACGGGCCTCAGTACAGAACTGCCAGTGACCCATCCACGATGAGGCATCCAGTTAAGAAAAGGTTGTAAATTGAGCTCATGTCCTGTCAACGGTTATATAGCTACATAGCACTGAAAATGATAACATGCAAAACCTCTCCTGATCTCATGGCACAGAAAGTGGCTGACACACCGCATTGTTTTGTGTTCACATACGTGTTTTGTGTGTGAAGTCGCTTGAGGGTGTGTGTGTGTGTGTATGTATATGTTCTTATGTATGTATGTGTTTGCTTGCTTGTGTGTGTGTGTGTCTGTGTGCGTGTGTGCGTGTGTCTGTGCGTGCGTGTGTGTGTGTGTGCGTGTGTGCATGTGGTGGTGTGTGCGTATGTTTGTGAGTGTGTCTGCGTACGTGTGTGTCTGTATCTGTGTGTGTGTGTGTGTGTGTGTGTGTGTGCATGCGTGCGTGCGTCTGTGCATGCACGTGTGTGTGTGTGTGTGTGCGTGCGTGTGAGCGTGTGTGTGTGTGTGTGCGTGTGTGTGAGTGTGTGTGTGTGTGTGTGTGTGTGTGTGTGTGTGTGTGTGTGCGTGCGTGCGTCTGTGCATGCACGTGTGTGTGTGTGTGTGTCTGTGTGTGTGTGCGTGCGTGTGAGCGTGTGTGTCTGTGTGTGCGTGCGTGTGAGCGTGTGTGTGTATGAAGACCCAGGACCGTGTTCTCATCAGTTTGGCACGGTGCAGAAGTTGGCTCCCACCCTCGATGTTGTTGCTGAATGGCCTCATTTAACATTTGTCTTCATTCAGTCCACAGCTCCACATCTCCCTGTGCATTGTGGGTGAAAGCTGCTCCCACAATGCCCTTCTCCCGGGCCCCAGCCTGCTCCTCATATCCGCTCCGGCTCCTCCAGGATTGCTCTGCTAATAATAATAGTAATAATAATAATTATGCGTGTTCTCCCCGGCTTGCCTGCCTGCCTGCCTGCCTGCCTGCCTCTCCAACACCAGACCGCAGCCCAGGGACCAATCAGGGCCTTATTAAAATACCCACCCCACCCCCACCCGTACGCACTTCACCTGGGGGCACAGTGTTAATGACTCAATGGGGGGTGGATGAGGAGGGGGGAGCCGGGTGGGGGATGAGGAGACCCGTCTGCAGAGCCTAGTTTGGATGCTAGGGACTCGGCGCAAAGACAGACACACAAATTTCCACACCTCCTCTCTTCTCCCCGGGGTGGCGTGTGTGTGGTGGGGGCCGTGAGATGGGGGGGTATGGCCGGTATGGTCATGTGACTGCGGACCGAGCTGGCTGATCCATCTGTCATCTGTTGCTCACCCTCTGCATGTGGCTCCAAAACGAGAGCAGATTTTTTGAGCGCACGTGCGGGGGAACCATGAGCTCAGACCGTCCCCGGAGCAGCTGTGAGCACACGCCGTCCCGGTGTGCTTTGGACTCGCTGGGAGGCCCATCAGAACCCTTTCCCTGACCAGCACCAGCGGGCCTCAGGCCCAGGATGTTCCTGCTGTATTTGAACAGGCTTATTGTTCCGTGTCCTTTATTTATTCATGTCCTTATTTCTGTATTATTGCTCTTCCTCCGTAGATTTTTCTGGCTCCACACGTTTTTTTTAGCAGCGCCTCCTTTGGAGGTCGTGTCAGACCGCTTAACGGGTTAGGGGGGCGGTTTACGGGAGCCTAGTTCTGCATGGTTCAGGCTCTTCATGTTTACCCCCTTGTTCCTTCTTACCCCTGTTTTCCTAGGGCACTCCTTCACGGGAGAGAGGACGAGAGCCCAGGCCCCGCAGAGTGCCTCTTCATCTTTTCATGCAACTTCATAAAAGTTTCAAGCGGCCGCCACTTTTGAGAGCGAGCAGCGAGCAGCGGTTTTGTGGGTGACTGCACTAAAACGCTCCCGCGGTCGATGATGGCTACAGGAAGGCCTTCTCCGTTCTGCTCCAGTGGCTGGTAAACATCGGCCAGGGGGCCACGTAGGTTTGACGAATTAGGGAGAGAGAGGGGGATGGAGGGAGAGAGGGAGAGAGAGAGAGGGGGTGGAGGGAGAGAGAGGGATGGAGAGGGAGAGAGGGGGATGGAGGGAGAGAGAGCGAGAGAGTGAGTTACAGATTGAGAGAGTGTGTGAGTGTTAGTGAGTGAGTGAATGAGAATGAGAGTGTGAGTGAGAGTCTGTGAAAGAGTGAGTGAGAGAGAGAGAGAGAGGAGGAGGAGGAGGAGGAGGAGAAGGCCAGATACCAATAAAAGGGTGGAGGGTGGAGCCCAGTGTGGAGCAGCCTTTAGAGATGGCTCTCTGGAACGAAGAAACAGGATTAAGGGGAGCCTGCTGGAGATGTACCCCACCAGGAGGGAAGGGGGCACGGAGGACAAAGAGAGCCGAGCCCTTCTCCCACGCGAGGTACCCCCAGCTTCTCATTAAGGCTCTGCATGTTCTTCTGATTAGGGGAAGGTGCACTGCACAATATTCAGTCAATTATAGAGAAAGTGTGTGAATCAGACCATAAAACCTTTATATCTTTCCCCTCCATAATAAGAACCTTCAGCATGTCTGTGTCTCTGAGTCCGCCACACTGAGCAGAGAGCTTTGCGTGGCGCTGCGCTGCGACGTGCACGCAGAAGCAATTTGACGCTCCGATGGAACGGATTCTTATTTCCATTGTTTCAGTCGGCAGTACAAAACGGGCTCCCCACTTTGCCTTTTGAATCTGTGAGCCCGAACAAAAGCTGCGGGCTCACAGGTGCCCCCCCAACCCGCCCCCCCGAATAACTGTCGGAATGCGATCAGTTAAATCGAAACGGCGCCGTTACATTGAGCGTTATTTATATATTTTTTTAAACTATTTTTTTACATTTTCTCTTTATGCTTTTATTCCCATTTTATACCCTCTCTTTTTTATGTCAATTACCCCCTTGTATGATAGGTCGCTGACGTAGTTCTGAGACCGGCAGTGGGCACTGTACCGCCTCCTCCGAGCCGGCACCCGGTCACCGTAACACACAGAACCACTCATATATCCAGCGAGCTTATATCGGCTTCCCTCCACCCTCCCTGAGGCGGACAGCCAATTGCCATCCCCTAGTGGCACTCCCTGCCAGAGCCGAGCTGGCACGACCTGGTGGAATTGGACCCCGGTCGCAGTGGGAACATTGAGAGCTAATTTAAACGTGTGCCCGCCAGCCTTGCACGGTCAGTTTGAGACCGATAACGCTGGACGCTCTCCCGGGGCGATTAGTCACCTGTTGCTCTGCCAGGAAGCGGTGGCGAGGGGACGGCTGGGGGCCTAATCACGGACACCTGCTTGTGGGAACAAATGCCCAGAAATGAAAGCGACTCCTCTGGCTTTCGCGCCCTTTCCACTGAGCCAGGAGTGTGCCAGGCCTGGGGTCTTTCCGATGGTTTGGGCATGGGTCAGACATCCCCTCATGGCCGAGCTCAGTGGCTAAGGTTTGACACAGCAGTGATGAGGCTCATTTTGGGTTCCCAGTCTTTAGCTGGTCACGCTCACCTGAATCTGCCTGCCAACTCAGGCGGCCAACCTTGTGCCAGAGTGAAAATCACAGGCACCTGGCTGAGAGTGCCGCTGTAGTCAGGCCTTCAGTTACATTACATTTTACATTTTAAGCATTTAGCAGACGCTCTTATCCAGAGCGACTTACAAGATGTGCATTAATACATAAAAATATTTTTTCACACAGAGAGTGATCAATGCGTGGAATAGCTTGCCTGGACATGTAGTAGAGGCTGAGACACTAGGGGTATTCAAGGCTAGGCTCGATCCAGTGTTAGACACTCTAGCCTTTGGATAAACTAAGCATGTGAGCAGATTAGTGGTAGGAACGGACAAGCAGTGTTGGGCTGAATGGCCTGTTCTCGTCCCCCTTATGTTATGTTATGTTATGTTAAGGTAAGAACAATCATAGTTAGCGCACAAGATCAGTGCAGTAAAACAGCAATAGACATCATTGCAGGCGTCTGCGTATCATACCTGTGACACTGGGAAAGAAAAGGTTAGTGGGTTTATTTTTATTTTTATATAAACAGTGTAGAACAAGTAAACAGTGGTGACGACAGATTGACTAGATGGACAGTGTTCAGTGGTAGTGGAGTCTGAAGAGGTGGGTTTTGAGTCTCTTGCGGAAGATTCCGCAGTCCTGACCGATTGCGGGAGGTCGTTCCACCAACGAGGGACCAGGACAGAGAAGAGGCGTGACCGCAAGGAGCGGCTGCCAGGCGCCCGGAGGGATGGGGCAGTCAGTTTGCCAGTGGAGGCGGAGCGGAGGGGTCTGGGCGGGGTGTAGGGAGTGATGAGTGACTGGAGATATGGGGGAGCAGTACCTCTGGCCGCTTGAAAAGCAAGCACCAGTGACTTGAATCTGATGCGTGCTGCGATGGGGAGCCAGTGCAGAGAGGAGAGTAGAGGGGTGACGTGGGTGAACTTTGGCTGGTTGAACACCAGGCGAGCAGCAGCGTTCTGGACTAGTTGCAGTGGCTTGATGGCACAGGCCGGAAGGCCTGCCAGCAAGGAATTGCAGTAGTCCAGACGTGAGATCACCAGGGCCTGGACCAGGAGTTGAGTGGCCTCTTGGGTCAGGAACGGTCGGATCCTCTGGATGTTGTGGAGGGAGAAACGGCAGGTCCGAGTGATCGCTGCAATATGGCTCGAGAAGCACAGCTGGTTGTTACGGCAGTTACGGCAGTAACCAGTGGAACAAATGAGAAATGGATGAATGCAAGAGAACTGTTTTTAAAAAATGTGCACATTCACATACGCACACACACACATATACACATAAACACACACACATACATGCACACACAGACAGACACGTATACACACGCACACACCGCAAACGCATGCAGACACACACATACACACACACACCTACCCACACACAAGTATACACATACACAAAGACACACGTACTCTCTCTCACACACACACAAATGCACATACACAAACGCACACACACACACAAATATGCACACACATACAAATTCACACAGACACACACACACATACAAACGCACACAGACAGACACATAGACACACACAAATGCACACAGACAGACACGCACACACACACACACACAAATATGCACACACATACAAATTCACACAGACACACACACACACACAGACAGACAGACACGCACACACACACAAATATACACACACATACAAATGCACACAGACAGACACATACATACACACAAATGCACACAGACACACACACACACACACACACACAGACTCCCACAGCGTGTCCTCAGAACAGGATTTTTGTTACGAGAGGAGACCGTAATGGAGAGTAACAGTAACAGTAATGGAGAAAGTCAACTCCACGCTGTATGAGTGACTTTAAATGTGGACCGTACCACAGCCACGGTACACTGGGAGCAGTATGGATTTCGATTAAATAAAAAGCAGATGGCCACCCCCCCAGCCCATCAGAGCTTTCTTCACCTCCGAACCCCCAGCCCCCTGCTGAACGGGCCTCGCGCCACAACAGGACCTTGCTCAGACCGCCGCGGTTTCTATGGCAGCCGCAAGGCCTGACCCCTGTTATTGTAGCGCTTTTGAGGAACGGGGGGGCACAGAGAATGGAGGGGGGTTTGGAGGATGAGCTTTACAAGAGACACGGAGAGGAACAGAGAAAAGAGCCACTCTGTTTGCCTCCATCCCTCCCTCAGCTCACGCCTGGTTTTCAGGGCCTATTCTATTCTGCTTCTCCCCCTCACCACCCCCCTCCCCACATCCTCTTCTTCTCTTTGTCATCCGAAGCCTCCAGTTTGAGCATACTGCCTCCCGCATTCAAAAGTGAGACCCAGCGACTCAAATGCTTGTTATTTATTTATTTTTGGTTATTTCGCCATCCTCTAATCTCCCCTGTGCTGGCATCTGCATGAGAAGAGGCCCCTCTCTCTCTCTCTCTCTGTGTCTCTCTCTCTCTCACTCTCTCCTTAATTCCCGAGGGTCTTCTGAATAGCGCCTGGCTCTTCGTTCTTTTTGTGCGTATGTGCGTGTGTGTGCGTATGTGCGTTTGCGCGTGGCTGGAATTGTTCGTCGTTGTGAATCGCATTACTGAAGATTAACACTCCTGACGCTGCTGTTAACTTTGTTAAGTGGCCGGGACTTCGACGGCAGAATCACAGCATTGATGCCACCGCTGCTCGTCTCTCCAAACATTCCCCCAGGTGCCCCCCCATGTCACTGCTAACTACAGTACCATCCCGGCCCGTGCATGTTGAGCCCCTACACTCTGCCACCCTCTGCTTCACTGACACCAAAGTTTGCTCTCCGAAAAGCAGAACCAGATGGCGTGCACTGTGGAAGTTTATGAAATTAGATGCATTAGAACAGGCCCTCTCTCTCTCTCTCTCTCTCTCTCTCTCTCTCTCTCTCTCTCTCTCTCTCTCTCTCTCTCTCTCTCTCTCTCTCTCTCTCTCTCTCTCTCTGTGTGGTCCTTGTTTTTGGACTATCTGTGGAGTCACAGTACAGTAGCTCCTCTCGTCGGCACGGTTACCGCATTGTCGTTATTCCACAACAGCCCAAAGATTGCACGTAGGGGGGCGACCGTATGAAATGTACACGTCTGGCGCATTACACTCCCATTTCATCATCAGACGAAAGCTTAGTTCATCGCTGTATCGGAACCGCCGCGTCAGCAGTTACTAACAGACTGTTTAAAAAGTGGTACGGTCAGAGCGCATATTTTTGAGTGCTTCAAAGGAATTGAATCACTTTCTTACTGCTGTTTTCCCCCTTAAACATGGGACACAAAGGGGAAGATCGTGGTTGGTTTAACGCATTGCATTTGGTTTTCACATTTTGCTTACGATTTCTTTGTATTACCCCAGCATACATTTATACATAACATTTTTTTCACAACTGGATATTTACCCAAAGCAATTCAGGTTACCATGCCAAAGATTATAACAGGGGTGCCCCACTCTGGGATTTGAACTCGCAACCTTTCAATTACAAGTCCGGGTCCCTAGCCACTGCACTACAATGCCTCCCCAGGTCACATACATATAAAACATTGCCCATGAATGCCAAAGTTCACAGCCCTGTTCAGGAGCACTTTTTAAATATATATTTTTTAAATGTATAGTTTCTAATTTGGTTGCCAATTACACCCTCTATTTATCTCAGTTCACCCTCCTCCACAAGTCTACCGCCCATCCTCCGGGTAATGAGACAATTTTTCCGGGCCAGTAGATCCCCCTCCTCTGAGACGGAACGCGACCACGGACACCCTTCCACTCCTTGACGAACTCGTGCCGGCTCACCTCCCCCTCCCCCTGGGGCGGACAGCCAAATGCCGCCCCCGATCGGGACTGACGACCAGGGCCGGTCTGGTAGAGATGGGTTTTGCACCGCGTCCCTGGACCAGCCAAAATACAGTGCGTTAGACCACTACGCTATCCACCGCCCCTGTTCAGGAGCACTTTTAACATATCTGTATGTGCCCGATCCATCATCTACTGTACGTGTGCAAGGGAACGCAACCACAAGTGAAGTAGGTCTTCATTTTGTGTCCTAACACTGAGTTGTTGTTTGCTACGTTTTTTGGATGATGGACAGAAATTATGTTGATTAATACATATTATATATATAAAGACTTATAATATAATAAAGGCTATCGCTTTTGAAGGCAAAAAAACACGTGCACACAATTCAAGTTTGTGTCTGTAATGTAATGTGAACACATGGTGGGTTGAAGCGCAGTGTTGCGCTGGGGCTTGGATTTCAGGTTCACAGCCAAGTGGTGGGGCGTTAGCTCCCAGTGGGGGCGTCCATTTCTGGAGAGCAGGATGGAAAGAGTCAAAAGACGGCCTACATTTATAGACGTGACCAATTGTGCAACTGGCTGGGCCGTTAATTGACGATTAGCGTTTGGCGGGTCAGTCATTATCGACCTCAGACTCAGCAGATTCGATCGCCACAGGCGAGGGAAGCCGTCAACCTGTTTGTTTGTCTTTGTGCAAAGGGACATGGGCAAATTTAGGCGTTTTCACGTCATGTCACATCATGTCAAATGACAAGTTCTCGGAGGGAAGCCCACTGCCTTGTGTCTCAGTCCGGACGCCCCCCCCCCCCCCCTAAAAAGGGCTCACGTTACGCCCTCTCCATTCCCCTCACGTTTCTCGATAAACTGACGTAATGCCGTGACCTCCCCTTTCCCACAGACAGAGGACCCGACTCGCACGTTCTCACAGTGAAAGTGTTTCAGAGCGGCTAGTTAACCTTCACCCCCCCTCCTGATTCCCAGAATACTCCCCACGGTAAACGTCTGTCAGATCGCTCCAGTTACTCAGGGCTTGTGAAACGCAGCATAGCGAAGGCTTTATGGCCACTTCCCTCCAATATGTTTCTTTTTCTGGCTGGTTGGGGGGGGGCGCCACAAAATTAACCATTTCACCGCCGGAGCCTTATGTTTATGTCTCGCATCTCGCTCTCGGCTCCCAGATTAAATCTGGTTTCCAGAGTGCCCTCAGCGTTAAGTGTTATCTGTGTTGACTCAGTGGCCTGAGCTTCACTTCTTTGGTCTGGGTTGGCGGAACACCCCTGAAAATTTCCTTGATGCCTTGCTCTTGCAATGTGGAAAATGGCTGACCTTTTTATTCCCTACACTCTCCGGAGTTCTCAAGGAGTTCTCTCACTCTCTCTCTCTCCCTCCCTCTCTCTCTCTCTCTTCCTCTCTCTGTCTATTTCTCTCTGTGTGTAATCCACTCTGTGGGAACCACGAGCCAGACAAACACCCTGCCCTCTTCCTTCTGTGCATACGTTTAAAACACACCTGACTCTCTTTCCCCTTCACGGAAAAATCACATAAATTGTGACATTTTTTAAATGTCCATTAAAACAAAAGTAAATGCGACCACATGTGAATGCCAGTGAATTAAATGTGACATCACGTGATCACATGACAGAACACGTGACTATACGTGTGGTACCTGTGTGGAAATGTGTGGTATGTACGTGAAACGCATGTCAGATGTCTGAAAAGCACCTGTAATATGCAAAATTAATGGTATTATTCCGTAAAGGCCTCAAGTAGATGCAGGTGCCGGGAAGCTCTGTGTCACCTTTGTGTTCCATCGCATTCCAGCTGCAGAAAACGGCGACTAAAATCAGAAAGTAACGATGAATATGAATCTCTACGCGCACGCATTCAGTGCGATCTGATCGGAGAAGAGGCCACACTTGGAATATTGTGTGCAGTTCTGGGGACCGCATTACAAAAAAGATATAGATGCGCTGGAAAAGGTCCAAAGACGGGCAACCAGACTGATTCCAGGCATAAAAGACAAGTGTTATGAGGAAAGGCTAGAGATGCTTGGACTGTTCAAGCTTAGTAAAAGGAGACTTAGGGAGATTTGATTGAGGCTTTTAAATTTATTAAAGGAATTAACAAAGTGAATTTTAGGAAATTATTCAAGTTGAGTTCGGTTAGCAGAACGAGGGGCATAAATGGAAACTGACAAAGGGTAAATTTCACACGGACACTAGGAAATATTTTTCACACAGAGAGTGATCAATGCGTGGAATAGCTTGCCTGGACATGTAGTAGAGGCTGAGACACTAGGGGTATTCAAGGCTAGGCTCGATCCAGTGTTAGACACTCTAGCCTTTGGATAAACTAAGCATGTGAGCAGATTAGTGGTAGGAACGGACGACCTGTTCTTGTCTCCCCCCTATGTTATGTTATGTTATGTAAGAGTGGCCCATTTCAGCATGCGCCCATTTCAGCATGTGCTCATTTCAGCATGCGCCCATTTCAGAATGTGAGAGCTGGACAGATGCAGCACCCTGCAAGCCGTCTTTCTGAAATGATGATCATGGAACCACATACCCCCTTTTCCCCGATGTTGAGATCAGGGGCCGTATGTACAAAGATTCTAAGAGTAGGAGTGCTGATCTAGGATCAGTTTAGCCTTTTAGCTCATAATGGATATGGTTAGGGTTAGGGTTAGGGAAACCTGATCCTAGATCAGCACTCCTACTCTTAGAATTAGAGATGCACCGATTGCGATTTTCTTGGCCGATTCCGATTTCCAATTTTTGATTAGTCTGACTTGCCGATACCGATTTTGGCGATTCCGATTTTTTTTTTCCTAAAAACAATAATTGACAACTTACACAAACATTTTTGTAACTTTGCTTTAATAGAAAATTAAGATTGACAATTCTGAGGTAGGTCAGAAGCATGAGGTAGGTCTCACTAAAACACATTTCAAAATAAAAAAAGTGTTCCAGGTTACTGGACAGAGCTTTTCTTTTTTGTGCAAATTAAATTAAATGATGAATAAAAGAGAATCCAACAACAGTGGCATGTAGCCTTGAAGTAATAAATAAAAAGAAACAAGAGTAGTTTAAATGTACTGACATGGTGACAGACCATTAGTCCGGAAATATTTATTTAAAACACTAACGTTATATTCTGATGACAGATGACACAAGCCCTTTTTCCATTAAATAATTATATGGCTTCAACTTGATGTGCATCAGAAAGTTATTGCGACAATGCTAATGGAAAACAGGTTAGTTCGAACCTATGATGCGCTAGACTAATTTGTTTGCTAGAGGTGGATTAGAGTAGATCCCAATTCTATATAGTGCAATGGAAAACACTTGTAGCGATATAAGGGCGGATGTTTCAGTTGCGGAGCTTGTCAAAGGCATTGAAACAAGCCGCTCTTCAGCAGAATTTCGTTATTTGCGTGAGTCAGGTAGCCTAACGACTACGACTTTAACTAGCTTCAAAGCCTAGATAAAAATGTTTCAAACTAGGAGTAATTGGAAAAGAGGCGATGCTTGCTGTTTCTGAGTTTGTTTGATAGTGGAAACGCACAGCTGTGGTTTAGCTAGAAATCGTTAGATGAATTTATCATTAGGTCTAATAAGTTAGATTTGTATGAGTGAATAGCACTGTTTCATAACGTCACTCATTAGCGAACATAATGATTTCAGTGCAATTCAGTGCTTCAGCAGGGCATTATTACGTCAAGTGTATGCACTACCACCATGTTCTATTAATGGAAAATGGTTCAGAGGAACCGAACTAGCGCAACTAAGTTAATTATTAATTAACCCCGGTACCTACGGTACTGTAGAAAATCGAGTTGGTCAACCTAAATGATTAGGTTGGTCGGGCGATAACGTTTTCGAGGTTGTTCCTCAGCGGCTTATTTTCGATTGACATGTATGACAAACTGAAAGCTTTAAGTGTTCAGCGCTGCTCTCATCTGATCTGTCTGCATTGGCTCACGGGTACGCGCACGTCACGTGAAAAAGAGGGGGGCGAGGAGCCAACCGGCGCACAGAATCGGCTATGTGGAGTGATCGGGATCAAGTCACCGATTGAGGCCGATCAGCTGAAAATCGGCCATTTCCGGTCAGAGGCCGATCGATCGGTGCATCTCTACTTAGAATCTTTGTACATACGGGCCCTGGAACACCGGAGTGTGCTGGGATGGTGGGGGGGGTTTCCACACATGAGCAGTTCTGCAAAAGAGCTTCCTGCTGGGGGGGAATGAGCCAGCTGCTGGACTCCTGACACCCGTTACTCCGCAGGACTTCCTCCACACACTTTGTATCTCTGTTTTTGCCCCTTACGTACACAAGTGCACGGTTTAAATCATTTTTGCTAGAGAGTTTTTAAAGAGAAGAAAAGGGCGCGGTGCGTGTGCAATGAGGTACGCAAGACAATGAAAACCAGACACGGGATTCCCCGCAGCGAGAGGGGGTGGTGATGAAGTCATAGCTGTTCTCGCGGCTCATTGGACATACCCTACGGCTTCCTGTTGGCTGCCACGGCGATAGTAAAAAGCCAGTTGTTTTTTTCCAGCTCCTGGTTGGTGATTAGGGCTGCGGTCAGTGATGCCATTATGGCCGCACTGATTGGTGGCTCAGGGGCGGCCAACACATGGGATTGGCCGGGCGACCAGAAGGGCTAAAGTGCCGTGAGGGGGGGAGAGGTGGGGGAGTGGGGGGGGCACACTGTAGCGGCCTAATCAGTCCTGCACATCCGCTGCTTCTGAGGGGGTTCGGGCTTTTCACAATCGGGCCCTTTCTGTGAAAGAGAGCGGGCACAAAGGACCTCCTCTGCTTTTAATTACGGAAGTAAAACACAGATGGTTCTGAGAGAGAGTGAGAGAGAGACAGAGAGAGAGAGAGAGAAAAGGGGAGATAAGGCCCGGGAGTGCATTTTCATCCACTTGTTTGACTTTCGTCTTGAAATGTTTACAGCCGTGTTTGTCAATCGGGCTCAGTAAATGTTACAGGGAATCGAGTGGGGGGGAGGGGGGGGTTGGTGGTTGGCCGGTTGACACGGCAGCCCTGACAAACGGCTCTCACTGATAGGTGGAGCAGAGAGGCGTGCGACTCTAACCAGGAGCGGGCCCAAGGCCTTTTTGTGGTTGTCGCTCTGGTCCGCGGGCGTGACCGCTGGGTTGGCTCTTTCCCCGGGGGGGCTTAAGCGCGCTGAAGGCCCCCTGGACTCCGTGACCCCGGGGCCGCTGTTTACCTCCTTTTCACGAGAGCGTGAAACCGGGGCCAGATGTGCACTTACTGCACAGGCCTTGGAAACATGTCTTGGCTGAAAGGATTAAGGTCGTCCTTAAAACGCCCTCCTGGCCCCACATTTCTGGGAGCAACAAAGCGGGGAGATCCAGAACTTTCCCATGGTCCCAGCGAATCGGTACTCACCGGTGATTGGTTGAACCTGCGGCGAATGGGAAGGGGCTTAGCAGCCGGTGACCCCGTTCAGCGATAAATCAAGCACACACAATGCTCTCTGGGAGTTTCAGCATCCCCCTCGGCTTGCTAATAGATAAAAATAGATTTGACCTCCCTGTAAATCTCACGGTGGAGACCTGTTGTTAGCACGGGGTCCTGGCTAGCAGGGGTGTGTTACGCCCCATTGAGGCCGCGGTCAGCTCGGCCTGCTCCCACCATCTGCCGCTCTTTCTGATTCAGAATGGTTCAATATCACAATAATCAATAATCAGACCCTCCCCATGCCTGCAATCAGCCTTCAGTAATCAGACCCCCTACTTTTAAACAAACATGGGTTTTAAGACCTTGACCCCCCCCATGGCAATAGCCATTATAAAATAAAATGCACCCTACAGTGAATGTTATTCTTGTAATTTAATGTATTTTTTCACTAATTCAACTATTTATATTGTTAGTGTAATTCATTGCTGTTCTTATAAACTTGTAATATTGCTGAATAATAAATAAATAAATACTCTGAATGTAATGAAAAGCAAATGGTCACTGCAGCAAGCTGAGGTGTAATGAATGCTTAAAACTTACTGCTAATAACCCAACAGTGTTAATAACTAATAACGTAATGCTAATAACCCACCAGTAAACAATGAGTAGGAAAAATGAACCCAATTCTTGGGGGCAGGCAAAAAATAGAATCAAACGTGTCAAGAAAAACAATATATTGTTTAATAAATTATTCCTTTTATGGAGGAGCAGACAGCCCAATGTGTCCCAGGGGACCAGGAGGATAAGAGTTTTAACAAGATGGCAATTAATTAAGTGAATACGGAAGAGTCGCCACTAATTGAAGTGGATCAATCTCGTAATTGCCCAGTGTTGTCATCGGGGGAAATGGTCAATTAAGGAAGATCCAAGTACAGCCAACGCTAGTGAGTAGGTATGCAATAAACTCACAGTGATCTATAAGCCTAGTCAAAAAATAAAACAGAAACAATTTTGACCGAGTTCAGAGAAGATGGTAATCTCATCAGGTTGGACTCTGGTATCATTTTTTTTATATGTCCTCCCTGCCAGTTTTGTTCATAATTGGAATATAGCCCGGCACTGGGGAATGCATTTCCGTTCCTGGAGGGACAGTTTGTATGGAGGGTTTTGTTTCCACTAATTACCCTGGCTCAGTTGGCTAATTAACTCTACACCAGTGCTGGTTCACTTGTAGAGTAGATCACAGTAAACATTTTATACAGGGACACAAGAACAGCCTTCAGCTGCCGTTTATGAGCTGAAGATGAAATGTAGAAGCTAAATTACGAATAATTTGGCTAAAATGTCAGATCAGTTGACAGACAATCAGACAAATGATTGGGCTAATTAAATAATTAAGAGCGGAAGTCCAGAAACAGAAAGGTCACCCCGTTCGCCCACACCTGGCCTCACATGTCTTGTGTTGGTACCCTTGGCAAAGGCTTTTAAATCTCAAGACCATCCTGAACACAAAAAAAACAAAAACAAAATTTGATCTGAAAAGTTCCACTCGGTTTGTTGAGCTCCTGGAGCAGATAACGGAGAAACACAAAGTCTGTTTGAGAGAGAATGTTCTAGAGCATCCCCGGAGAGCCGGCCCGTTTTACACAGATACGGAGCATAGGGAGATTAATAAAAGCAGAGGTGGGAGAGAGGGTTCAGTACACCTCTGTACCAGTACATCTCTCCTCATGGAGTGCCTCTTGGTCCGGGGCCTGGTGCAGCCAGTCCTGCAGGTGTTCTTCGCTCCTCTGGTGGGTGGTGGTGTTCCACATGGGCCTCCACCTACATGGAACTGCTCACATTCCTCTGAATTTGGGTGTGTATTTATAGTGTCTTTGCCTCAATAGAGGATGGGTGAGTTCCTGTGTGTGGGGGGTGATGGGTAGGTTCCTGTATGTGTGTGTGTGTGGATGGGTAGGCCCTTTGTGTGTGTGTGTGTGTGTGTGGATGGGTATGCCCTTTGTGTGTGTGTGTGTGTGTGTGTGTGTGTGTGTGACCTCTGCTGCTTGGGGCCTGGTGGCAACATCAGAAGCAAGGCATGCTGGGAATCCCACAGGGTTTTCATGCAGTTCATAGGAAGTTCATGAATCACTGTAGTTGTATTGTAGGAAGTAGTATACACACGTACACACAGGAAACTTGCAAGAAGTTTGTTGAAGGCCCGGGTCTCTGTGGTTTAGAGCAGCGCTGCTATAGTAACGGCATGGCAATGGCGCATGTCAAGGCGGCGTTGCCTTGTTTAGATAGCGATTAGCCTTGACTGCTAGCGGTCTGCCTATTGTTAGCAGGTCCGCTGTAGAGTGCGCAGAAGTTACTGGAGTTGTGAGGGGGATGTCCTTTGTTCGGCCTGTCTGTCAGGTGCTCACAGTTGGTCTTAACATGATAAGCTGTGTATCACATGACACGGCTATTGCACACACACTCCATTTACATTACAGGCGTCTAGGGGGCACACTTATCCAGAATGACATACAATCCATTTATGCAGCTGGATATTTTACTGAAGCGATTTAGGTTAAGTACCTTTTGCTCAAGGGTACAACGGCAGTGCCCCCACCTGGGGCTTGCGTTACAAGCCAAGTTTCCTAACCGTTACACTACCGTCCTAAACTCCCATTCATGACCCCCGGTGATGAGCTCTGTAGATAGTGGGCTTCCCTCCGGCTAGCGATGGTGCCTTGAGGCTTCCTGACCCCATAATGGGCGGAGCCACAACACAAAGTCAATCACTGGCTCCTATGAACCAATAAAAATAGCCCTGCCTCCTGAGGTGTTGTCCTAGCCCTCTTTTGAAAAGGCTGTGCAAGGGGCGGCGGATAGCTTAGCGGTCTAACGCAACGTATTTTGGCTGGTCCAATATGGTGTGCGCTGCCTGTCAGGGACACGGTTCGAAACCAGTCTCTACCAGACCGGCCCGATCGGGGGCGGCATTTTGCTGTCCGCCCCAGGGGGAGGGGGGAGGTTGAGCAGGCTCGGGTCCGCCGTTGGCCCGGGAAACTGGAGTCAGGATATTAAGAAGGGCGGCGGAGACCTTGTTTAAGAAAACATTAACAAGCAGCACCACATCTTTCAGTAACACGGCACTCATGTTGCCACGGAGCTCTACGCACTCGTCTCCCCTGATTGGTTGGTACCTCAGGCCTCCAGATACCATCTCCCTCCCCGCAGTATATACAGAGCTTTTCAGATACAGGAATTATAGTAAACATATGCCACTTCCTAATCAGCTTACCGAAACTACAGTCTCCCATAATGCATTTCTCTCTCTCTCTCTTGCCTACAACAACGCAAAAACCCATGCATTGCAGTCTTGGAAAATGAGGCAGTAGGAAAGAGAACCTAATGGATCACTCTATATTGCTTTATAAAGTTTGAGTACACCTTCCATCTGGACTACGGCTAATCGGGCACTCCTTCATTCTTCAGCAAGATAACGACTCGTTATGTGTTACATGTGTTTTTTGTCATTTTAAAGTATTTACAGAAATGTATACGGTGTAAAGCATTGTCAATTATGAGAGAAGCCTAGTTTCCAGCAGGTGTACTCAAAAATTAGACTGGCACTGTAGATATAAAGCTGTTTGTGTCCCCCCCGGGTTACCAAGGTGTTGCCTTTATTTTCAGCAGTTACCGGTATCTTGCCGCAAGATATTCAATTCTTTATATTTAAAGTCTTGCGCTAAAGCTCCCATAATACACACGTTCACTTAAACATTCCACATCTATAGCTGGTGACTTGCCACAATGGCAAAAACACTGTCCCTGAGACACTAGGTAGCGTTAGCGCCTACACCACCCATGGCTCCTTTCATGCCGCTCCGGTGCATCTGTCTGTCTGCTGATCTCTCCAAACATGGCTGCCGGGGCGTGAGCTGCCTATCACGGTCATGGTTCGAAACCTGACTGTGCCAGACTGACCCTGGTAGGGAAACCCCGATCTATCTACCCCAGGGGAGGGGGAGGGGAGCCAGCAAGAGGGTAAGGGCGCCTCCAGAACGTGGGTGGGCAAATTCCGTCTCGAAGGAAGCAGAGTTTGCTGCCCTCTGAGAATTAGCTTGTCTCGTAGAGACGAGCGGGCGAGTCCGTGTGGGGAGGGCAAATCGAAATAAATGGAGGGTATAATTGGCCACTAAATAGGGAGAAAAACTGGAAAAAATCTGAAACAAATTTAAAAAAGGAAACCTGGCTGCCAATCGGAAACCCAAAGCCACAGCGCCCGTCTTTGAACCATCGTCATCGGCGAAAAAAAAAAAAAAAAAGAGCCCAAACTTTTCCCTTATTCCAGCATTATTTTGAGGAAATGAGTCAGTGAAGGGAAGAGGGGAACGTCGAGTCAGCACTTTGGCGCCAGGTCCTGCATGGCTGAGGGAGGTAAGGCCGGGCCGGCTGAGTCTGGGCACGGTCCCCACGCTGGTTTTATCACACGTCCCAATTATGGTCCACGGGCCTGGTCTTTAAACCGGGGCAGAAACTCAGCTCATCTACGTCATCCCAAAACGGAACGGGGGGCTGTGTTTGTTGGAAAGAAAAGGGGAACAAGGGGTAATAAATTGTCCGATGTTGTAATGTTCACTGGATCGGAGAGTGCGTAGACAGGCAAGGGGCGGGGGGGCGTTAGAGAGAAAGTAGTTGCAGTGGCGAAAAATGACAATTTATGGTTCCCTTTCGAACCCTTAGCTCCAGGTTTTTATAAGCACGGGTGGGAACGTCAACCCTCTTCTTGCGCATTTGCGAGTGATGGTCTGCCTCAGTGGATGTCCACAGTGCTGTTGCCAGGCAACCCGGTAAACACTGGAGATGTCGAACATCATGGAGGGGGGGCACGGGTGGGGGGGCCAGGGGGCTGTATCAGGCCAGCACCACATCCTCCACCCCTCCCGGACACTCCTTGGTTCACAGCTTCCTCCTGCAGGATGTCCTGCTCAGAGGCCTCCCAGCTGTGACCCTGACTCACTGGCTCACTAGCTTACTGACTCACTGACTCATTGATTGATGAAGACGGACAGAAAGGTCACCGGAAAACGAGGCTGAGGACTTGTTAACTGCAGTCTGCGTAACGGCCGTACGTCTTAATTAGTGTTAAAGGACACTCGCCATATTCATCGATCTGCTAACAGTGCGAGACCCAAAGATGTATTCAAGTATTCTTGCACATACTCAAAATGTCATAACAGGGGGCTTATATTGCAACGTCCTCTTTTTTCTTTTCTTTTTTTAAAGAAAACAATGTCTCCAACAACACTCTTCAAGTTGATGACAAAAAAACCCCCGAACATCAGTCATAAATGATTTATCGTGTATCCTACAATAACCCTCTTACAGCTTTTCTCCCTTCCCTTTGAAGGAAGCAAAACTACTATCTCCGCGGAAACGCTGGGCATTTACCTTTGAGTGCTCTGGATTCATAGCGGAGTGAGTGCACACGAAAGCTAGCTCCCCCCCGCCTGTCGCCCCCCAACTGTGCTGAAATCTGTAATTACAGCTGATGAATCATCGTTGTTTTCTCTCTCCGGGCTGCACTCAAGAGAATTAGCCAATAACAATTCCTAATTGCCGTTGGTGGCAGATGAGCACGACAGTAGGCAGCACGACAGTAGGCGCTGTCAGCTGGAGCGCGGTGGAAGGTGGTGTGCCACATGTGACAGTCCTAGGGCCCACACAGATGTTGGTGTCTGAACAGGATGGCGCACAGCAGGGCTTATGTTGGCTCCTTAATGTTGGACCAGTCCCTAGAGAGAGAGTGAGAGAGAGAGAGAGACCCCCGCCCCCTCTTTTTCCTCCTTAATGACAACTGTTAGGAATATAATGGGATCCAAAACTTTAGCGGGAAAGAGAGAGTTTTCTCGAGGCTTCAGTTCGCTGTCGACATCCTTCCTTCCTTGTTCCAATTTTTTTTTTCAATGAGAATCTGACGCCACTTTGAGTGACAGCAGTTTCTTCCCCTTGAGAAACGCACTCCAGCGCTGTTTGGAATCACCTCGAAACTATCGCCGCTTAAAATCGTCACTGGTGCTGCAAGCAGGCTCACCCTCACTTTAATTGATTGTTATTGCTGTGGCATTATTTTTAACTGGGGGTGAAAGGCACGGCAAAGCTGCAGTTGAAAGCGTTTGGGCTCGTTAGCCTCCCATAGCAGTAGGATCCGCTACAGCTGTTCGAACCAGCCACAGGTAATTAGCAGGGAATGATGTTTTTGATAAATTATTCATGAATTCGGATGCTAATAAAGGCTAACGGCAGGAAGAATAACAAGAAGAGCACAGCAAACGTGAGGATGTAGCAATAAAGGTTAATTAGCCAATCGGGGGAAGAAAACAGACCATAATAACTACTGGCAGCCATACATATTTTACTGACTTCCACCTCAGTTCTGGTTTGGTTCAATTAAAGCCAGCCGGTTGTTACTTTGTCCCTGTTAATTTTGCCCTCTAGCTGTGATGTGAAATATTCACACGGGTAAAACGTTGGTGTAATTTAAAATCGGCTCGTCAAGGGAAATGCCTAATAAATAATTAATTTCAAATGCTTGTCATTTAAATTATTGAAAGCATATATTCCCCCCCCGGAGGGATGTCGTCGTGGGATGTTAATGGGGAAATGTGCCCGTTTTATTAACGGTAATAAAAAAAAAGAGAGTAACCGCTGTCATGTTTTTTTGGTTTTGTTTGCAGCTCATGAAAAGGGGCGAGGAGCGGACGCAGAGAAGAGTCTACCAGCGTCGCCTCTGACCGAACGAAGAGACATTTACAGGTACATATGGTATGGTCGGCTTCTGTTAATTCTAATTCATCCCCCATCGCACGTCGGCAAAACCCCCTCAGCGCTGCCTCAAGTGCGGAATCGGCTTTTCGATTTTTCAACCCCGTCCTTAACCGCTGGGAATCGGGGCTGTCAGTCTCAAGTCCTCTGCCCAGTTCCCCCGAAACTCGAAGGCATTCATCCCAAGTCATCGTCTCATTGATCCACCACCTGTCACCTCACCTCCGGTGATTATTGAAATCTTGCTACTTGAAATCTCATTTGGTGATTTACGGCAAGTCGCTGCGATATTACACCCTGAGTGGATCGATTCAGCGCGGCTTAGATGCTCGTGAACGTAATCGGAAAAATAATAGTGATAAAATCCACTCAAGAGCTGCCTTGCGGGGAGCTCTTCCATCTGTTTGAGACTGTGGCCTGTGGGGTTACTAGTAGTGATGGGTGAATGAGGTATCATGGCACCAAAAATGGGTGGAGCTACCATGTGGTACCAGTAACTAACTTGATTTGCAACCAATCGTTGTATTATAATCTGTTGTGAAGAGCCAACCTTTTTGATTTGATTGGTTCAAAGCAAGTATTTGATTGACAGCTACGGGCAGCAATGGTTAGGGAATTGGGCTTGTAACGCAAAAGTTGCAGGTTTTTCGATTTCCAGGTTGCGGCACTGCCGTTGAGCAAAGGTACTTAACCTGAATTGCCTCAGTAAAATATCCAGCCGTTATAAATAGGTTGTAAGGTAAAGAAATGTGTAAATCGTTCCAGATAAGAGCGTCTACTGTAAATGCCTGTAATGTAATGAGCTGATTGTAGTTCCAGACGTTTTTGGTGTCGTTCTCCTATCACGAGTTATGAGCGTCACTGTCGCTCTGTGGGGATTGTGTGCGTTTTGGGCAGGCCCTGCTGGCTTTGTTGCCCCCCGTCACCCCAGCGCAGGTTTAGGTTGTTTTGTTAGTTTACAGCGGCTGTATTTGCGCCCGGCCTCTGAGGTGTTGAAATTCTTACACACTTTGCGGACAGGAGTGCACCTCAAAGGGTACAGGGGAGGAGCTCACCCAGCCAGGGAAGAATACCATCTCGCCACGAAAACGCATTCCTTCACAGCCAAAAGGAACAAAAGAATGTGCTTCTAATATACACGGCTGGCTGCCACTTCCTTCCTTAAACAAAAGCAGAGATCGAGGGCAGAGGGGAATGGGGGTGTTCGGTTCCGTTCTCCGCTGACTTTTTTAAGAGCAGAGGGCAAGTTTGAGCTGCGGGATTCTCTGGGAGTTGAGGGAACAAAAAAAGAAAACATTTTGTGCGGATCTTTTAAGAATGTTAGTTTCGGGCCTCCGATAGCGTAACGGTCTAACGCACCCGTATTGGCTGATCCTTTTATGAGTGTGAGCTTCCTATCACGGTCGCGGTTCAAAACCCGACTGTACCAGACCGGCCCTGGTCGTCAGCTCCGAAGCACGTAAGGGAGTCTCCAGAACGTGGGTGGGGGCGAATTCCATCTTGAAGGAAGTTCACTGCCCTCTGAGAATTAGCTTGCCTCCTAGAGACGAGCGGTGAGTTCGTGTTGGGAGGGCAAATCAAAATAAATAGAGACTATAATTAGCCACTAAATTGGGAGAAAAACAGGAAATAAAAAACAAATACAAACAACAAATGAAAAATTCTTTTTTAAAGAATGTAGTTACTGAATCATTTTGATGCACTAACCTCTATTTATAACTTTAGATACGAAATAAGAGTGCAGTCGATTTCTATTTAAACATGTTCATTGCTGTAAGTGTTTGCTTGGCATGAATTCAGTTCTCATTAATAGTCAACCACACGACTCTTGATTGGCAATTGATGCTACATTACATTACATTACAGGCATTTAGCAGACGCTCTTATCCAGAGCGACTTACCAGTTTACATTTCTTTACATACAATCCATTTATACAGCTGGATATTAACTGAAGCAATTCAGGTTAAGTGCCTTGCTCAAGGGTACAACGGCAGTGTCCCACCTGGGGATTGAACCTGCGACCTTAACGTTACAAGCCCAGTTCCCTAACCATTACACTACACTGCCAGCCTATTCTCTAATTAACCTGCACACCTCTAGAGTTGCAGTACACAGGATTAACATCAGCACAAAGTCCTGGTGAAGATTAATGAGGGTGGGGCACAGCCGATGTGCCCTTGAGCAAAGACGCTGAACCTAAATCGCTTCAGTAAATGTACCCAGCTGTAAAATGTGTGTAGTGACCAGGAGTACGTAAAAATGTACACTGTGCGAGTCCCTCTGGATTCTGCTCAGCAAAATTCATTATTATAATAATAATAATAATAATAATTCTGAAATCTAAGAGAGTGAGGTGCAGGTCAGACATCTAGTTCAGTATACACGGACGTTTTCCCACAAAATTCAACTCCAATAATTCAACAGCATTCCCCTCTGTGCCCTTATATACATTGCCTACGTTTCGTTTATAAATGCAAGCACATGTCACGTAGTTCTGGATTCGGAGCTAGGTGATAAATATTCTGTCCCCTAAACCTTTTCGTGTCAGGCTAAAACTCAAACTCTGTATTTCTCCAGCCTGACAGGTAAAAAAAAAAATCTTTAAGTCTGAATCTTTAATGTTTTACAGATTTTGAGAAGTGCAATTTGAGAAACCGTGTTTTTCCCTCCAAGTCTGGAAAGAGCCTTTCTGTGCTCCATGTTTTTTAAGATTTGGTGTTAAAAATCCCCCCAGCGGAGCAAAAAGAGAGAGCATCCTCATTTTGTACTGTTTATTGTCGTCGGCATGACTTTATTAGTAGCGTCTAACATCAACTTTTTGTCAAAATATTGAAGGGCTGGGTGCTGTGAAGCCTATCTCTCTGATAGAACTATAAAACTGAGGCCCTTATGCCCCCCCACCCCACAGCAGTCCTCCTCCGGATTGTAATTCAGCCAATCACAGCCGAGCTCCCATTTAAGGACTGCAGCACGTTGGGTGTGAGCCTTCGTGTGTGCGCTAATGCCTGAGTATGTGGAAGCCGCTTCCCCTGGAGGCATTGTGCCTTGTTTCGGTGATGTAAAAGCACACACAGTGGCCCCTCTTTCTGAGCAGAGAGAGGGGTACAGATGGAGCAGGTGTCCTCCCTCGCTCCCCTCCTCCCCCTCCCTCCCTCCCTCTGTGGAATGTGTCTGCCTCCATCTGTGGGAAAAGCTGGGGTCCGAGCCACGGGGGGAGAGGCGGTGGACACTGGAGATTTTGTTCCCCCCTCCCACCCCCCTGGCCCCCCTCAGCTGACTATCTGCGGGCCCAGGAGGACTGTTTGCAAAAGGGGGCGGAGGGGGGTTTAAAAAGTTCCTCACTTGATTAATACCGACAATATCGACCCTTTTGCCTCGAGCCAAGACTTAAGAATGAGACGTGCACACACACACGCACGCACATGCTGGCACTCTCTTTCACTTTCTCTCCCTGTCTCCCCTCTCTCTCTCTCTCTCTCTCTCTCTCTCCTTCCCTCTTTCTCCCTTTACCCCCTCGCTCTCTTTCTCTCTCCCTTTCCATCTTTCTTTCTCTCTCTCATTCCCTATTTTTCTCCCCATTTCCCCCCTCTCTCTTTCCCTCTTTTTCTCCCCCTTTCCCCCCTCTCTCGTTCCCTCTCTCTTTCCCTCTCTCTTCTCCCCATTCTTACACCGTGTCTAGCGGGAGGGCAGATGGTGTGAGCACACAGCGCATTGTGGAGTCCCTCATTGCCCTCCCACTCCGCCCCCCTCCAGCTGGGGTGTTGTTTGGACCGTTGTCCCGAAGAACCAGGGCCTTGTAACACGTCCCGTTCAAGTGGATCACAAAGGAGCGCTGACAGGCTGCGCGAACAGGAGGCCTGCCAGATTGCGTAATTGTTGTTCGTTTTTTTTTCTATGAAAGACTTTCGGTGCTATTAAAGCTACATGACAACATGACAAACCACAAATCCACTTTTCTTCATTCCCGTGTGATTGTTTTTTGTTCTCTTGGAAGTCGGCACAAATGTTTTCCTACAAGCAAAAGCAAAATGAATACTTAACTAGCTAACAAGAGGCCATTGATATGCGAGCTACTTAAACAAATTCCTGCCATTTCCTGTGTTGGATCTCAAGTCCTCAGAGCCCATGGCTGCTTATTAGGGCATAAAGTATGAATATGTCATATTCATGGAGTGTAAAAATGGCAAGCGTGTCAACAGTGAGTTAACATTACACTGTCGATGCTCCTAAGTCACATCCCTTTCCCCTGTTCTAAGGCCCCAAATATCCCGTTTGCATCATCCCTTCACATCCCCGTTCCCCCATTAAGACCTTGGGCGCTATCCAGTGACGTTGTCCAAGTGCATTATCCTCATGTTTTCCAAGGGAAGTCGGAGAACATTTGTGAGGAGAGGGTGACTGACTGCTAACAAACGAGTCACAGCCGAAAAGCGTTGTTATTTGACTCGGGCCCAAGCCCCCGTTGTGTAAACACGGCCCTCACAGATGGCATTGTGGGAGAGAGCGCGAGCGCGACCCATCACTGATTAGGCATGAGTAAACGGCCGAGCTGTCTGCCTCCGTCTGTAAAAAAATCTGCCCGCTCTCCCTCACTGGTGTGCTCAGGCCTTCCCTCTCCCTTCTCCTCTCTCCCTATCTCTCTCTCTCTTTCCCTCTCCCTGTCCCTCTCCCTCTTTCTCTCTCTCTCCCTCTCCCTCTCCACCTCCCTCTCCCCCTCTCCTCCCTCTCTCCCTCTCCCCTCTCTCCCTCTCTCCTCTCTCTCCCTCTCCCTGTCCCTCTCCCTCTCTCACCTCCCTCTCCTTCTTTCTCTCTCTCCCTCTCTCTCCCTCTCCCTGTCTCTCTTCCTCTCCACCTCCCTGTTCCTCTCCCTGTCTCTCTCCCTCCCTCTCTCCCTGTCCCTCTCCCTCTCCACCTTCCTCTCTGTTTCTCTCTCTCTCTTTCTCCCTCTCTCTTTCTCTCTCTCTCCACTCTCCCATTCTGTCTCTCTCCACCTTCCTCTTTCTCTCTCTCTCCCTCTCTCTCTCTCCTCTCCCTCTCCTTCTCCCTCTCTCTTTTTCTCTGGCCTTGAGTGGAGCCTGTGTTAAGTGGGGTCGACAAAACACCAACCTGCAGACAAAGGGTAGTTTTTCGGCCCTGTTGCCAAGGAGACCCAGGTCTCCCACCAGCGGTGTCCCTCGCAACTTTTTGAGAATGAGCACAAGACCCCCCCCCCCTGCCCCCACCCCACCCCAGAGGAATATTAGGGCACGGTGCTGTCACCATTTAATTTTTTATTGTTGTTGTTTCTTTGTTTCTTTTGTCCTTCTTCTATCCAGGTCCAAGGCTCATTTACTCACCATTCCGTTTATTTTCCATTAAGAACACAGAGGTGCCAAGAAAAAAAGAAAAAAAAAAAAAAGGCCTGGGAAATGATTTATTAAAAAAGAAAGAACGGAAATTTGGGGGGTGTTGAATAGTGTTTCTATTGAGCCGTTCAGCAAGGGATTGTGGAAGGGGGAATGGCTGAGTGTGATGACGGCTCAAGACCGCACGATCCCGTTAACATTTCAGCGCGCCTGGTGCGAGGGAGGGCCCCGCGGACACGCTGTTAGCGGCGGGACAAGGCTAAAGCTCTCCCCTCATCAGGTCCGCGGCGCTTGCCCCCCTGCGGGACTCTGCTCTCACAGGGCCTCTCTTGTGAGAGACGGGGTTGCGCTGTGCCCGGAAGCCCATCAAAAAAACAAAAAAAGGAGAAAAAAGCCTTTAATTGTCTTTAATTCACAGTCCTTCCTCGCTTTCTTGTTTACTCGCACAAAGTCGTGGTTGACGTAGGCTGTGTATTTTTAGACCCGTACTGATAAGAGAAGACAAAGAGGCCTGGTGTAAACTCTGTGCTGGCCTCCTTCCTCCCCCTCTGAATTGGCTCGGTTGGGGTTTTTCATTTTATTTATTTATTTTAATTCCCTCTGGATAATGTCCATTGTGAAGAGCTGTGTGCCAACCCATTTGTAAAAGGCGCTATATGAAAATAAAGATTGATTAATTAATTAATTGATTTGATTGGGTTTGTCCCCATACAAGCATTGCAAAACATATTTTTTATACATTTATTTCAGTTTTTTCTGACCAATCTGGTCCCTAATGGTTAGGGAGCTGGGCTTGTAACGTTAAGGTTGCAGGTTCAATCCCCAGGTGGGACACTGCCATTGTACCCTTCAGCAAGGTACTTAACCTGAATTGCTTCAGTAAATATCCAGCTGTATAAATGGATTGTAAAGAAATGTAAACTGTAAGTCGCTCTGGATAAGAGCGTCTGCTAAATGCCTGTAATGAATGAATAATGGGGGCCCCCAAATTGACTGAACTAACGGGGCAGGTGGCCTCACCTTCACGGCAGCCCAAGGCACAGTCTCCGCAGACTCACTGCTGGGTCGATGTGGTCAGTAACCGTGTCTGTTGGCAGGGACCCAAACACAGAGAGGAATGAGTCATCTTCGTCTGTCTGTTGATCCCTCCCGCTGTGCGTCTTGTCATGTCTGGTGAGTGGGCATGATGTCACAGAACCAAACAGATGTTCAGTTAATGGGGGGGCTCCGCCCAGCACTTCAGGGATTCATTTCTGTCAAGAGGTCACGCCTGCCAATAAAACACATCAAATTTGCACATTTAATTGAATTTGGGGTGTGTCCACCCCCCAGAAACGAACATGCACCCCCAGGCATACTGGCTCACTTCAGGTGTGGCACTTTGACAGAGGTGTAAAAATCTCCCTGGTCTTTCTCTGGTTACAAATGTAGGACTTCTCTTTGTTACTGATTTCCGTCCTTTTCTGGGGGTCAAACCTAGCCCTGCCCACCCCCTCCAGCTGGCCCCAGTAATTGAATCCCACAGTTCATACCCCTTCTGCCTGCCTACATAAATTACCGCTTTACGTGTTTAACGGAGTGTCTATGGAGATGGAAGACTCGTCTCCCAGGAGCGGCCATGACTGTCCCCCGTAGACGAAGGAGAAGAGCCGCAGGCTGATCCATCGCCCGATCGATCGACGGCCCCGAGACGTGCATTGATCTGTCCTCCCAGCGGCGGTTACTGTCTGCTGGCTTACTGAGGCGCTGACACAATTACGTACAGAGGGATTTTCCCAGTCAAGCTTTTCCGCGGTCACGGGCACGCGCCAGAACACGTGCAAGATGAGCGAGCTCAAACAGGTCCCCAGACGGCAGCATCTTCCTCTTCTTTTCTTTTTCAAGGGAGCTTTAGAAGGTCTATTCCATGGTTTTATATATATATATATATTTATATATATGCTTAAAGAGGATAAGCTTCAACAAAGAACACAATTTAGCGATAAGGCGGAGGAGGCCGATACATTTTAATAGATTCTGTTGAAACGGCTGCACTGCAATATCTGGTATGCATTTGCACACCGGTCTTGAATTTCCTTCAGACTTTTTTCTTTTTTTTCTTTCTTTGCTCCGATTATGTTTTTTCCTTTTAAAGGGAATACTGTGCACTAATGGGCCGCGTTTGCCATGTTTTGGCTGCTCGAAAAGTGAGAGCTTCCCGTTTTTGTTTTGTGCCTTTATGTTTTTAAAAAGCTTTTTCCTTGCCCCTTATTTTAAAACTGCAGCTTAAACCATTATGGTAGGTTGTTAAAATGTGAGGAAAGGGGGTTTTGAAGTGGAGAAAGACAGCGTGTTTCACACCATCACTACACCTAAATGCTCTTTTAATGGGTTCCCAGTGGGTAGAAGTGGCCGCCTCAAAGGCAGGCTAGGCCTTATATTCTAGTTTGACTATGTTCGGCTAGGGTGGGCTGAAGTTTAATTTAACATAGGGGAGCAATGGTACAGGCACTCGCCTGGAGTGCAGGTTGCCCACTGCACCTGGGCTTCGAACAGGAGTCCAGGGCATGAGCTTGTCGCATACAAGAGTGGCTCTGTGTGTACCGGAGTTACGGTCGATGGCTTGGAGAGTTCCGTCTAGGAGGATAATATAATATAATATAATATACGCCATGTAGCAGACGCTTTTATCCAAAGCGACTTACAGTAGTGGATGCAGACATTTTTCAGTACATGTCCCAATGGGAATTGAACCCACAACCCATTGTCAACGCCACGCTCTACCTACTGAGCCACACAGAACCACTGTGGAGGAGGCGGTTCATCGCCTTTGTTGCTGCTGGTCCCAGAGCTACGGCAGCAAGTTCATTCGCAGTAAAAATGGGGGGGGGATAGTTGAAAAGAGGGTATAATTGACTGCTAAATAGGGAGAAAATGGGAGAAATTGTACAAATAAATCAGCCTTTTTTGTACAGTGCTTATAGACATTGGATTCTTTGAAAAGAGGTGGAGCGTGTGGTATCTCCAGGAGTTTTATTTTAACTTAAAATTTTAACTTTATTTAAACTGCAGAAATGGCAGTTACAGCAGTGCTACAAAGAGCAAACTTTTGAAGAGAGCATTTATTTTATTTGTACATTGATTTGTACATTGTTGGACATTTGTTGATTTGTTGTGTGAACTGTTTGCTGGGTGAACAGAGAATCTGGCCCTTGCCACACTGAACGAAGAACCTGACCAGGGCTAATTATGGTCATACTTTATTAGACTCCGAGCATTTATGTTGTCTGTCTGTCCCTGCTAGAAATAGGCCTTTCTAAATCAGGCCATTGTTCGTGACCGTGTCAGCTGCCTTCTCCGAGTCTTAAAGTCCTGA
Source organism: Aldrovandia affinis (assembly GCA_029706075.1). Classification (NCBI taxonomy): domain Eukaryota; kingdom Metazoa; phylum Chordata; class Actinopteri; order Notacanthiformes; family Halosauridae; genus Aldrovandia; species Aldrovandia affinis. Next base: position 960,444 of record JAINUG010000104.1, read on the forward strand.
CATCACGTAGGCCCAAGTTTATCCATCCCTGGGGTATGCCAGTGTTTACAGGGTATTTCAGAGGCCTCCGGTAACCCCCGACTCATGACTGATTCACGCATTTAGACAAGTCAGATCAGGGCCAACCCGGGCCCATGAAATGTCCCTCAACAGATATGGCATCAGCATGCCGTGTCTTATCATATGAGTGATACAACAGATCCCAACCACGTGACCTATGCTATCCACCACCCCCGGCAGTGAGGTTTTTAAATTTTTGTTATAAATGTATTTTTCAGATTTTACCCCGTTTTTCTCCCAATTTGGTAGCCAATTACTATTGAATTAGTTAAATCCCCTCCATCTTAGTTTGATGCCGTAGTCCTGTGACCAGCAGTGACAAAGGCGAAGCGCTGCCTCCTCCGAGACAGCACTCACTGAGCCGTCGACTGTAATTCCGGTACCCTAGAACCACTCCGAGACAGCTTCCCTCCCCCTCCCTGGGGCGGACAGCTGCCGCCCGGTGGCACTCCCAACCAGAGCCCACTCTGGCGCGACGGCGAATCGAACCCCGGTCGCCGTGGCCAGCGTCGGACGTTGAAACCACTAGACCACGCACGTGGGAGGCAGGTTTTTACATTTTTTAAAATGGTATTTATTCCGGAGGGTGACAATGAAGGGACAAGAGGTTCGCAGGGCACCCCACCAAAATGGGATAATGGTGGGGAACACGTCCGACTCCCCCCCCCCCCCACCCTATCGGCCCTGGCTGCTTTCTCTGATGAGCCATGACCCCTTCTCCACGATCGTTCACGTGCCCTGCTTAGTATTCAGCCCTCTTCAAAGGCGCTCCAGTTCTGCAGCGTGCCCTGTTCCCTCTAATTAGGGGCTCGTTAACAGACAATGTGGGCACCGGGGAGCCTTTCTCTCTCTCTCTCCTTGGCCTGTTTTCTTTTTTCCTCTCTTTTCTTTCTTTCCTGGGTATCGGGCGTAGTTCAGGAGTGATTATATAGGCAGCAGTTGTAGTTAGTAGTTAATAGGGGTTCTATGTGGCTCAGTAGGTAGAGCATGGCGTTGACAATGCTTAGGTTGTGGGTTCAATTCCCACTGGGGACCACATATACTAAAGAATGTAAACATTCACTACTGTAAGTTGCTTTGGATAAAAGCGTCTGCTAAATGACATGTATATTAGTACCAGAAGTTGTTTTTGAATGAAAACGGGGGCGGGGGGCTGTTTGGAGCCGCTTGGTGAGATTAGATGGTATCATCAGACGGAGGAGTGGTCACGGAGGCGGGTAGACGGATGAGGGCGCAGGTGTGACGGGCCTCATGGACAGAGAGAGAGAGAGAGGGGCGATTAACAGGTGCTCGAATAGGCTTTTTAAAGTATTTTTTAAGCATTTAGCAGACGCTCTTATCCAGAGCGACTTATAAGATGTGCATAAATACATGGTAGGAACAATCATAGTTTGCGCAAGAAATCAGTGCGGTAATACAGCAATAGACATCATTGTAGGCAGCTGCGTACCATGCCTGTAACACTGGGAAGGAAAAGGTTGGTAATTGAAAAAACATTTTTTAAATGTATCGAGTAGTGGAATACCTCCCTGGGGGACAATTACAGGTGACATTTTCTGGGTCACTGGTACTTAAAAGGCATAGACCACAGTCCAAGGCAGAAGGGGCATTTAAATTTGTCCGTCACTCTTTTCGGGATGAGGACACAAGAATAGTCCCACAGATTAATTGAGCCCTCTAACCCCTAATTAATTTATCCAATTATACAGATTCGAATAAGTGGAATTTTGGTGTGTGGGAAAACATGACTCGATTTGCACGGGAACGTAAAAGTGTCAGGAGTAAACAGCATATCGGTGTGACGCCGGCAGGAGGGAGGGGTTTGGTTTATAACTTGGAGGGTGTGAGACGCGGCGAGAGGCAGGTGTTAATGATTGCAGTGGTGCCGTGAAACAAGGTTTTCATATCTCCCCCCGTCCTCGTTCATGTTGCTGGGGTCTAACTGTCAAAACATCCTGTAATGTATGGAACATTGCAGGTACTACTTTACTTGAGTGTAGGTATTCCCCCTATGTTGCGCCTATGTTAGTTAGCACAAACACGACACATCCGCAACTCTTTTGTTGTTTTACTGTCCGGGAGAGAGTGACTTTAGGGTCTGTATTGGTATGTGGATACAGATATCAGCTTTGTCGAAAAATGTCGAAAAACTCACCCGTGTGCTTATTCAATCCGATAACGGATTTAAAAATCGAAAGGCCTTTTTAGTTCATATCTTGTCATCTTATATGTTGTCTTTTTTTGTATGCTGAATATGAGTGTGAAAATTACAATGTGCGTTAGAATTTAATGAGGGGCTGTTGAGGGCTTTTGTTGTTTTGTCTTGCAAGTTGCAGTTTTAAAATTCAAGCTTTGGCGTGTCCTTTGAGGAATGAGATATTCCCTTCATTAGAATGTGTGTGTGTGTGTGTGTGGGGGGGGGTGTTTGGTACAGAAAAGAGAGATTGAAACGATAGACAGAAAAAGCTCTGCCGGGATTCTCGCTCCAGCCTTTGATGCCGTCTAATGCAATAATGCTTCTGGAGACACTGTTCATTCCACTTAAACCCCGAGCTCCGCTTCGCCGCCAGACGCAACGATTCCAGCTCCACTGCCGTTCAGACGGGGACGAGTAACAGCAAAAGGCAACGCAAGCCACCGAAAAATATGCGCACGGCCATAGACGCCCGCCACACGACCGCCCGCCATAGATTTAACCGCATATCGCCCCCTATAGCCAAATAGCTCAACTTGGAGCGGTCTTCCAGCCCTCTAGCCCCAGAGCCACTGTTTTGTTTGATGCTCGTATACAGCATTCTCGGCGTCCGCTGTTTCTTTTAGTTGGTGGAATGTAGGTCACGAGATGTTTCCTTGATTCGCCGTGGCCACGCAGCGCGTGATGTGCCGAGCAGCATTTTACACGCTTAAGCGCGAGACGTGTGGAAAGGCAGGCGATTGTCGGCTGATAAAAAGGTTCCAGATGAGGTTGCGCTTGTTGGATGTCATTTCCATTTGTCACTGTGTTGAAGATAACAATCAGCTACTGAGATGTCGTGGTGTGTGTGTGTGTGCGCGCGTGTATGTGTGTGTCTGTGTGTTGCCTCCCGTGGCGATCGTCCGTTATTTTACTTTGTTTACAGTAACATTGATTCTCAGAAATACTATATATAGCTCAGTTTTCACTGCCCGTGTATGTATGTACATGTGTGTGTATGTGTTCTCCATGGCCTTGAGAGGACAGGACAAATTCCACTGGGAACGGGTGACCATGTTTGTTTGACTCCACTTCCCACTTCCGTGGCTCTCTGCCCTCTCTCCTGACCACACAGCCAATCAAAAACCATCACTGCTGACAGAGACGTGTGTCTGAACTCGAAACGCCCAACACCAAGGGACAGACAGACGGACAGACAACCAGAGACCGAGGCAGAAAAACAGACAGAGACAAGGCAGACCAAAAAATGCAGAAACAAAATTGAACTGAGCAAAGAGTGAGAGACGACTACGAGGTGTAGTGTCCAAGGTGCCCAGTGCTCTGTAAGAGCCATGGGAAAGTGCTGCTATCATACACTGTTCTCTGTTTCTCTCTCTCACACTCTCTCACTCTCTTGCTCTGTCTCTTTCTCTCATACAATCTCTCTCTCTCGTTCTATCTCTCACACACTCTCTGTCTCTCTCTATCTCTCACACACTCTCACTCTCTATCTCTATCTCTCTCCCACACTCAGTTCAATTCAATTCAAATGGCTTTATTGGCATGACAAGATGACTCTCATATTGCCAAAGCACACATTTACAATTACAGACATAACACATTGACAGACACTCTCTCACACTGTCTTTCTCCCTCTCTCTCTCTCTCACACACACACACACACACACACACACACACACTCTCTCTCTCTCTCTCTCTCTCTCGCTATCACCGTCCCTCTCTCTCTCTCTCTCTCTCTCTCTCTCTCACACACACACCCTCTCTCTCTCTCACACACACTCTCTCTCTCTCTCTCTCACACACACACACTCTCTCTATCTCCCTCTCTCACACACACACACACTCTCTCTCTCTCTCTCTCTCTCTCCCTCTCTCCCTCCCTCCCCCTGTTGCAGTTTGATTTATTTCATCAGGGCATGGCCATTTAAAATGTTACTGGATCCATGTCCAGCGCCACTGACTTCCAACCAGCGCTGATCCTGTGTTCACAGTCATGCCAGTAATCTTTTATTTTTATTTTTATTTTACTCGTTCGTTTGAAAGGGACACTGTACAATTTTCAACACGGCTCATCTGTTGTGTGGCACCAGCGTTGGCTCACAGGCTTATTTTCCCTGTTGTCCCTGGTGTGATCAGAATATGTAATGTAAAAAAAGCAGCAGAGTTGTGTAGAAAAACGACTACATTAATATTCAATAAAGAAATGCATGTTTTGCATGTATTTGAATGGTACTGTGCACACAACATTCAACATTCAAACCGTGTAGTCTCGTGTAAACAAACTGAATGTGCAGTTTGTGTGAACAATGTACAGAGGACCGCTAGCCTGGCTTTGCTTTAGCGTTCCGGGAATCCCCAAGAGGGGGTTTGGATGGAGATCAGGGTTCTAGACACGAGTTCATCTCTGAACATGTTCCAGATTCCCCCCTTCCTGTCAGCACTGGTTTTCCCCCTCACATGCAGAGGCACAGTAATGAATGTGCGAAAGGAGAGGGAGGGTTCGAAGTGTTCCTTTTCTTACTGTAAATTGAAACCTTTAAGTGAAAAGCGATCGTCTAGGTCACAGCAGGCCGTGTCACCCCTCGACAGACACTCACGGTACTGCATCCATTTACAGGATCACGCATTTACTCGTGTTGCCTTTATTTTGGCAGTTACTGTACCTGTGGGTCTGTTCACTGAAAAACGAGTATATCTTACCATGAGGATTTAACACACACACACACACACACACACACACGCACACGCAGGCAAGCTTGTGCCGGCTCTTCCTCCCCCCTCTCTCTGGGGCGGTCAGCCAATCGCCGTCCCCGGTGGGGCTCTCGGCCAGAGCCGGGCTGGCGCAGCTGGGGTTCGAACCGCAGTGGGCAACCTGCATTCCAGACGAATGCTTTTACCGCTACGCCACCCGGTTCCCCCCTACGCAGGTTGACTTCTAACGCCCACTCCTGCTGCAGAGGGGCGGGGGAGCATTCTCCGTGGTTCTCCACGCATTCCACAGTTCAGTTTTTTACATTTGTTTCAGATCTATTCCCGTTTTTCTTCCAATTTAGTGGCCAATTATACCCTCTATTTATTTTGTTTTGCCCTCCCCACACGAACTCGTCGCCCATCTCTAGGAGGCAAGCTAATTCTCAGAGGGCAGCTATCTCCACTTCCTTTGCGACGGAATTGACCCACCCACGTTCTGGAGACTGCCTTACATGCTTCTCGGTGAGTTCATGCCGGCTCTCCCTCCCCCTTCCCCTTGGGGCTTACAGCCAAACGCCACCCCCGATCGGGACTCCACCACCAGGGCTGGTGTGGTACAGTCGGGTTTCAAACCGCGGTTCCACGGTTCTCCGCGCTCTACACATTTGTTGTGCAGGTTTTTGGACAAGGAGCATCGTCCTGGGCGGGATGGGGCGGCTCTCTGCGTGAGACCCTGTGGGGAATCCTTAGGGACGGTGGCGCTGGGCGACAGAGGCGTGAGGGCAGGACCGCCGTCTACGCCCTGTTCGTAATCCCCGGGCTCGGCTCGTAACGCTGATGAAAAGCATCTCCGTCATTAAACTAAACGGCCCCTCGTGGGCCACACTTACCCAGAGTGCACCGTCAGATGGAGGGAATGTCTTATGTTACACAAGGGGCTCTTACCCTTCCCATCGTTAAAGAGGAAGCTCCCCCACCCCAGCAGAGCAAACATTGTTCAGAACGCTGTAGCGTGCAGCACAAAGGCGGAGAGCTCACAGAGGACTCTCCGGGGAGAGCTTACAGTGAGCAGCTGAGTGCCAGGGCCTGCTGCTGGCTGTGTGGAAGAGCCAACGAACCAACGAACCAACGAATGAATGAACCAACGAACCAATGAATCAATGAATGAATGAACCAACGAATGAATGAACCAAGGAACCAACGAACCAACAAACCAACGAATGAATGAACCAACGAACCAACGAATCAATGAACCAGCGAATGAACCAGAGCATTTTTTACGATCGCAACTCTTAATTAAGGACAAGAGGGAGACTATGTGCAGGGGAAGCAATAGCGGTCATGGCCGGAGGCAAGGTTGCCCCCATCCCCCAGCTGGGGGGGTGTTTGAATGATTGGGTGATTGGGGGGGGGGGGAGGTCACATTTCTGTGACCGCAGTGTTTCCCTCGGGGGAACAGGATGGGGGGAGATGTCAGTCAAATTCCTGGGTTGCAGGAGGGCAGCCGGACACGGACGGGCTCCATGTTGTTTGTGGTGTGTTGCATGTGGCGTGATGTGTGTGGCGTGTGGCAGGGAACGCGGCAGGGACATGCTTATCTGCTCCGCTCTGATCTGGAGCAGTGCACGTTTAGCAGAGCTCAGAAGGCGTGAGTTAAAGTTGAGGGCGTAAGTGTCCGCTGCAAAGGGTGACGTCGATAAGAGTACGATTAGTTCCCAGAGTTAGGGACTTGAATCTTTAGCTTACTGGGCTAATCGTCTCTCTTGCCGTGTCGAGATCCTTGGTTCAAAACTCACTGCAGTCAGAACTCAACTCTGCGTTACGTGCAGAAGAGCAAACGCGTGTCGCAGAGCCCAACGTCGCTGCAGTTGTATCTGAGACGGTGAAAACAACCGCCCTCGCTGTGTGAGTCATGCCCGGGCTCGGGAATAACTCCGCGGCTCGCGGCTGGCCAGAATGTTCCAGGCCGTGCAGACGCTGGTTTACAGAGCAGTGCTTTTAGCACCATTACTGTCACGGCATTACACGCCATTACTGCTTTAGGGTTTCAAAAGCTTCCTCCCTTTGTCTCTCTGAAGAGTTTTGTTTTTCTCAAACTGTTTTTTATTTTTTGATAATTGTGTCAAAACCACCCTGAAGTGTTCACTTTAAAATCCACAAAAATGTCCCAAATGCTAAATATGAACCTGCCCATTTCAGTATTAAAATGATTTTGGTTTGTGTGAAAACTGGTAGAGGACTATTTTGTGTTTTGTTGTGCATCCTTTAGCACCTCCTATCAAAATGTAGAATTGAATCCATATCTTTCTATTAGAATTTTTGTATCTTTGTGTTTTCAATGAAATGCACCTGATAAACACAGTCTCTTTGTGTCCTTTCATTGGTCCACAACACTGGCTGACTTATTATAGTTTATGGTGCTGCAGAGTGTGTGTGTATATGTATGAATGTGTGTGTGTGGGGGGCTGCCAGTAATGAGATGCTAATCAACAGGGGCTACATGCATGCATCCATGCATGAGTGTGTGTGCGTGTGTGTGTGTGCTGTCATACGTCCGCATGCGGATGAATATGTGTGTATACTCGGCTGGTGGTAATGAGATTAACAGGCTGAGTGTGTGTGCCTGTGTGTGTTTATGTGTGTGTGAGTATATGACTGTGTGAGTGAGTGCATACTTCAGTGTGTGCATGTGTGTGTATGAGTGCATGAGTGCTTGCTTGTGTTAATGCGTGCATGCATGAGTGAGTGAGTATGTATGTTCATGTGTTAATGAGTTTGTTTGTGTCTGTGTGAGTGAGTATGTGTGTGTTTGAGTGAGTATATGTGTGAGTTTGAGTGTGTGTGTGTGAGTATGTGTGTGTTTGAGTGAGCATATGTGTGAGTAGTGTGTGTGTGTGAGTGTGTGAGTGAGTATGTGTGTGTGTACCTGCCGTTGTCAGGCCGTGTGCAGGATGGTGACAGGGCGGGCCTGTGTTTGTGTTTGTGTGTGTCTGTGTGAGTGAGTATGTGTGTGTGTACCTGCCGTTGTCAGGCCATGTGCAGGATGGTGACAGGGCGGGCCTGTGTTTGTCTCCTCAGGGGTACGGAGAGGCTTCAGCGAGAGGGACTGCCATGGAGGGGGACTGTCTCAGCTGTGTCAAGTACCTGATGTTCGTCTTCAACTTCTTCATCTTTGTGAGTACCTCCACCCCCCTTTCACTGCCTTCTCAATGCAGGGAACCTGTTTCACCGTCCGGTACAGATGGGTGCTGGTCTCCCACAGTCTCTGCACTCTGGAACACCCCACCCCCGCTCGAGAACTTCTGTGAAGCCCGCGATTCGCGTGTCTCACCCCAAGTGCATCATGGGAATGTTGGCTCTGGTCATGTGAACGTTTGTTTGCCGTTTGTCTTGTGTTCAGAGCAGAGCTATAAAACGGAGTTAAAAGCAGATGCTCGCGTTTTATCTGCGCTGTTTGGATGGCCTTTCTTTGTTCTCTTTGACAGTATTTTTTTGGGGGGGGCACAGTAGGGGGTTGTGGGGGCAGGAGAGGAGAGGGTGTATGGGTCTCTCTCTCTCTCTCTCTCTCTCTCTGTGTCCTCTGCCCTTGCTCTTGGAGCGAATGTCATTAAGTGTCTCGGGGGGGGGGGTCCTTGATTCGATGTTTGGAGTGTGACTCAAACGCGCGCTGATTAGAAAAAAACAATGTTTAAATAAATAAAACATTGGGCTGGTGATAGCAGCTCTCTCGGTGATAATCAAACGCTATCTCCTCTCCCATCTCCCCCCTCATATCAGCTGTGAAGCCCAGAGAGGGTAGGATTGCCGATCTCGATCAGATTTCAGCTCAGGCACTTCCACTATTGGTGTTTGTACTCAGCCCTTGATTAAGTGGGGGAGGGAAATGTCAACGGGGGCGTGGATGGGTGTCTCGTGGTGGGGGGTCTCGTGGATAGGCCTCAGTGAGCACAGCCTCGATGGACTGTGCAGAGATGCAATCAGCCGCAATCACCCGTCTGACTCATCGGCACAGGTAATCCACTCAGAATGCGGCCGTTTGACGGCCTTAATGCTTTATTGATGAACCAAGACTGACAAACACTGTGATCCTGTGTTACTAGGCAACCCACATCTTCCTACTCCAGGAGGAAGAGGTTGTGGTTAATCACACAGGGAATTGACAAGGAGCTTTTAATTTACGTTTGCTTTTAATTATGCCCCAGAAATCTCTTCATACCGGAGACAGTGTCTAACGCGATCTGACCTGCCGTTCCCATCCTTTAGAAACATCGGGCCTCTGCTAATGCCACACAAAAGAAAGAAGGAGTAGTTTGTGTGTGTGTGTGTGTGTTTGTATGCTTGTGTGGGAGTATTGTGTGTGTATGTGTGTATGTGTGTGTGTTTCTGTCTTTTTCAATATGTGCATGTGTGTCCTTATTGCAGTCCCCTGCAGTTTCCCTCTGCTAGCCAATCAAAGCCCCCCATCCTGGTCAGCGAATTTGCTGCTAGCGTGCGCACCAAGTGTGGTTGTTTTAGTGCACAAGCACTCACGCAAACACAGTACACAGCCTTAAGAACGAACTGAATTTATAACCACACTCAGTTCTAGTTCTGAACTGGAAGAGCAGATGCTACAGCCCTGATTCACAGCATGGCGTGTATATAGGAATATTATTACACGTGCCATTTAGCAGACGCTTTTATCCAAAGCGACTTACAGTAGTGAGTGCATACATTTTTCAGTATATGTGGTCCCCAATGGGAATTGAACCCACAACCTAAGCGTTGTCAACACCATGCTCTACCTACGGAGCCACACAGAACCACATTAAGAGCAAAATGCAATGTTTTTAGGCTGTGTGCATGAGGCCCAGGTGAGTTTTTCCTGTCCCACCCCCGCTCGTGTCTGACTGCCCCTCTCTCTGTTCCCCTCGGGCAGCTGGGGGGGTCTTTCCTGCTGGGCGTGGGGATCTGGGTGCTGTTGGACCCCACGGGGTTCCGGGAGATCGTGGCGGCGAACCCCCTCCTCTTCACGGGCGTGTACGTCATCCTGGCCATGGGGGGCATGCTGTTCCTGCTGGGCTTCCTGGGCTGCTGTGGGGCGATCCGGGAGAACAAGTGCCTGCTGCTGTTTGTGAGTATCTCTGACAGGGGGGGCTGGGCTGGGCGGGGTGGGGCTGGGTGGGGTGGGGCTGGGTGGGGGGCGGGGCGGGGTTGGACTGGGTGGGGGGCGGGGCGGTGCAGGGTTAGGCTGGGCTGGGTGGGGGCGGGGCAGGCCTGTCCTACTGCAGTCCTGCACTGCTGGGTGTTAGGTCTGCATTTTTCAGTGCTATGAGAGGCTTTGTAAAACAAAATGTCTCTGGGTTCTTTTATTTTTTTTCGTTGTCATTTGTTGAACAGAAGGGTTTGTGTGCGTAGAGAACATCATGCATCTTTAATCCTGATCCTGAGTGAAGTGGTTACAATCCTTCCTCTGATTGTGTTCTCACTCTCTGTCTCTCTCTCTCCCTCCCTTTCTCTGTCTTTGTTTCTCTTTCTCTCTGTCTTTGTTTCTCTTTCTCTCCCTCTCTCTCTCCCTCCCTCCTCTCTCTCTATCTCAGTTCTTCATGCTCATCCTCATCATATTCCTGGCAGAGCTGGCCGCCGCCATCTTGGCCTTCATATTCCGGGAGCACGTGAGTGGCCTCGCTGTAAAACGGACGCTGCTGATGTCAAAATGAAGCGCCTCCCATCCCCCAATCTAATGGTCTCCTCTCCGCTGTGTTTCCACAGCTAACCAGAGAATACTTCACCAACGAGCTGAAGAGGCACTACCAAGGCTACAATAACACCGATGTCTTCACCTCTACGTGGAACGCCATCATGAACACGGTGAGACTGTCTGTACTGACCAATCACAGCACTGTGATATACAGGTAACTGCCAAAATAAAGGCAACACTTGAGTAAATGAGGGATCCTTTAAATGGGTGCAGTACCATTGCAAGTGGCCATTGGGGGTTAGGCGCTACCTGTTTATCACAGTGAGAGGAGCACTAATGTTAAACAAACCCTTCAATACGGAGCCCAAACAAAACCATGAGCAAAGAACGCATGCAAGAGTGTACTTCCTGTATGATATAAGCATGTAGTTAGCATCGTGTGGGTGCTATCAATTTCTATTTTCCAACTTCAGAATTGGCTATACGAGTCATTCCACCAAGGGCACATTATGCTGTGAGCATGCCAGGCCTGTTTTAAAGTCTAAATTCAGCTCCAGCTCTGACAAGCTGTCCTTGATGCATCTAATGTTTTTTTATTGTGATTATATAGTTGAATTTGTTGACACTGTAAACTCCTGCCGCCATCTTGCCAGGCCTCTGTTGCAAAAGAGATTTTGATCTCAATTAAATACTTCCTGGTTAAACACATTTTGAATAAAAAGCACTTAGAAATTGCTTTATGAAAGCTGCTAAACAGATTGTTATTTATTTGTTTGAGCTAGCGTTAGCTGATGTGCACACAGTAGGGAAGAGACTGACAATGCTGTGCAGTGAACAGCCTGGACACACACACACACTCACACACACCCACACTCATACACACACACACTCTCTCACACACTCTCTCACACACACACACTCACACACACACCCACACTCATACACACACACACTCTCTCACACACACACACACACACACACATGCACACACACACACACACACACAAACACACACACAGACACACACATACACACACACACACACTCACACACACGCACACACACACAGTAGGGAAGGGTCTGACGATGCTCCTCTCTGCAGTTTGACTGCTGTGGGGTGAACAGCCCGGAGGACTTTGAGGAGAGCCTCTTCAGGCACATCAACCCCAGCGACATGGTGCCCGAGGCCTGTTGCCAGAGGAACAGTCACCTGGGAGACGTCGCCTACATCAGCCGGGAGGAGTGTCTCATGGGCAGCATGCTGTTCCGCAACAACAAGGTGGCTCTTCCCTTGGATAGAAACCGTATATATAAATATATATATATATATATATATACACCATTTAGCAGACTCTTTTATCCAAAGCGACTCACAGTTCTGAATGAATACATTTTTCAGTATATGTGGTCCCAGTGGGAATTGAACCCACAACCTAAGCGTTGTCAGCGCTGTGCTCTACCCACTGAGCCACACAGTGTTTCTCCTCACTAAATAATGTGCTCGGGTAAAATAAGGACCATTTCAGTTTGACCAGAATATGATGAGCACTACAGCACATTCAAGGGAATTCAAGTATCCTAAAGGACATGGGTGGGTCTGTTTAGAACAGGGGTGTGCAAGTTTGGGTCTGGAGATCTACTGGGGTGTGCAGGCTTTTGTTCCAGCCCTTCACCAATACACCTGATTCAAATATTCATTATCTTGATGATTAATCAAATCAGGTGTGTTAGTGAAGGGATTCATGATATCAGGTGTGTTAGTGAAGGGATTCAAATCAGGTGTGTTAGTGAAGGGATTTGTGAAATCAGGTGTGTTAGTGAAGGGATTAATTAAATCAGGTGTGTTAGTGAAGGGATTAATTAAATCAGGTGTGTTAGTGAAGGGATTAATTAAATCAGGTGTGTTTGGTACAAAAGCCTGCACACCCAGTAGATCTCCAGGACAAAACTTGCGCACCCCTGGTTTGGCGCGCCTACGACCACCTGGGACGAGAATTGTTCCCTGAGCTCATGGTAATAATAGCTGAAGATGGCAGCTGTCTGTAACACCATGACAACTCTTCATTTCTTTTTTTAAAGACTGCTTTTGTGCCTTTCGTTTGTTTGTAACGGTGAGGGCGAGACCACAGAGCCAGCGCCTGCACATCGCGCAGGCCCCAGTTCAGTTTGCTAATCCCACAGTGCCACGGAGGGCCTTTAACACAGCACATTCATCCTGTCAAGGGCATTGTAACTCCGCTCCTATTCATATGCAAATTGCATTATTCACAATAATACATTTCTCCCAACTTGATTGGGTGACATGGCATTTTCAATAATGTGTCAAGCGATGATGCATTTTGCTTCAGACAAAATGTCAGCCGTTTCCACCGACTGTTGACTGTTTAGTGACGGTTATTGTGCTGGATGGCTGTGGAGGTAATTGCCTTTGTTCATCAATCAGACGCTCGATCACGAGACGCGTCTCAGGCGCAGACGAGCGGTTCCTCGCGCGCCCCGTGAGCTAGTCTACGTGCTAATGAAAGGAGAAGAGCGTTGCGAACGGGCGCCTGTCGGAGCTGTCGGCGAGGGAAACAAGGAGCGATACAAGGAGAGGGGCTTTAGCTTCCTGGCTGTTTTGAAGGTGGCGGTAGACAATGGGGCGGAGGCATGGCTTGGCGGTTCTCTCCTTCACAGAAAGAGCGCTGAATGAAAGCACAGACAGCTGGGCCTGGCCCCTCTTCGCCCCTGAAGAAGAGCTGCTGTGTTGTTTTTTTAAAGACTGGAGGCATGGTCTCGTTTACGATGTACATTTTACATTTACATTTTAGCCATTTAGCAGACACTCTTATCCAGAGCGACTTACACAGTTTCACATTTCTTTACATACAATCCATTTATACAGCTGGATATTTACTGAAGCAATTCAGGTTAAGTACCTTGCTTAAAGGTACAATGGCAATGCCCCCACCTGGGAATCGAACCGGCGACCTCTGAGTTATAAGCCCAGTTCCCTAACCATTACACTACACAGCCGCCCATTGTATATAAACAACATCAATCTCTCCGCACCTGATTCTGAAGTTCGTCTGCATGCTGCTGGTACCGTTGTTCCTTGCCGTTCCCCCACCCTGGCCCATGCCGTCCAAGACCTTCAGACCTCTTTCAGCTCCATTCAGACTGCTCCCTGTGAGCTTGAACTTCTTCTGAAGGCTGGAAAAACGAAATGTTTATTTTAAGAACGGTTACTATGGACAAGAAAGGTATTGAAACAGAGTCAACCTACAAATGTTTATGACTATGGTCGGATGATGAGTTCAGCTTTTAACACACACATTTATAAACTGGTCAGGAAGTTGAAGGTCATTTTTTCAGTATTTTTTTATTTATTCTTGTTGTAGGTCTATTTCTATTTTTCTAATTGAAACGCCCAATCACATTCGTAGGCCCTTCCCGCTGTGCTGCGGTGTCTTCTGTTGATTCGGGAGAGCGCAGGCTAGCGTGCGTGTCCCCAGAAAGGCGTACAGCCTCTGCTTCTGTTTCTCTGGAGGACTGCGTCGTATTGTGTCAGAAGACGTAAGTTAAACGTGAGCGTCCGCTGCAGAAAGCGATGTTGATAAGAGTATACTAGTTTCCTTGACTGGGGACTCGGGTCTTTAGCTCAGCGAGCTAATCGTGCCTCTTGTGGCAGTTTCAGTTCGAAACTCGCTACAGGCAGAAGCAACTGCAGCCGCACATGAGGGAAGGGTCGTTGTTAAATGTGTCATTTGGGTTGCGCCCGTCCCCTGACATGACAGAGTAACTGTGACTTCATTCATAACTGCCATCTGTGACAAGTCCTCGCTCGCTCTCTGATGGTTGCTTTGTTAACAGCGCTATATGAAATGAAATCCATTGGGTGGTTAGTTGATTTTCTTTAGTTTATACCCTTTAATTCTCTGTTTTTTAACTTCTGTTTTTATTCTTTTTTTGTTTTAACAGGGTTGCTACTCAGCAGTGGTGGACAACTTTGAGACGTACATCTACTTGGCTGGAGCGCTGGCCATTGTGGTGCTGACCATTGAAGTACGATTGCGTTGTTTTGCCGGCACGAATCAGTTCATATGAATGACACAAGAAGGGGTTATATACCTGCAAACCACACAACAATGCCTGCATGTTGACGATCTTGGCGCTCCTCTCCTCCGTTTCGTGTAGTATAGAGACACCTTGTGGAGATTGCTAGTACTGCATCACAGTTTTTAAATTTTTGCTTCAGCTCTGATGTTAACCCATTAAGAAGTGACGTTTTCTTCAATTTTCGATTAATGAAATGCTGTGATTCGCTGAAATAGACCATGTGTTTGAACAGAAAATCAGGTTTTAAGAGGTTGTGTAGAATAACAGATGTACATTTTAGTCTGAAGAGCAAACAATGACATCATGTTTGACCATAAATATTAGTTTTAACAGTTAATTTAATTGAACGATTAATTTGAGAACTGTGGTTATAGACTGTGACAGCACTCTCTGTTCAGTAATGCATTCCTGTCTCTGTGTCTGTCCGCAGCTCTTTGCCATGGTGTTCGCAATGTGCTTGTTCCGAGGAATCCAGTAGGTTCCACACACTGTACAGGAGGACTTTTCAAAAGGGAAATTTTTGGAGAAAGAAAAAGAAGAAGAGAAAAAAGGTTGTAAAAATACAAAGGAGAAATCTTTTTTTGTTGTTGTTGTTCTTTTTTTATAACGGTAAATTGAGGAAGAAGGAAAAAAAATCAACAGTGACAAAAAAATTAATTAAAAAAACGACTCGTACTTCACAGCTGGACTTCTGAGGTACTGGATGCACTGTAAAAAAAATAAAAAAATACAACGGAACAAACGAAAAGCGACACAACGCAGGGAGGGAAATGTAAGGAGGATTAACACAAGGCGGTTGAGTGGAGCAGAGGAAGCCGGCTAACCACTGCGTCTCCCAGAGCAGGAGAGGAGGAAGGCACTGCACTGACTTTTGGATGAAGAATATTTATACTGAGGGGAAGATGGCTTTAGCTGTAGAGAAGTATGTGTTTGAGTAGACCTTGGCTGTACTCCCAACCTCCCCACACCCCCCCAACCCCTCCACACACACCCCTATCAGAGCCGCCATTGTCAGAACTTTTCCACAGAGGTTGGCATAAGTACCCTTTCTTCTACACCTGAACCCCCCACACACACACACACACACACGCACCCCCTCCTTGAAAGCCAGCCTCTGCTGCATTTTTTTCCTATTGTTTATTGTGATGTCATTGCTATAGTAACTGTAATGTGACTTTAGCTGAAATGTATCTGTATGCATTTGTATTAGAATCTATTAAAAAAAGATATAAATATGATATTAAAAAAATTGTTCTGTAACATGTCATGTGCTTGGGTCCCTTGTGTCGAGGTGTAAACATTGAGCACACACTAGTATGTTGCCATAACGATGTCCAGAGCCCTCCGCTCTCAATTATGGGTTCCTGTTCAAATGCACTTCATTGAAAAAAATATATATACTGTATATATTTTATATTATATGCTTTCAACTTGTGAGATTCTTTTAAAATTCTATGAATACCTAAGGCATGCCTTGTGTGAGAATATATATATTTTTTTGCCAATATTTTTACATTGACATTTTAGCCATTTAGCAGAAACTCTTATCCAGAGCCACTTACACAGTTCACATTTCTTTACATACAATCCATTTATACAGCTGGATATTTTTACTGAAGCAATTCAGGTTAAGTACCTTGCTCAAGGGTACAATGGCAGTGTCCCCACCTGGGAATTGAACCTGCAACCTCTGAGTTCCAGTTCCTTAACCATTATGCTAACACTGCTGCCTACATGTTTGCCAAAATTTTAACTAATTTTTACATCAACATACCAATTCCCCAAACAAAACATTTTAGGTATTTAGGTATTTCCTCCGGTAAGTTGGTCCAAGACGAAAACTTTATTTAGAGAGAATGTATTTATTTTAGAAATGTATAACAGCTTGTGTCATGTAAATAAGGGCACAGAAATGACCTCCGCTCACAGAGGAGTGAGAGGAATCCGTGACTTCTCCTGTGTCCTGACTTATCCCCCACCCCCTCCCCCTCCCTGCAATCCCCTTCTCTCAACCTGTCAAATATACACGTTATTCTGACAAGAAGGACGGGGACATGATACTATGCAGTGAAACAGTTCTGTGTCACACAAGCCGTGACAAACAGGGAGAGAGTGATGTTTCTGCCAGGTAAGTTTCCTACTAGCCTCTTGAAGGTTAAAATACCCTGTTGAGTGCGACGGATAGCCCTGCTGAGGGTTTTCAAACCACTGCTGTAGCCAGCCACTCTACATGACAGGAGATGCAATTAGCCTGCGGCCAAGATTAGACCAAGGTCCCCAACTGAGGGAGCTGATTTGCGATTTACAATGGAGTTGTTTGACAGACGCTTTTATTCAAAGTGACTTATAAGAGTGCATTCGCATGGCTGGAGATCGTCGCTAGAGTGATTCGAGCAGTAAGTTACAGTCTCATCACTGACATTGCCGATGTTCATGCCACAAAACCTGTCACACAAGAGGGAAGAGAAAGGTTGTTGTACATTTTTAAAAAATATATATAGGTGAATATATTGGTGAATAAGTGAAGTCTGAAAAGGTGAGTTTTCAGTCTTTTATGGAAGATATCTAGAGATCCTTCTGTCCTGACTGAGCGGGGAAGGTCGTTCCACCATCTTGGCACGAGGGCAGAGAAGAGGCGGGGCCGCGAGGACCGGCTACCAGGTGTGCGGAGGTCTGCTTCTCCAGTGGTGACGTAACAGTCTTTAGCGTACGTATTATAATAAAATAATCACTGTTGTTTGTTCCTAATGTAGGCTATATGTTTTCCCATGATTAAAAAAATATGATTGGTTCGAAAACATCCGATGTTTTAATGCCTATGTAAGGGAGTTGGTTTTGCCTTTCGGACCGAGGATCTCGACAAGAGAAACGATTAGCCCGCTGAGCTAAAGCTGAAGTCCCTAAATGTGGGAACTAATCATACTCTTATCGACGTCACCCTTTGCAGCGGACGCTCACGTGCTCAATTTTAACTCACGCTCCGCTACACCTGTCCTCGTTTACCTCAGAACGATCAGCTGGGCGTTCAATTCAAGTTCAAGTTCCCAAGCAAACAAATTCAGCTGAGTGACTGGAGGGCAGCACACCAAGAGACATAAGACAGCATTTCCGGCTGGTTGAACAGTTGACTGGTCTTGATGGGGGGGTTTTTCTGTCCCTTCATGCATGGCTCATATCTCAGTTCTTTTGCTGTGAATGACGGCTGAATTTCAGTCCCCAGAGAACTACTGTGACTATTACAACAGACACGCAGCTCTAGTTGTGTGTGTCCTTCATCTTAAAAGGATAACAAATGCATACATGATGGACATTCATTCCCAGAAAAAGTTGCCTACATTGTTTTATTTATTACTTTATTTGTAAGGGACAAGCGCAGAGAACATTGACAGCCGCAGAAGCAGTGCCAGATGTACTGTACATGTGTATATAGCCGAAGCTATTCAAACACCAGTCCCTTGACGAGCATTGATAGTTCAATCAATCAATAAAATAATAGAATTACATTGTTACAGTTTAAAATCAATGTATATAATGACTGAAAAAACAACAGCTTTATTTTAACAACAGCTTACTGGCTTCATTTTCCATAAATTTGAATTACAGTTAAGAATCGTTTGCAACCATTCAAGTGGCTCTTAAGAAGGGTGATATCAGCTAAATTGGGCCATCAGGTAAAATGAGCCATTTAAGGTTTGAGCGTCTCAGCTCTTAAAATGTTAACAGACAATGACTGCAAATGATATTAAATTGTTGCCACAACTGTACTTGACATGTAACAATTGACTTGATTGGTCTATGGTTGCTATGGTGGTCGGGGCAATGCCTCACATCGAGACTGCTGAGAGAACTTCAAGGTGAGTGGCCTGACATATGAAAATGTACTTGTCAATAATAAATCAATAAAAAACAAATGTACATCTATAAATGATTATGTATACTACATGCTCTGATGGCCTCCATCAGATATAATGCTGATAGTTTGTTAATAAACGTATTTATTTATAAAATAGCATTTTTTGTTAGTGGCTCAATTTACCTTAATGTGTTAAGGTAAATTGAGCTATGCATTTCAGCCAAAATGAGCCACCTTCTGAATTGAGTTTTAGCGGATATTTTGATGGTTCCTCTTATTAAAAGTAGGCTATTAATAGATTATTATATTATATTATTGTATATATTACATGCCTCTTTTCACATTTTCCCTTCTAATTATGTATGTGTGTGTTAGCTCTGGTCCAGGGCGCATCGTGAGCTAGCTCTCACTATCTAGCGCTCTGTCACACACACACACACACACAGACACACACACACACACACACACACACACAGCATCAGTCACGTTTTAATATGACACACGAGAGTATTTTTAACAGATATGCACATACACACACACACACACACACACACTGCACAGACACATTGATGTTCCAAAATGAGTTCCTAAAGCAATTGGTATTCATGAATTAATTTTAATGTTATTCTTTATGAATTCTTAATGCTTTAATGTTATTCTTCATGAGTTCATTTAATGTTATTTAAAGATGTTTTAGTGTGTTGAGATTAAAGATGATTCTATTATTTTATGAGAAATTACTCTTTCGCTTTACAGTTTGAGTGGCTCATTTTAGCTGATCAGCCAGCCCATTTTACCTGAACACTGCTCATCTAAAAAATGTGACTGCTGATGTTTTCAAAAGCTGTAGGGCCTGAACAATGATATTTTATTACATCAATTCAACACAAAAATATTAAAAACAGTCCTTATTAACCATAAAAACACAATTCAATGTCAAACATTGCTTTTTTCTTAGTTTCCCAAGCAATTAACCAAAAAGTGGCCCAATTTAGCTGATATCACCCTATGCTTCACTGAATTAGTGAAGCTACATGTTTGTTAGGCTGTTGATGAAGTTGGTGAAGAAATCTGGTGCCTCCAGCCTTCATCATTTCAAGCGGCGCAGCTTGACAGGGTTCTACATTTGCATGCAAATGAAATAGAAATTGGCTCGCATATTCCCTGGTCTGGTGTGTGACACACATACACATACAAGTTGGAAGTAATATTTATGATACTCTGGCTAGCCGAAATATTTAAATGGTGGCACCTATGGACTCGTTAAGTAAGTATGTATTTGTGAAATCTGAGTGGCAAAAAATAACCGTTCTGCTATTGTAAAGGAGTCTTGTAGTCTTCTTTTGTACCGTACGTTGCTGTCTGCCCTTTTAAGGGACTGGAAGACTGTATGTTTCATTCGAAATTTCACGAACTACACGACATCTCATTACCGGTGGCTAATTTAAATATTTACGAGTGTGACATCCACAGTCCCGTGTTCATCGTAACGTTATAACACCGCTATAACGTTAGATGCCATCGTTAGCTAATAACGCTAGCGAATGTTACATTCGACAGCAGCAGGTGTCGCTATCTAGACCGACGCAACATAAACTCCACTCACCCTCTTGAATATCTATGGTGAAAGAGATGCACTTCCCGGATTTACCGACATTTCTTCCATGACCCATTTCTCGTTTTGTTCGTCACTGGACATTTTTAGAAAAAATAATAACAAACATTTAAACGTGTCAGTTGTTTATCATTACTGTAAAAAAAAATCCGCTGATATGAATTAACCGTCAGAAGTTAGGCTCTGCAGCAGTCGGGCGTCTATGAAGGTCAGTTTGAGCGGACTGTAGCCTAGTGTGTAGGGCAAAATGAACAGGGTGGGTGCTCGGAACTTTTATTCGGCTGTGTTTGTGTTGATGGGTTAGCTGGTCAACCCCTCGTCCTGTGAATATCACACAGTCACAAACGCTGTTGTTGCATGCTTGAAACGTGTATAATATTAGCTGAGTGTCTTAACAGTAAAAATGTAACTACTTGCTAGTTAAATACCGTTACGTTAGCAACGTTAGCTAGTTGGCTAACGTTGGCATGTTGTCTACATTTGTATGTTTACATTTGATTGTCACCACCAAACTAGTTAGCTAAAGTTAAGTCACCAGCTAGTTACCCCGCTACCAGTAAGCTCGTTGTTTACTATTGGTTTTGTATCAAACCCAGTTGACAGCAAGAACTATGACATATTTAGCTAGCTAATCGTTAAATATGATAGATAAGATGGATGGATGGCTTCCTACATCGCCAATTGCGGTGTCATTATAGTTAGCCTACCTAGCAAACTAGTTACTATTAGTTGGATAGTTACTATTTCACGCTGCTCTGTCCAGCAAAGGGAGGTCCGGATCTATCAAGCTAGCAACACGTACCATATCTTTCTCCCGCGACAAACTCGACGAATAGCGACGTGTAGAGATAAATATAATAACATTAACTGTGTTAATTGCATTACTTGTGTTTACTTGACATTACTTGACATTAAATGTGTCAATGTATCATTGTTGTCAATTGCGTTTCAAGCAGTTTTCCAGTTGCCGTAGTTGTATAGCTAGCTAGTTGTCTGAAAAGATTGGTACAGATTAGTCGCTGTTTAGGTATCCGGCTGGCGTTATCTCATCTGTTAGTGTGTGTACTGAACAGTGATGGACGTAGTACACAAACCCTTTACTTGAGTACAAGTACAGATATCCTGATAAAATATTACTCCAGTAAAAGTCAAAAGTCCTGCATTTAACCCCATTTGCCTTTGAGATATAGGGGAGTGAAAGTCAAAATGGAAATACTTGTAAACACAGATGCTTGAAAAATACTTAAGTACAGTAGCAAGTAAATGTACTTTGTTAGTGTCCACCACTGGTACTAAAGGCCATTCTCCGTAACCCTGAAAATGTTTTTTAATTTTTTAAACACACTTCCAGTGGTTGAGCCGGGTCGTCGGACTCAGCATGTGCGCGTCGGCAAAATACAGTTCGCGGGGCCCGGCTCTGATCCCTCGGATGAAGACCAAGCACCGCATCTACTACATCGCCCTGTTCTCGGTGGTGCTGCTGGGGCTCATCGCCACGGGCATGTTCCAGTTCTGGCCGCACTCCATCGAGTCCTCGGCGGACTGGAGCGTGGACAAGCGCAGCGTGCACGACGCGCCCCTCGTGCGTCTGCCAGTCTCCAGCCCCATTCCCGAGCGAGGCGACCTCAGCTGCCGCATGCACACCTGCTTCGACGTGTACCGCTGTGGCTACAACCCCAAGAACCGCATCAAGGTCAGACTCAAAAACTGTTTATGGTCTTATGAACGCCTCATAAGCTTAGCATTGCTAAGTAACATTTTCAACACATTTGCATTGCTCTTTGCCTTAGTTTCTATAAACAAAATGTCAGCATTACAATGCAAACGCTGTCAGACTTATTTGAGGGGTGGCATCTGCACAACTGGCAGAAAGAAACAGGTTTCCTACACAAGTACAGTCAGGAAGGGGGACAAACCCTGGAAGTTAATACAGAAATGTTAATCGAAGGTCCATCTTTTATATTAAAATTACTCTGATGCTAACCTGTGAAGGGTGACCTCAGGAAATTATCTGCCCCATGTTGTGTGGCTGATGTCACCATAACACGATGATGTCATATAAAGCACAGTGACGTCACTGCAACGACACCTTGCCTCTGACCCATGCTGGGCTGGGAACCTCATGGTTACATGATGATGTAATGTGCACAAAGTGATGTCATTGATTCCGGTTGTGTTGTGGATGTCACAGGGCCAGTTACACAATTATGTAATGTGTAGCACAGTGATGTCACTAACCCCAGCTGTGTATGATGCAACGTGTAGCACAGTGATGTCACTGCCCCCGGGTGTGTATGATGCAACGTGTAACACAGTGATGTCACTAACCCTGGCTGTGTTGTGGACATTTGGGCAGGTGTACATATACCCGCTGCAGCGCTACGTGGACGAGGTGGGCGTGGCCATCAGTAGCACAGGCCTGTCACGCGAGTACAATGACCTGCTGAGCGCCATCTCCGACAGCGACTTCTACACGGATGACGTGACCCGCGCCTGCCTGTTTGTCCCCTCCATCGACGTGCTGAACCAGAACTCCCTGCGCATCCGAGAGACCGCCCAGGCTCTGGCCCTGCTGGCCAGGTGAGGCCCCACCCCGCCCCGCCCCACTCTGCCCGCTCCAGATAAAGGGGCTCAGATCTGAACCGTACACAATGTGTACTAGGATTATTTAACGTAAATAAGAATTTGTTCTTTTTACATTTTAGCTGAAAATAACAACCACAAAATGTAGATGAGAGAGAGAAAGTACAAAAAAAAAAAAAAAAAAATAAAAATAGAGGGAGGAGAATGGAAAGAGCGAGAATGAGAGAGGAGAATGAAAGGTTCAATAATGTCAAGATGTAATTCAGACCAGCTAGTTGTTTCCAGTGATTGGCCACTTTAGCTTCCAAGTCTTATACCAAGGGCAAAGGCCCACAACTGGCCAATTTGAAAAAGGTTTGAAGAGCAAGGAATCTTAACGAGTGGATTAGCTATTAAAAACGTTCATTGGGCCCCTGGAAGGTGCATCCGGTAAAGGCACTCACCTGGAGTGCATGTTGCCCACTGTGGCTGGGGTTTGATCCCCGGCTGCACCAGTTCGGCTATGGCCAGGATACGAGCCCCGTTTGGGGACGGCGATTGGCTGTCCGCACCAGGGGAGGGGGAGGGAGAGCCGACACGAGCTCACCGCAAGCTCACAGCGAGTACAGAAAGCTTCCCTGTGGGCAAAGCGAATAGGTGAGTTCCGTCTGGAAGGAAGTGGTTCATCGCCGGCCCCTGGAGTAGTGGCTGGTCCTTTAGTTGTGGGTGGCAGACTCGTGGGGAAGGGTGAACTGAAGAAATAGAAGGGTGCCACCAAAACTGGAAAAAGAAATTAAAAAAGAATAATACGGTGGTGCAGTTTGGCCACAGCAAATTCGAATCCAGGGGGGAAAAATCTGTAAATCCAAAAAAGAATAATGGAGAAAAGTCCATTGAAAAACTCCATAGCCTCTCGCCCGGAACGCATGCTTGGCTCCAGCCCCCCCGCGACCCTGACCAGGAATAAGCGGTAGACAATGGATGGATGGATGGATAATAAAAAGTCCATTAAAAACTATAGTATTGGCGTCCCGTGTGGTCTAGTGGTTTCAACGTCCGACGCTGGCCATGGCGACCCTGGGTTTGATTCCTGGTCGCACCAGAGTCGGCTCTGGCCAGGAGTGCCACCGGGGCGGCAATTGGCTGTCCGCCCCAGGGAGGGGGGAGGGAAGCCGACACAGTTCGCTGCTCACAGGAGTGGTTCTGGGGTGCCGGAATTACAGTCGACAGCACGAGGAGTGCTGTCTCGGAGGAGGCAGCGCTTCGCCATTGTCACTGCTGGTCACAGGACTACGGCAGCGAACTACGAGGGAGGGGATTGAACTAAGCACAGCGGGAGTAATTGGCTACCAAACTGGGAGAAAAATGGGGTAAAATAAAAAAAGTAAAACAAACTAAAAAATCTATACTATTATTAATTAATTTAGCAGAATTTATTTTCCAGAGCGACTTGTAAGGAGATCAAACATAAGAGAATCTCAGCTTGATTGTGGGTTATCTTTGATAATGGTACTTTTAAGACCCATTCAGGTCACAGTAGCTGTTTGGGAGTCTATGCGGTTTATGAGAGTGATGGTTTTGCTTTATTCAGGTGGGATCGAGGGATGAACCACCTGCTGTTTAACATGCTGCCCGGCGGGCCTCCAGACTACAACACGGCCCTGGACGTGCCCAGAGACAGGTACTGGCTGCCCAACACGCCTCTGCACAGGTCTCATCCGTTGGGTATTTTGCAAATGTTGTTGAGAATGTTGCCGTTACAAGCTGTGGCCACTAGAGGGAAACATGCGCAAATATTTGCAATTCTGCCAGGGAAATTCCCTGACATGCCTCTTCAATTGTGAAACGGCTGAAATTCTGTCACCTGCTTTGAACTACTTTTTTTGTGTATTTTGAGACATTATTCATTGATCGTGTATTTGATTTGTTCAGTCTTTATTCAAAGTTGTAATTTTTGATAACTGTTTAGACTTATGAATTTAATAGGGTGTTGTCACCTTGAGTCAACTTGCAAAGAGAAAGGGAACAGTGCCTTCTCAGTGTTCCCGTTACTTTTGGGGATGCACTCTAAGCATCTACGTGCTGACGAAGGCCCAAATGTCCGACTGCCACTATTTAAAATAAACTATAAAAATACGAGTGTTTCTTTTTTGATTGGGGGTGCACTCTAAAAGCATAATCCTGTGCAGAGTCTTCACCCGACACCAGATGAGTTAAAGTCTTTGTGTTCTCTACCTGCCTTGTCAGCACTTTTCTGGATCACAGGTCAGACATGCATTTGGGAGGCAGGCCTGGGAACAAAGGCCTTGTAGTGTTGGACTCAGAGAGACACACACATAATCCCCTGGTATTTACGGCTGCGCAGGCCTTGTTTTCCAGCCTGTTTCTTGGCCGCTCTGCCTGTGCGAGTAGAGAAGGTGGTTTTATGTCCTGGAAAATGCTGAACCTCTCTTCTTTGGTTGGAGCTGCGGGGAGTTTCCTGGGCCCATCCAGATGGGCTCTGTTTGGCACTCTGCCTCATGAGAACCATCTGAGAGGGTCTGTCTGTGTGTGTGTGTGTCTGTGTGTGTGTCTGTGTGTGTGTCTGTGTGTGTGTCTGTCTGTCTGTCTGTCTGTCTGTCTGTCTGTCTGTCTGTGAGTGTGTGTGTGAGAGAGAGAGAGCAGGAGTGTGTGAGTGTGTGAGTGTGTGAGTGAGTGAGTGTAGGTGATATGAGGTGTGTGTGTGTGTGTAGGGGTGTAGGTGTTGATGATATGAGAGGTGTGTGTGTGTGTTGCAGAGCTCTGCTGGCCGGAGGTGGGTTCTCCACATGGACATACCGGCAGGGCTATGATGTCAGCATCCCCGTGTACAGCCCCCTGTCCGCCGAGCTGGAGCTGCCTGAGAGACAGCCAGGGTGAGCAACCGCTTTACTACACTACAGCCCGGCCCCCTTTACTGCACTACAGCCCGGCCCCTTTACTGCACTACAGCCCGGCCCCCTTTACTGCACTACAGCCCGGCCCGCTTTACTGCACTACAGCCCGGCCCCCTTTACTGCACTACAGCCCGGCCCGCTTTACTACACTACAGCCTGCTTTACTGCACTACAGCCCGGCCCCCTTTACTGCACTACAGCCCAGCCCGCTTTACTGCACTACAGCCCGGCCCGCTTTACTGCACTACAGCCCGGCCCCCTTTACTGCACTACAGCCCGGCCCCCTTTACTGCACTACAGCCCGGCCCCTTTACTGCACTACAGCCCGGCCCGCTTTACTGCACTACAGCCCGCCCCCTTTACTGCACTACAGCCCGGCCCCCTTTACTGCACTACAGCCCGGCCCCCCTTTACTGCACTACAGCCCGGTCCCCTTTACTGCACTACAGCCCGGTCCCCTTTACTGCACTACAGCCCGGTCCCCTTTACTGCACTACAGCCCGGCCCCCTTTACTGCACTACAGCCCGCTTTACTGCACTATAGCCCGGCCCGCTTTACTGCACTACAGCCCGGCCCCCTTTACTGCACGACAGCCTGCTTTACTGCACTACAGTCTGGCCCCCTTTACTGCACTACAGCCCACTTTACTGCACTACAGTCTGCTTTACTGCACTACAGCCCGGCCCGCTTTACTGCACTACACTGTTTCCATTGAGACCCCGGTCTATGAAAGACCCCTTTCTACGCACACTCTAAAAGTGCATTCACCACCTAAATGTGGATGTGGATGTGAGCAGGTCTCGGCGCATGTTATGGTTGGTTATGAAATATGGTTCTATCATTGCCAGATTATTAGACATTAATATTGTGAAACTTAACTTTTATTGAAGTAATGAATGTTATTCATCAGGTTCCCCATTTTGGGGGAACCCCAAATGTTTCTGCTGCTCAGACTGTGACCTAATCTGTCTCTTACCCCCATCCTCCATTATCCCTGTATCCCAATACCCCATCCCTGCATCTTTATACCCCTTTATTTCTTTGCCCTGTCTCCCTATGCCCCTATCCCCCCATCCCCCATCCTCTCATTCCTCGTACCCCTGTACCCCTATCCCCAATACACCCTTTCCCCTATACACCTCTGTTCCTCTATACCCGATACCTCTGTTCCTCTATACCCAAATACTCCTATCTCCTGTATCCCCTATCCCCCTCTCCCCTATCCCTCCCCTCCTCCCTCCTCCCTCCTCCCTCCTCCCGTAGGCCCCGGCACTACTTCGTGCTGTCGTCCCAGACGGCGATCCACCGGGAGTACCGGGCGGAGCTGGAGCAGCTGAAGGCGGAGAACGGGGAGGCGGTGCTGCTGCTGGACCGCTGCAGCAACCTGTCCCAGGGTGTGGCCTCCACCCGCAAGCGCTGCCACAAGGGCCAGGTGTACGAGTACCCCCAGATCCTGCAGGTGAGCCGGACCGAGCCTCGCTGGCTTCTCACGCTGCTCGTTTGTCTATTTATCCATCAACAGATCATTCTACAATCATCAAAAAAGCAGAAAGAGGAAAAAAATTACATCATAATAATAATCATAATGACTTTATTTATTTAGCACTTTTCATACATTTATCAGCTGAAGGTGCTTCACAGAGATTAAACGAAGGGGAAAAAATGAAATCATGCACAATTGAAGTCAAATAAAACTGGAAAAACAACGGGAACACAATGGTTGTGACACAAACCTGCACACACCCATGCGGCTCTCGCTGGAATGAGGTGTGACGCGCCTGGTTTGAAACGTGCAGAGGTTGGAGCCGTGCGATGGTTCCGGCGTTGTCGGGGGTTGTTTTGATGGCGGGTGTCGTATAGCCGGCGTCTGAGCTGCAGGTCTGAGTGGATCAGAGATGGGGGCCTTCCATGGGCCCAGCGCGCATCGCTAGCCCCGCCCCGTCTAGACAGGAAGTGAGCTCATCAGCAGGGCCGAGTGCAGAGCCACATCTGGGAGATGTTCTCCGTAAAGCAGGCCTCACCTGCAGCCCCCCCCCCCTCACCTCTGCGTGTCCCCGCCCTCTCTCCCCATCTCAGCTCTGAGATCATGTCGTCGTTTCATCCAGCGGTTACACACGCCTGCACCTGTGATTAAGTCTGATTATGTGTGTGTGTTATTTTTCAAAGGCGTAATTTGTGCGATTTTCTCACATGTCACCTTTTCCTCTGATGGTGATGAAGAGTCTGTTTGAAGGCCTGTGGAAAACTGAGCTCAGCGGCAGATGTGCTGAAATGATATCGATCTGAAAGATCTCCCCCTCTGTCTCTCTCTCTCTCTCTCTCGCTCTCTCTCCCTCTCCCTCTCTCTCTGTCCCCCTCCCTCTGTCTCTGTCCCCCTCTCTCCCTCTCTCTCTCTTTCTTTTTCTCTCTCTCTTTTTCTCTTTCTCTTTCTCTTTCTCTTTCTCTTTCTCTTTCTCTCTCAGGAGTCCTCATTCTGTGTGGTGTTGCGAGGTGCCCGGCTTGGTCAGGCTGCTCTGAGTGACGTGCTCCAGGCCGGCTGTGTTCCCGTCATTGTGGCTGACTCCTACATCCTGCCCTTCTCAGAGGTGCTGGACTGGAAACGGTACAGCACCCCCTGCAGGCCCCTCGCCCTCACTACAGCCCTGTCACATTACAGTACAATGTGACCACTGACTGTGGATGTGAACTCTGACTGTCCTTTCTGTCTGTGTGTTGTGTGTGTGTCTGTGTGCCTGTGTGTGCCTGCCTGTGTGTGTCTGTGTGTGTGTCCTGCACAGGGCGTCGGTGGTAATTCCAGAAGATAAGCTGCCAGAGATGTACACCATCTTGAAGAGCATCCCCCAGAGACAGGTGGAGGAGATGCAGAGACAGGTGAGCCATTCTAACACACACACACACACACACACACACACACACACACACTCACACACACACATAACACACACACACACACACACACACAGGTGAGTCATTCTAACACACACACACACACACACAGGTGACACACACACACACACACACATACACACACACACACAGGTGAGTCATTCTAACACACACACACACACACACACACAGGTGACTCACACACACACAGTCATTCTAACACACACACACACACACACACACAGGTGACATTCTAACACACACACACACACACACACACACACACACAGGTGAGTCATTCTAGCACACGGACAGGTGTAGGAGATGACTCAGCAGACTGGAGTGGTGCACAGATCAGCCCACATGAGTAAAGAGCTGATCCATACCCACAGTCTGCGGACACAAGCGCCCGGCCCAAATGAAGCGAGTGATGGGGTCAATCCAGCGTGCCCAGAGAAACATGCTCTTCTCATTTGCCTGCGAGCTCCACCTCTCTGTGGGACATCTTGATAGTGCAGGTTTGGATTCTGCACTGGGATCGTTTTACACGCTCGAGGGGAGCGAACCACTAACCCCTTCTCTCTGTATCTGATATATCTCTATAATGGCTGAATCAAACGAGAGATCTTTTTCTCTCTATCTTTCTGTCTCTCTCATTCTCTCTCATTCTCTCTCTCATTCTCTCTCTCTCTGTCTGTCTGTCTGTCTCTCTCTCTCTCTCTCTCTCTCTCTGTCTCTGTCTAACAGCTGAATAAGATGACAGACCCCTCTCTCTCACTCGATCCCCGTCCAGTCACTGAGTGCTGTCAGGATACATTAACGTTTGAGTGATCAGAAGCCCCACGGGTACTGAAGCTGCTTCTCCTTCAGCGTTGAGGCCCGTTAACCAATCACAATCCCGGCCTTTGAGCCAATGGAAACGGGGTTTCATCTGCTGAGAATGAGCCTGCCCCAAACCCTCCAGGACCCCGCCTGTCAGTGGCGTGTCAGTTTGTTTCGAAG
>JAINUG010000104.1:995000-1012500 GCA_029706075.1 Aldrovandia affinis
TTGTAATGAGAAACAGATCGTTTGTGGTCGCAAGGCCTATAAAAGAAGACCTCTCACTCTGCTGACATGCCAGTTCTGTGCTCTCCGTGATGAAATCAGGGTGACCAGTTGTCCATGGCAGAAGGACAAGGCCCCACATTAAGCACAAGGTTGTAGCACAGTAAACCATGATATGCTTGCCTAGAATAAGTCTACTGATAGACAATATATATTCCATTTCTCAGCATTTCTGCTAAATGGCACATATATACTGATAGACGATACAAATTTTGAGTGCACACGCATAAAAAAGAAAAATGTAATAAAAAAAAACATCGATTTTGCCCCTGCTTTTCTAGGTCATGATATTTGATATTTTAAACGTGAACGACCGGCCACACCAACGTTCTGGCTAGGCCCGGAGGGAGAGGCCTGTTCTCACGCAGTGCGGTGTGGAGCTGGTTTCGGCCCCCCCCGTGGCTCCCAGGGGCCACGGCTGAGAGAGAGCAGATCGGACGGGCTTCCGGCTTCCTTCTCGGACTCGTGCTCATAAAAATTCCTTCGGGGGGGCGGCGTATCCCTCCTCCCGGTCGGAGCGCAAACTTTCATCGCTGCTCTGATTTACGAGACGGCCGGACTCCCTCTGGGACCCCGAGCGCTGTCTTAAGTGCACTTCCCCCTTCGACACACACACACATGCACACAGATACACACACACACACACACACACACACACACACACACAGACAGACAGACTGTGTGTGTGTATGTCTATGTCTGTGCGTGTCTGTGTCTGTGTGTGTGTGTGTGTGCGTGCGTGTGTGTGTGTGTGTGTGTGTGTGTGTGTGTGTGTGTGTTGGTTTTTTATTCCAGCATTGGAGATGTGTGCTCGATAGCGCATTGGGGGGGGGTCTCGTGCGCCCCAAGCCCCAAGAGTCCCCTCTCCAGACTGCGCAACAACAAACATGGAGGGCCATAAATCAGCCCCGCCCTGCCAAATCTGGGATTGCACACCCTCACCCTGCCCCCCTCCTTACAGGAGCCTCGGGTCACTCAGGGCTGCTGCCCCCCGTCAGCTCCTGCCGTGTCGTCTCAGCTCTGATTTATTAATTGGCCCGTTCGTTTCTATTTGTTTTATTGAGGCTGGAAGTGGCCCGTTTACACGTCATAACAACTTAGCATTTACAGAGCTACCGTCATCCGTGCCCCGGCTCAACTGACGGCAAGTGCTCTCTCACGTCCGGAGTGGAGCTCTTAAATGTTATTTTTAATGTAAAAAAATTGTATTCAAATGAAATGCACTGCAGAGCCAGCCTACACGCCTGTGCTGAACGTGGTTCAGGTTTTTCCCAGCTTAAGGCTGTAAACGAAAGTGGGATTCGAACCCGTGACCTTCTGGTCTAGAGCAATGAAGGTTTTTTTTGGGGGGGTGTTTTGGGCTTTAATGTGGTCAGTGTTTAGAGGAGTCCCACAGAGGGGCAATAGTGTACCCCCCGTGGGGACCTCTTGGGGTCGAGAGCAAGAGTCCTGAACGATGACTTCATGCCGTGCTCAAGGCCCTGGAGCCGGAATGGATCCTCGTTCCTCTTCCCCAGGGGTTACACTGCAGCGTGGGCCTGCCACTGATGTCATAGTCCCCAGAGCCGTAATGGCCGCCCGTACGTCTGTCCCAGGGGTCACGCTGCAGTGTGGGCCGGCCATTTGGCCCCGGGAGCGCCGGTCTTGATCCCAGTGGCTAATTGATAACAGCGCTCTCCTCAGGAGAAAGGGTCCCAGAGTTAGGGAGGCAGGGGCTCTAGTACAGCCTGGGGAGCGCAGGGAGGAGGTGAGGAATGAGCTCCACGGCTGGCAGACCCCCCAACAAACAAACCTGCTCTTCGGAGTCAAGACCCCCGGCTCCCCGTTTGAAACCTGCCGGGTCGGGTTTCCACCGACCTGTCTGTCAAGTGTCAGGCGGCACTGAAGGGGGCCGCTCAGCGGGGGAAGAGCCTGGAGAGAGAGAGAGAGAGATGGAGGGAGGGAGAGAGCGACAGAGGGGGGGAGGAAACACAAACCATTTCACACGCGCGGCGTGGATCGGTGGGACCGGCTTTCATCTGCTCACTGGTAACCACCACTCCATTGAGCAGAGTGAGAGAAGGAAGGTGGGGGAGAGAGAGAGAGAATTCCTCTGTTCTTTAAAATCAAATCCATTTCAGCACATCTGTGGCTGAGCTCGGTTTTCCACAGGCCTTCCAGGGAGCTTTGCACTTCATCAGCGGAGGAAAAGGTGACAAAATCTGAGGAAATCACACAAATTACGCCTTTGAAAAAGTCATAGTCATATATAACTAGAGGGAAATGGGACATGAATAAAAGCTATACTCGTATATTTTTTATTTAAAAATGTAATCAGCCAGTGGCAGAGCCAAGAACGATTATACAGCCGAGACCACTGTATTTGAGAATGTATTTGAGAAGGCCTGCTGCAGAAGGCCCTCTGCATTTGAGAAGGCCCTCTACATTTGAGAATGCATTTGAGTAAGCCCGCTGTATTTGAGGATGCATTTGAATAGGCCCACTGTATTTGAGGATGCATTTGAATAGGCCCCCTGTATTTGAGGATGCCTTTGAATAGGCCCACTGCATTTGAGGATGCATTTGAATAGGCCCACTGCATTTGAGGATGCATTTGAATAGGCCCACTGCATTTGAGGATGCATTTGCGTAAGCCCGCTGTATTTGAGGATGCATTTGCGTAAGCCCGCTGTATTTGAGAGTGCATCCACTTTTCCCCAGCTGTCTTTGATTCCACACCAGTGTACAGGAGCTGAAGTGTATCTCGTTGTTTCTCATTGTCTCGAGGTGATTTATGTTGTCTTAGTCATTGTGCATTAGCTACTCTTTCCCCCCCTTGCGGTTCTTGTTCGTGTAGGATCCAGGGTCTGTCATTTAGATTGCCTCTCTGTGATGTGCTATGTGAAGCTCTGTGACAGTACCTTTGGTTTATGGATGACTGAATCATACTTGGATACATCGGCATGTTTTTGTAGCAGATGTTGCTTGTCTTACAAGTTGAACGATAAGCGATGACGTTATTTTCTTGAATTTTATTTTTATTTTTTATTTAACCCTTATTTAACCAGGTTAGTGTTGATCATTTTACATATAGTAAACGAGTAATCCCTGTCATTTCCCCCAATATAGCAAAACAAGCAATCTGAGTAACAAAGTACAGGTTCCAGGTGTTAAATCTTGTTTAACATGGTCCATTGAGTGCAAACTTTGCTTTGTATTGTTTTTATACAGAAGACTGGTATAGACCTTTTGTTACAAGGTACTTTGTGAATTTGTTCTTTGCAGTTCTTGAAGGTTAAGTTTGTGGACTGAAGACGTGATAATGCATGGTAATGTATTTGGGTAATGCAGTTTGTTCTCATGAAAGTGAAGGCTTCTAGAGAGTTTAGCCACTGGGTTTGTCCGAAGTGAAAAGATCCAAGATGGCCGAATGTCATTAAGATATGAGAAGACAGGCCTCCCGCGTGGTCCAGTGGTTACAACGTTCCACACTGGCCACGGAGACCGGGGTTCCATTCCCCATGGCTGTCTGCCCCAGGGAGGGGGGAGGGAAGCCGACAGGACGTTCGCTGCGCATAAGAGTGGCCCTGTAGTTCCGGGTTACGGTCGACGGCCTGGTGAGTGCCGTCTCGGAGGAGACATTACTTCGCCTTCGTCACTACCGGTCGCAGGACTACGGCAGCAAACTCACATTACTAGGGGGGAATTGACATAAAATAGCGGGTCTAATTGGCTACTAAATTGGGAGAAAATGGGATAAAATTTGAAACAAAATCTTAATAATTAAAAAAAAAAACATTAAAAAAAGATATGAGAAGACAAGGGCCTCACAGGTTGTCTAGCGGTTACAATGTTTGACGCTGCCCACTGCGGCTGGGGTTTGATTTCACTGGCTGCGCTAGTATCGGCTCTGGCCAGGAGAGCCACTAGGGGGTGGCAATTGGCTGTTCGCTGCACAGAGGCGGGAGGGAAGCCGATATGAGTTTGCTGTGCATAGGAATGGCTCTGTGTACCGGAGTTACAGTCGACAGCTTGGCAAGTGCCGGCTCGGAGGAGGTGATACATCCATCGCCTTTGTCTCCGGTCTCAGGGTAATGCAGCGAACTCAGTGTGCGTTTCAGTCCAAAGGGCCTTATCAGCACTGACGGTCTTTGTGGCGCTGTGCCTGTTTGAGACACTGCTTGAGCGCAGGAGAGGAATAAACTACCCTGACCCCCCTCTTAATTCAGACCGGGGGTCACGGAGCGGAGCAGTGGGCGTGTGTGAGACTTCAGTGAAAGGGGGCGCTTAAAGACAGATGGGTCTGTAGTGCCCCACAGAACACTCGCCCTGACCCATGTCTGTGGTGTTTAATGGGCTTCGAGGAGCTGCCAGGGCAGGGGGGGGTGGGTGTGGGCTGTGTCAGGGGGGTCGTAAAGGGTCAGGAGGTGAGTGGGCTGCTGTGGGGCTGTGGAGCCCAGGGACCGTATGTACAAAGATTCTAAGAGTAGGAGTGCCGATCTAGGATCAGGTTTCCCCTGTCCATATCCTAACCATATCCATTATGAGCTAAAAGGCTACACTGATCCTAGATCAGCACTCCAACTCTTGGAATCTTTGTACATACGGCCCCTGGTCTCCCGGGTTCTGGAAGCTTCTGCGTCCTCTCGTCCGCAGATAAACAGCTCCCTCTTGCGGGTGGAGACCCCGCCACGCCTCGCTGCTCGTCCACACATAGTCGTGTGCCCCCCCCCCATGTGTGCCCCTCATAACACCCACACCCCCCCCTCTGCGTTTAGCGTCCTCCCACCCCCACCTTGTTTTTGAGATGTTAGCTTAGGAAGTGAAACAAATGAGTAATTCCAACCAAACCATTCAATGATGTTCATTTGAAAGATCTTAAGCTCTCCCTCTCTCCCTCTCTCTCCCTCTCTCCCTCTCTCTCTCTCTCTCTCTCTCTCTCTCTCTCTCTCTCCTTAGGCTCGCTGGTTCTGGGAGGCCTCTCTCTCTCTCTCCTCCATGAAGGCCATCGGCATGACGACGCTGCAGATCATCAACGACCGCATCTACCCCTACGCTGCCCGCACCTACGAGCAGTGGAACAACCCGCCCGTGGTGGTGAGTCACGCCGCAACGTCGAGGCCAAGCCCGTGGAGACTTCGCCATTACGTGGATGGGAGACGACCTATGAAAACCTTTACATCAGGCCACCAAATCATCCTCCTACATCTGATTGGCTGCACAATCCCTTGCATTCCCTACCCACTTTGATTCATCACTGCAAAAAAAAAACCTACCTGGTTAAGTAAAGGTAAAATGAAGTAAATTAATAAATCCTGGGGTTGGCGGCCCGGACAGGTCTGTGCTGGCAGCCCATTGACAGGCAAGCAGAGACGGTACTTAGACTTCCTAGCAGGGGCTGAGTTGGACATTAGGTAACACGTGTTCCACATCCAGTCACATTCACAGTGCAGTCACTGTTAAGGGTCCCAGTTTGCAGTGTGTAAGAGTGGCTGAGATGACTAGGGTGACTGTACTGTTGTGTGTGGGAGGATAGACTCTTTATGTGTGTGTGTGTGTGTGTGTGTGTTGTTGCCATAGCTGCGGCAGCTGACTCAGCCATGGGGTCATTAATCACCTGTTTCATCTCTCCCACCCTGAGCCCCCCAAATCATCCCTCTCTGTGTGACCTGAGCCCCCAAAATCATCCCTCTTTCTCCCACCCTGAGCGCCCCAAAATCATCCCTCTCTGTGTGACCTGAGCCCCCAAAATCATCAATCTGAGCCTCCAGCCCAGAACACCCCAAACAGGGCCCACACTTCCTCAGTTCCATACCCACCATCACTGGCCAATCTGTCTGTCTGTCTGTCTGTCTGTCTGTTTGTCTGTCTGTTTGTCTGTTTGTGGGAGTGGGGAGGAATCAGGCCTGAAGCATCTCAGGGTGGAAGTTGTTACTCTGTTACACTGCAACAGTTTAAAGGATCCCTTATTTACGAAGGATTGCCTTTACTTTGGCAGTTACCTGTACATTACTGCCCTACTTTATCAGAGCTCTCGTCCGATTGGTTCAGTGACACAGCCAATGACACTGAGCAGGACTCTGAGCTGTTTGAGAGCGGACAGCCCTTCACCTTGTGTTCCGCGGCCGTGTGGCTGTCAGTCAGCGCTGTACGGCGTGGGAAATGCCGGTAGCGCTTTAATGATTAACAGTTCCTCCCAACGTTGTGTTCCTCTGCTGTCAGACCTTGCTCCCCTTTTTTTCTTTTTTTTTTGGTGCTGTTCTCTTCTCTTTCCGTCGGCGGGCTTCAGTGCTCCAAACGCACGTGGGCCCGCGAGGTTAACGGCGCAGTGTTCCTGACCTCTGACCTCTCCAGCATGAGAGGAGGAGATGAAATGCTTTCTCAACGTGTCCACTGGGAAACACGCTGAGCAGAATTGGACCAGAGCGCTGAATAAATCAAGAGTTTTTTTCTCTCTTTTTTCCTCCTCCCTCTCTCTCTTTCTCTCGTGTATCCACCGGGGGCGGTAATTGAAAGCACATTTCATGGCTGTGAGTAGCACAGCGTTGCCTCTCCTGCAAGGGGAAGCGAACGGTCTGCTTGTGTGCGTGTGTGAGTAGTAGAGTAGCTCATGAGTAGTAGAGTAGCTCATGAGTAGTAGAGTAGCTCATGAGAAGTGGAGTAGCTCATGATTAGAGTTTATTTTTGTTGTCACCTTAAAATCAGCAATCAATTCAGACCCAGGAAGCCCTGTGAGTCGAGGTAACTGTGTGCCCAGCGTGTTTACGGAAGTGCTGAGTCACTGAAGCCCAGCGTGTTAACGGAAGTGCTGAGTCACTCTCGCCCAGCGCTCTGGTTGAGAGGGGGGGGACCCCCTGGACCAAGGGTTCTGGCAGCAGCCTCCTTTTTCCTCTGTTTAAAAGGGACAGTTGGGAAAATGAGTGAGCGCGTTCTCTCTTCATTAGCTGCAGTAGCAAGTATTTATAAACGAGAACGCTGTCTCCGTATCTGACAGTGAGAAGCTCCAGCGAGCTTTTCTTCGGCGTCCATAAAAACATCGGGCCGAATCCCAGGCCGTTTGGTGAATGTTGTGAACTGTGTTTTGTGAATTAAGTTGGACGGGGGTCTCTGTCTGAGGTACGGTGACTTCGGTCCACAGCTGTTCTACTGTGAGGCTGCCTGCCTGCATCGCCACTGACCAGAACCAGAACAGGTTCACACGACCCAGATCAGCACCACAGACCGCTTTTATTCTTATGTATCTGTATCACAATTATGTGCCGATCCTAATTTTTGTATCGCTTAAAATGTTTTTTATTTCACCTTCAACTTGGTAGGTCACCTGAGAACGCATGTCTCATTTGCAGTGATTAATTAATAACTATGAATAATATAATTAGTAATATAATAGTTATAATAGCTATAATCAGACGAAATGTGTAGCAACTCAAACTAAATGCTTGCTATGACGTGTTGCTGATTCGACCTCGATACAAACTTTCAGGTTTTGATTTTAGTTTGTCCATCGAATAAAGAATTGTACATATTGTACATTTTGCTGCGTCCTGCATTTTCGGTGTGCGTTGCACTTTAGAAATCCGTCCTCCAATCACAGGACTAGGTCAGTGGGGCTGCAGTAACGGATGAGTGGCTCTTTTAATGTATCTGAGCACTTATACGTCGCCCCCCACGTTCGCGTCGGTTAATGACTTCCTGTCTCCTTTGTTGTGTGTCAGTGTCGGACACCTCAAAGAAAGTTTCCACTTGCCAGTAAAGCTCGCCTTTTATTAGCGGCGACCGGTCGACTGATGTCGGACGGCTGTCTCCGTGGCGACAGACCGCGGCAGACGGTTTTCGGAGCGGCTGGTAAACCGCAGGGGGTGGGGGTGGGGAGGGGGCGTGGTTTTCGGTAGGCACCGCCAATCACAGCTGGACTGGAAGGGGAAAAGGAAAGCCCATGGATTTACAGGCTCCCTGCGACTCCTCTTCTAGCACGTTTTAGCACGTTTTAGCATCTCTCTGGCAGGCGCCCCTGTGTGTGGGGTCTTTGTAAAGTTTTTGCTTGTTAACTGCGTTCCCCTTATTTGCGGTCGCTACTGGTACTGGGGGAAGCTGGCGTATTAAAAGTGTAAAGCCACTTTTCACATTAGCGCAATATTGCTGCACGGAAACAGCCTTGTCATTGGAAGTTATTTTAACTCTGCGGCGACCTGTGTGGCTTGTCAAGTTCCCGCACGTCCACGGCGTCGCAGGAACGTTCTTGTGCTGGCTGGGGGAGGAACGCGAGGAGTGTGATTGGCCAATCCTGTCTCTGGCAGCGTTGCGGGATCTGCCAGGTCGTTACTCTCTCCAGATCTGATGCGAGGCACGGCCAGGTCATGTGACACAGGCCAGGCTATGTCAAGGTGACCCTGTCCTGATTGTGAGCTGGTTGGCCGCTGTCCCTCGGCCCACGCTCACACTTCAGAACTAAGCTCTTCTCCGTGACTCTCCGTGACATTCCGCCGCTGTGCGTGACCTCATCAGATTGTTTTTATTGGGTGATGTCGCCCAATTTCCTCTTTAATCCAGTTTACGGTCAGCTGTTCAGCCCCAGGGAGCGGAGACAAATGCCAGGCCTGCAGGAGAAGCCACAATCCCAGAATCCCCCTCTCTCACCCTGCCCCTGTGCGATATCCCAGAATCCCCCTCTCTCACCCTGGCTCAATGTGATATCCCAGAATCCCCCTCTCTCACCATGCCCCTGTGCAATATCCCAGAATCCCCCTCTCTCACCCTGCCCCTGTGCGATATCCCAGAGTCCCCCTCTCTCACCCTGCCCCTGTGCGATATCCCAGATCGCAAAAAATGAATTAACTAGCCAAAATACTTTGGGGCTATAGCCCAATAGCCAAGCCCTAGCCACGCCCCTGCTGGATCCGATGACGGCTCGGTACGATGGCAGCACTCCTGTTTTATGGCGCGGTGCTGAAGGGTTTACAACGTGAGGATTGGGTCTGGAGTGGGGCCCCCGGGGGCCTCCATGATGTTGAGCGGAGGACCGGCAGGGCGTGTCCCCACAGTCTCAGCCGTCACCATGGCCACAGCATTATGGGCTGGCCCTGGCCCATCTGGTGCATGTATACTCACACTGTGTCTATTTCCAAAGGAGAACAATTGATAGCAGCGGTCCGTAAGTGTGGGATACATGTCAGTTTTGGGGGGAATGCAAAACGATCACTGGGTAGTTTTGAAAGGAATGTCAAAGTTAAATGAATGTATAAAAATGGTAATAATAGCTACAAACCAGTGCCAATACATAAATACTTTCTCACTCTCGCCCTTACACGTTTTTGCTCGCTTTCTCTCTTTCTTTCTCCCTCCCTCTCTCTCCCTTTCTCTGTGTCTCTCTCCCTCCCTTCCTCCCCCTCTCTCCATCTCTCTCTCTCTCTCCCCCTCCCTCCCCCTGTTGGTCTGTGTGTCTTTATCCCATTCTCTCTCCGTCTCTCTCTCTGTCTTTCTCCCTGTCTCTCTCTCCATTTCTCTCTCTTTCTCTTTCTCTCTGTCTGTCTGTCTCTCACTCCATCTCTTTCTCTCTCCCCCTCTCTCTCTGTCCCTGTCTTCTCTCTCTCTCTCTCTCTCTCTCTCTCTCTCTCTCTCTCTCTCTCTCTCTCTCTCTCTCTCTCTCTCTCTCTCTCTCTCTCTCTCTCTCTCTCCCTCTCTCTGACTACAGGGAAGTGCTCTGCTTTATCTGGGCACAGAGGCTGTTGTAGTCTCAGATTTATGGCTCTTTAAATGTGGCCTCTCTTTAGGCAAGTGGTTCGGCAGGCCGAAAGGTCACAGCACGCTCTCTTCAAACTGTTTGGTAATGAGGACACTTTTCCTCTGCTTTAAAGTCTGTTACTCTGTGTGTGGGTGTGTGCCTTAGCTTGTGTGGGTGCGTTTCATCTCATCTTTGAGATCAAAGTCTTTTTTAAATCATTAAATAATCATAGGTTCATATAAGATGTGATTTCTGTTACATGGAAAATGGCGGTGTTTAGTTTTTTTTGACGGAAAGGTTTCTGCAAACAAATCTCTGAAAATATGGACATTTGGCACATTGTCATGGAGAACGATTTACGCGTACTGGCTTCTGTGTGCGGTTACAATGCGGTCTCCTCTTGCCCAGTAGAGGTTGTCCGTTCATGATGTGGTTTCCCACCTCCTTGGGGAAGTTGTTGCAGTTGGTTGTTACGTGGTTTCCTCTCTCCCTGCAGAAGAGTGACTACGGTCAAAATGCGGTCTCATTTCTAGCTGTAGAAGTGTGACCGTGCAATCATGTTGCGGTCTGGTCTCTCCCTGTAGAAGCATAACTGCAGTCTTATCTCCCTGCACAAAAGTGTGAACGTGCGGTCATGTTGCGGTCTCCTTTCTCTCTCTCCCCTGCAGAAGTGGTCGAGCGTGAACAGCCCCCTCTTCCTGCCACTCATCCCGCCGAGGGCACCGGGCTTCACTGCCGTGGTGCTGACGTACGACCGCGTGGAGAGCCTGTTCCGCGTCATCACTGAGATCTCCAAAGTGCCCAGCCTGGCCAAGCTGCTGGTGGTGTGGAACAACCAGAACAAGAGCCCTCCCGAAGGTGAGCCCCGCCCCCATGGGGGACGTCCTTCAACAGGCCCCGCCCCCGGGTGGGCAGAGCCCCAGTTCTGACTGACAACCATCAGCCGCCATTCAGGGGTCCCCTTTTTTTTTTTTAAATTATTTTTTAAATTATTATTATTATTTTTAATAATTATTATTTTTTAAATTATTTTTTGTCTTTTATTTTCTCGTTTGTTTGTTTGTCTCTATTTTGAACTGCATGTTCTGCGCTGGTGAGATTATGAATTTCCCCTTTATCTATCTATCTATGTGGATAAAATTCCACCAAAAACACGCACATCCTCTCCCTGTTAAAATGATTACAATGTGAACGGTGTTTCAGTCAAATAAATAAATGTCTTAGAACCTTAAAAAAGGTTAAAAAACTAAAAGGAAAAACTGAAGGTTTTATAAATTGCTTACTGAAGTCAATTATGGAACAGTTCACATTGACTGCGAAACAGTACGATAGCGTAGCGGTGTAACGCACCCGTATTGGCCGGTCCTTTACAACTGTGAGCTGCCTATCACATGCCCAAACACAAAAACATTGATATTTATGTGGAAAATCGTAGGACTGTGCTGATGTATCTATGACAAAATCGTGACTCTATTTTTCACAATGTGTTTCGATACTCTGACCCCAGTTATCATTTATATGCCCGTAATATGTGAACTGCCATAACGTTACAGGGATCAACATTTTATGTGTGCTGCCCTGTTGAGTGAACAATTACACACTGTCGTTCGGTCTGTGTGTGTTCACTTAGCAGTATTCCCACACGTCATGGAAAAAATCATTGAAAATTATTCTGTCATGGAAAGTCAGGTTCTTTTCCAATAACGTTACTGCAAAATGTCTGTTCCCCTGCCACCGTTATTGCCGCCTGCCATGGCTGTTCTCACACACACACACACACACACACACACACACACACACACACACACACACACACAATGACACGTGTATTTGCACTGGCAACAAAACGTGATAAGTTATGAAAGTAAAGTCCATTTTTGCGTCAGTCGCAAAAAAACAAACAAGTCATTGAAAATCTTAAATTTGTTATGGAAATGTCAATTTGATTTGAGTGGGAACCCTGACTGAAACTGAAGGTGTAGAACACAGGTGTCTCATTCCATCGAGGGCCGAGTGTATTCAGGTTTTTGTTGCAACCAATGCACTACACCAGGTGATTTCACTAATTAGCTCACTTCTTCAACTAAGGAGGGAACCTAATTGAAATCACCTGGTGTAATGCATTGGTTACAACAGAAACCTGCACACACGATGGAATGAGTTTGACACCCCTGGTGTAGAAGATCCCTCCATTCCATTACATTTCTCAATTTTCCAAACGTACTGTGTGCACACTGTCACACCACCTCCACCTCCTCAGTTCAGCTCCCACAAACTCTCGAATCAAAGGACACGCACAAATGGAGCTGCCCACAAGACGAAGAGGAGAAGGAAAATAACGATGTTAGGGGCCAGCGAATCCGGCCATCCTTGAAAGCTAAAGTGCCCAAACAAGCTGGATGCCTGGAATCAATAAACATGGCCAGCGCCGAGGAGGAAGAGGGTGAAGAGGAGGAGGAAGACAAAGTCCCAACGATCTCCGCCGTAAACCTACTGACCCGTCAGCAGCCCTCGTTAACGCTAATGGGTCACGCGGCGCTGGCCAGCGCTCCCCTGACGTCTCTAATCAAAGGCGACGCCGGGCCATTAGGCCCCTTCAAAGAGCCGCCTCGCAATACTGCCTGACTAAAATAAATAAATGATCATTTCAACACACATACACACAGCAGAGAGGATATATCGACTTCCCCACTCTGCCTTATCCCCCCCATGCACTGAGCTATCAATCACAGGCCCCCGTAAACAGGCTCGTACTTAATCACCTCTTTAAGCGCCTTTGTTAACCAAGTGTGCCGTAAATAACCGGCGATATTGGCGTACCTGGACACCTCTCGAATGGGACGTATACCGGTCCAGAGGGGGACAGAAAGCCAGTTACTCGGGACGTGAGACTCTTCGCTGGACGATAAAGATGTATTTATACGAGCCTGTTTGAAAGAGGGGTGGGGCTGCCTAACTCCACCCACACGGCCCTGATACCTGTGTGAGCGCTTCAGATATTTCACTGAGGTGAGGCGTTTCACTTCCTCCAGTTTTTTGCACACACAGTTTGGCAGCCCCCTTGTCCGGGTTCCCACGCGTCATGGAAACCCCCCCTGAATATTATTGAAAATGATTCTGTCATGGAAAATCATGGAAATGTCAGATTCCATGTGACGTTATATATTTTTTTATTTTCTGATAATGTTTCTGTTACTGTCTCTTCCCCTGCCATTGTTGTTGCCACCTTTCACGGCTGTTCTCTCTCTCTCTCACACACACACACACAATGAGATGTGTATTTGCACTGGCAACAAAATGTGTTTGCGTAAGTCGCAAAAAAATGTCATTGAAACGTCATGGAAAATGGAAATTTGATTTGAATTTGAACCCTGCCTTGTTGTATTTCTGAGTGTTCATTGTTCACCGTTGACATGGTTTTAATGTGTGACTTAACAGATGTGAGAGCTAGTTGTTCGATGCAAAGCTGTGGGCGAGTTTGTAAAGGGAGCAAGGGTTCGAGCACGTTATAGTGAAGAGGTGTGCAGAAGGCTAAAATCAGAGCTGGGTCTAGGGCAGGGGTGGGCAGTTCTGGTCCT
Organism: Aldrovandia affinis; assembly: GCA_029706075.1. Lineage (NCBI taxonomy): Eukaryota > Metazoa > Chordata > Actinopteri > Notacanthiformes > Halosauridae > Aldrovandia > Aldrovandia affinis. The sequence continues at coordinate 1,008,336 of JAINUG010000104.1, forward strand.
GGAGGGCCGGTGTGTATGCAGGTTTTTGTTTCTACCAATTACCCTGGTTCAATTAGCTAATGAGTTGGATGCGCCAATGCTGGTTCACTTGGAGATTAGACCACAGTAACATGTTTCATATGGGAACGCAAGAACAGTCTTGGCTTATCAAGAAATGTAGCTAAAATGTCAGATCACATAAAATGATTGGGAATAATTAAGAGCAGAAGTTGGCATGAAATCCAGAAACGGATACGGCCCTCCTTGCCCACCCCTGGTCTAGGAGGTCGATGTGCGCAGAGTGAGTTTGTAACATGGAGCAGGGTGGAGGAGGTCGCTGAGCGAGGTCTGGCCTGGTGGAGGAGCAGCGCTGTGATCCTCTCCTCTCCACTCCACACCGTAGCCACTGGGCCACTCCTCCCAGCCCGTGTCGACCAGCACTCCAGATTAAAGCTTTCACTGCCCGCCCCCCTCCCCTCCCCTCCCTTCCCCTCCCTGGGCCCATGAACTCCAGACCCTGCTGGCTCTGTGCCCCAAACCCCCCTGACCTGCCTGGACCCCCTCCCTCCCCTGTTACCCCCGTCACGGACCGTCCCGGTGGAGTGATGTCATCGCCGGGGGGCGGTTTCTTCACAGAGCAGATTTCACTTTTAATCTAGTTTGAGTCTCTTTCATCTGTTGGAGCGCAGGGCTTCCGGCAGCTGGCAGTGCCTCTGCTCTTCTCTTGTTTTCTTGTTGTTTTTTTCCCTCCCCAGACTACATGGGGATGGCAAGGGCTAAAGCCAAGACACAGACTCTCACAGCGCAATCAGGAGTCCGCTAATAAACCACCGCTCACGAGATTGGGCTCTGAAGCGATCCATTCGGTTGCCTGGCGGACAATAATTGCATGTGAAGGCACACGTGTTCAATATAGCCACAACGCACCTTCATCCTTAACTCTGTGTGACCGGTTTAAACTGTAGACAAGCACTGCGTGTTTTTGGGGGCTCAACACAACATCCAAACTCATTCTGCCCAGTGTGTCCTGAAAAACACAAAATCCTCCCGTTTCACCTCACCTCACTGAAAGAGTTGAGCAGGAAGCGCGCTGTGGCTAGACTGAATCGCGGTGCTCTGTGTTCTCTCGCTGGCCGAGACTCATCTGGAAGATGTCAGCCGCCCTCACGAAAGCTGTCAGGTCCCCGCCGAGGGTTTATTGGGTGACAAGCGCTCTGCCATCTGTCTTCTCCGTGCCGTGCACGACTCCCAAACTATTGCACAACCCTAAAAGGAGAAGGGGGGGAAAGAAGGAGAGAGAGAGTTGTTTCCTTGCCCCTGGGAGAATGCTGGAGCGCTGCGCTGCGTGCGTGCTCAGCTCAGAGAGAATGGCCGCCGGCTTTTACCGGCTGTTTGTTGTGTTGGGCCGGGGCCACAGTCACGCTGTGACACAGGGCCACCCTGCTCTGCTCTATAAACGGAGCCGATGAATCTAACTAAGCCTCACCTTCCAGTCTCCCCTCACTCCCTCTCCCTCTCTCTCTCTCTCTCTCTCCCCCTCTCCTTCCCTCTCTCCCTCTGTCCCTCCCCTCTCTCTCTCTCTCTCTCTCTCTCTCTCCCTCCCTCCTTCCCTCTCTCTCCCTCCCTCCTTCCTCTCCCTCCCTCCTTCCCTCTCTCTCCCTCCCTCACTCCCTCTCTCTCTCCCTCTCCCTCTCTCTCCCCGTCTCGCTCTCCCTCCCTCTCCCTCTCTCTCTCTTGCTGCCCCCTCTCTCTCTCAAGCTTATTGTGGTTCAAAGAAGGGTAGATGTATCCACAGCTCAGCATAAACAATAAAGAGAAATTCAAAGTGAGCACAGTGCGTTACAAAAAATAACATCAAGATAAAGTTAAGCTGATTTGTTGATGTTGGATAGCCATAAGAATGAATCTATCTCTCTCGCTCTCTCTCAAATTCAAATGGGGCTTTATTGGTATGACAAATACAATTGTGTTGCCAAAGCATAGTACACATATTGTACAATCAATAACAATACAAATAATAATGTAACAATAATAAACAACCTCACCCCCTCTCTCTCCCTCCCTCCCCCCCCCTCTCTCTCTCCCTCCCCCTTAACAGAGTCTCTATGGCCCAAGATCGCCATGCCGCTGAAGGTCGTGCGGACCAAGGAGAACAAGCTGAGCAATCGCTTCTTCCCCTACGACGAGATCGAGACCGAGGCCGTGCTGGCCATCGATGATGACATCATCATGCTGACCTCCGACGAACTGCAATTCGGTTACGAGGTGAGCAGGTCGACCGCCCCCCGGGAATATCACTCAAATAAGCCCACCCATTTAAAATAATAATGAAAAAAAAAAACCTAATCCTAAAGAAACAGAAACTGAATTAACTGTGGGAAACCTCTGATCCGGGCCAGCTGCCGCGTCGTTTGAAGCCTGGCCCGTTCTGATTGGTCCCCTTGCTCGGTGATGTCACGAGCGCTCCCCTGTTCCTGGAGGAACCCGTCGCTATGTCTCTGGGAAGCGCTGGGGGGGTTTGAGGGGTGAAACGCGATCCCTCCAGGCTGAAATGTTTGACCTGGGTGACCTCATAGTGCTGTCTCCTTCTCCCCCGGTAACAGGAACGTTTTTATTGATTTACTTAGTGGCTCGTTGGCCGCCAGTCCATTGAGATGGATAGCTAGCTAGCGTGTCTGACAGCTCTCTGTGATGTAGCAGCAGGTGTCAGGCTAGCTCGGCACGATCGTGTGCTCTTTGCGTGTTGCACGTTCTTTAGGGTTGCCATCTGTTCCTCAAAATGGAGGTTCGTTCCATATTTTTTTAGTAAAAATAAAAATTGCGTTCTGCGATTGGCTGTCCGCCCCAGATGGAGGGGGGAAGGTGAGCCGGCACGGGCTCGCCGAGAAGTGTGAATAAACTGGCTTGCCTCCGAGGACGAGCGGCGGGCTCGTGGAGGGGGGGGGAAATTGAACAAAATAGAGGGTAAATAATTGGCTACCAAACTGGGCGAAAGACTGGAAAAAATCTGAAAGAAAAATGTTAAAAAAACAAACAAAAAATAAATGTAAATGGAAGATCGTTATGTAATTTTTTTTAAAAAAAAAAAGACGTTTTGTTCTGTGTCAAACTAAATGTGGAGTGTGATTTGTTTTGTAATTTCCCCTCTGTTAGACGTTTGAAGAACTGTAACAAGTAGTAAAGATGTCTGAGGCTCTGTAGATCCCCCCCCTCCCGCCCAGGGTGGGGGTCTCTCATAAGTGTGGCAGTCGGCCGCTCACCGCCAAGCCGTTTGATTTGGGGGGGTTTGTTGGGGGAGGGGGTGATGACAGGTTACGCTGACGCTCCCCACAGCCTCTGGATTAGCTACCCTCTCACCTGGAGGCATTTAAGGCAGATTGAGGCAATTGCTGAAAATGTGGGATAATGATGTAAAATGGGGGGGGGGTGGTGCGGGCTGTGTGAAGGGCCGTCTCTGAGTGCGGTGGGGGGGGGGAGGGGGTCACGGGCCCGGGCCTCTGAAAAAAACCCCAGACCGGTTCTTCCTTCCAGGGAGAATAACAGGCCTGGCTGTCCCACCTGTGCGTTCGGTGTAAACCTGGTGCAAATCTGCCCTGCTAACACAGCCGTCCCAAACGCATAGCAGCCATTACATTTACATTTACAGCATTAAGCAGCCGCTCTTATCCAGAGCGACTTACCAGATGTGCATTAATACATGGTAGGAACAATCATAGTCCGCGCCAGAGATCAGTCTAGTAATACAGTGATAGACATCATTGTTGGCAGCTGCACACATCGTACCTGTAACACAGGGAAGGAAAAGGTTAGTAAAAAAAAAAAAAAAATAATTTAATGTTTTAATTTTTTTACAGTATTAAACAAATATAAAATATGAAATACAGTATTAAACATGTAGACAATGGTGATGATAATGGGTTATTGTACAGAATCAGTGGTAGTGGAGTCTGAAGCAGGCGCAGAGCTCCTCACAGAGAGGAGAGGGTACCCACCGCTTGTGGCAGTGTGTGGCAGTGTAGTGTAATGGTTAGGGCACTAGGCTTGTAACTCAGAGGTTGCAGGTTCAATTCCCAGGTGGGACACTGCTGTTGTACCCTTGAGCAAGGTACTTAACCTGAATTGCTTCAGTAAAATATCCGACTGTATAAATGGATTGTATGTAAAGAAATGTAAACTGTGTAAGTCG
>JAINUG010000104.1:1017500-1120000 GCA_029706075.1 Aldrovandia affinis
TCCAGCGGCGGGTGCCAGCAGAGTTTTTATTTAAAATAAAATCAGTCTAATGAGTTTTCAGAGCTCGGTTCAGTTTCACGATGTTGTAAATACCCCAGGGGCACAGACGCGGATGTGTAGCCTCTCGAATATAAAGCGTGACAGGCGGGGGTAAACACGGCGTAGCGTACAGCGTAGCGTAGCACGATGTGTGCACACGCTCCTCAGAGGGCAGGGAGTCTGAGCCAAACCCGCTCTGAACACGGCCCACTGTGTGTGTGTGTGTGTGGCTGTCTGACTGGAGAATAACTGTGTATGCATGTGTTCTGTGTTCTGTTGAACTGTGTGTATTTGCATAACTCCCTCCCTCTCTCTCTCTCTTTCTCTCCCTCCTTCCCTCCCTCTCTCTCCCTCTCTCTCTCTCTCCCTCTCTCCCTCTCTCTCTCTCTCTCTCTCCCTCTCCTCCCTCCTCTCTCTCCCTCCCTCTCTCTCTCTCTCTCTCTCTCCCTCTCTCCCTCTCTCTCCCTCTCCCCTCCCTCTCTCCCTCCCTCTCTCTCTCTCTCTCTCTCTCCTCCCTCCCTCTCTCTCCTCTCTCCCTCCCTCCCCCTCTCTCCCTCTCCCCCTCTCTCTCTCTCTCTCTCTCTCTCTCTCTCCCTCTCCCTCTCCTCTCCCTCTCTCTCTCTCTCTCCCTCTCTCTCTCCCTCTCTCTCTCCTCTCCCTCTCCCTCTCTCTCTCCTCTCTCTCTCTCTCTCTCTCTCTCTCTCTTCTCTCTCTCCAGGTCAGAGTGCATTAACAAGTTTGCTTCTGTCTTTGGGACCATGCCCCTGAAGGTGGTGGAGCACCGGGCGGACCCTGTCCTGTACAAGGACGACTTTCCTGAAAAACTCAAGAGCTTCCCCAACATCGGGAGCCTCTGATCGGGGGCCCCCAACCCCGCCCCCACCCAACCCCTCTGCCCCACCACCACGGACCCTTCCCAGATCGACTGAACCCCGCCACCATTCCAGTACTCTTCCAGAATCATACTCTTTCATTTCCTTCAGTTTAGCACTCTTTCTCTCTCTCTCTCTCTCTCTCTCTCTCTCTCTCTCTCTCTCTCTCTCTCTCTCTCCCAGAGACCCAAGTGGACAGACAGAGAGAGAGAGAGAGAGAGAGAGAGGGGGGGGAGGTATTATTTTACTCAATGTCGGCAGTCCAGGAAAACTGGACGAAGGATCGGATGGGGATCACTGGTCCCACTGTCATAACTGACCTCCCTCTGCCCCCAGACTGTGTGGGGGTGCTGTGAGCCTGAAACAAACAATGTGCTTTTAATGAACGAGGACTCTCTCGCCCCAGGACCGGGGGTGTCCCATTACCGGCCCGTCAGACCTGGAGCTCACAGAGGCCCGCTGTGCGCCTCTGGCTGATCTGGGGTCAGCCGAACGCATAGCGGCCCAACAGTGGACTCATCGCTGCACATAACCCTGTTTAAAGCCCATTCAAGCATTAGGTATAGTTTAGTGAAATCTGCTCTGTGATTGGTTCATTGCTCTTTGACTGTTTTTTGTGCCCAATTTTAACGAGCAAGACATTGGTGGATAAACTCGGGGGGTGGGGTGGGGTGGGTCGTCTCCTTAGTGACATCATGCAATTATTGCTTAACTTAGACCGTAAAAAGACATTTCTATGGATCGTTCAGAAGTGTTAACCAATAGAACGGGTGCTGGTTGTGGCATAGTGTTGTACATTTGAGTGCAAAGGCAATTTAAAGTCTGTTGCCTCACAGAAAACTAACGACATTTTTCCCCCTGGTGGGAGTTTAGGTTCTTTGTGCTCCCCTGCAACGCCACACACCTGCAGAACAGGGATAGAAATCCCACCAATCGGCTCAGAGAGGTCAAAGGGCATATACAAGGAGTTGAGGAAGTGGAGGGACAGCTGCTGAGCGAAACCCGTAAACTCTACAGCGGTGGTAAGGGCGGAGCGTGACTCATCTCAGAGGTCTGAACGATTGTCGCTCACGTGCTCGTAACATCTTGTTGGAACAGGACAGTTTGGGGGGATTCATTGCGGTCTGGCCCCCGTTGACACAGGAAGTTGCCCGAGCTTTCTTCCGTTGACCCGCAAGGTCATTTTGCTGTACGGTGAGTTCTGTGTCAGAACGTTGAATTATCGGGCGCTAAACAAGTCCCAGCGCAAACAGAGGCATCCCAACGCAGAACCGTCGTACTGGGTACCCGTGTCTTTGAATTTCAAGGTCAAATTTTCTCTTTAACGTTTTAATTTGTGTTCCTGTGCCGAGTGTTGTCACTGGTCGCCGGCCTTACGTACTGATCGCCAGTGAGCACAGAAGCACATCGTTTCCGACAAACATTTCACATGTATTACAGTTTTTTAACATTTGTTTTATTTAATGTTATTTTAAAGATGTCAATGTTTTTTTTTTGTTTTTTTTTTCTATCATCAACTGTATTGCAGTTAATTAAAGAATAGTGTGTCAAAATAGTGTCCCAGTGTACTCGACTTTGGCGAATAAGGAAACGCAGTGCAGTAGGCCCACATCTAAACAATAGATATCATTTACTCACACGAACACGTGCCCTGTAGCCAGTGCTGTACCCTGACCCGTCCAGCTAACGCCTGAACACAGAGCACAGTTATTCAAGAACGAAAGCCCTGGAGACCCAGATGAATGTGGTCATTCCTGAGGAGGGAACGTGTGCGGAGAAATGTGGTATTCCTCTTGTGGCCGACACCCCCCCCCCCCAAAGAAAAATAGACTCCAGTCAGGCGGCGTCAGCAACAGGTTTCATATTGGAAATGTCAGCGAATGACCAATGGCATCGTGTGTGCAGATTGTGTGCAGGTCTCTGGTTCACAGAGGGCCTGCTGCTCGAGCTGAAGCTTTGCACCGGATATATGACTGTAGATAGCCCTGTGTGTGTGTGTGTCTGCATGCGGTGCGTGCGTATGAGTGTGTGTGTGTCAGTGTGTGTGTGTCAGAGTGTGTGAGAGAGAAAGTGTGTGTCTGTGCATATGAGTGTGCGTATGAGTGTGCGTATGAGTGTGCGTGTGAGTGTGCGTGTGAGTGTGTGTGTGTGTGTGCGTGTGAGTGTGCGTATGAGTGTGCGTATGAGTGTGTATGAGTGTGTGCGTGTGTGTGTGTGTGTGTGTGTCAGAGTGTGTGAGAGAAAGTGTGTGTCTGTGCATATGAGTGTGCGTATGAGTGTGCGTATGAGTGTGCGTGTGAGTATGAGTGTGCGTGAGTGCGTGTGAGTGTGCGTGTGAGTGTGCGTATGAGTGTGCGTATGAGTGTGAGTGTGCGCGTGAGTGTGCGCGTGAGTGTGAGTGTGCGCGTGAGTGTGCGCGTGAGTGTGAGTGTGAGTGCGTGTGTGTTTGTGCGCTCTCCTCCTCTGGTCTGTAACCCCACACACCGTAGTCCCGCCCCCTCTGTTCCCCGCGGGCCCTCCCAGCCTGTCAGGCTGCAGGGCGGAGCTTGAGCCAGCGCTGTAGGGCCACCTCCACCTCACCTCTGCGCTCGAACCTCGAGCCAGCTCCAGATCTCAGGGTGGGGGCAGGACAGAGCGGGTTTAGCGCCGGGATACGGAGCGCAGCGTCCACATTCAGAACCTTCGGGCCCCAGGGCCCCCCAGCCCCAGCCCCCAGCCCCGGCCCCCCGCCCTGCAGCCAGGCCCCGTGAGGCCGCTCTGGGGCAGCGCTGCTCAGCGTCGGCCGTCACCTGTTGTTAATATTGGCTCTGGTAATCCACCCTGTTCAGTGTTCAGCAGTTCAAAAGGGCGCTGTTAGTATTTTTGTCGACTTCAATTAGCGTGAGATTCTCTGAGGCTTTCCGATTTTGTTTCAAGCCCTCTTTCATAAGGAATATAAGCCGTGGGGGGGTTTGAAGTCGCACCGCCGAGCCAGGTTCAACGAATAACAGAGAGCGACAGAATCAGGCACAATCAGATTTACTTCTTTTTGGGGGGTTTTTCCACATTTTATTGATGACCAGTACATTTAAAAAAACAAAAAACAAACAAAAAAAACTTGCAAATAAAAACATCAAATAGAATAAACCTCAGTACAAACAAAACAACTCCCACCCTTCTTCCCCCCTCCCTCCCTCCCCTCCTCCCTCCCTCCCTCCCCCTCCCTCCCTCCCTCCCCAGCCCCAGCCCCAGAGAGAGGGAGGGAGGGAGAGAGAGAGTCTCCTAAGATCAGATCTTTGCCACGGACTGAGGGCTGGGCCCAAGCCACTGCGGCCACTGTTGGACGGTTTGTGGAAGCTTTGTGTTGCGTTCCCTCCCCAGGACCATAAACGGCAGAGAGAGAAAGGGGATTATCAAAATGCTCCACAGCTCTGACCTAACATTTTACGCCCCCGAGAAGGAAAAAAACCCAAACTGTTTTATTTTCTTAAGAATAGTCCCATACAGGATCAGTGGGAAGCAGCCCTGGAGAGATGTCACTCCCACACAGGAATCAGTGGGAACTGTTCACCCTTCTGCAGGATCACCTTACGTAAACACTGCCCTGTGTTCCTCCGCAGCGCGCCTTCCCGCCCGTCCCGGGAGCGCCTCTTATTTTGGGGTGGGGGGCACGAGAGGGGGACTGATGCGATCCTTTTCCGCTGCGGAATGAAAACCGGAGTTTGGTGAGCTTTATTCCCCCCAAGAGCCTGGAGACACAAGGAGAGGAAAAAAACACCACTGTGTCTTCCAATTATGCACGTTTTTTTTTTTTTTTTGCTTCCAAAATTACATTGGTTTTTTTGACATTGGCTCTGCCTTTCGCATTGTTTCCATGGCAGCCTGGGGTGAGCTAGACCTTCCCTCGGAGATGGAGGCGGGGGGGCTGGGGGAACAAGAACATCTTCAGGCTAGGGGCTGATGCACAAAATATGCATTTTCAACGATGCAAAAGTCCAGATTTATGGCTTATTGGTATGAGCTGTCTCACAAGTAACTTTCGTAATCTGTGATAAACTCTCAAAAAAAATATATAATAATAAGTATTCAGCCGTCTGTTTTTCGACAAAGATCTGGTCTCAACGCGCGCGAGTAGAAATGACCATTTCTAAAACATTTTTGTAAGTGCAATAACTTATTGCTCACACAGGAAAAATAATATACAAGAACACCCAACGAGGTTAAAGAGTATAACAATATTTTAAAAAGCAGTACAATATAGCTTAAAGCCACGAAAACATCTTTAACGTTCATGTACACATTTTTTTTTAAACCAAGTTTTAAGCCTGGGTAAAAGTTCCAAACAAAAACACACACAAAATAACCTTAACATTTCTTACAAGGATATATAGTCATACTTTACAACAAATTAGTTACATTTTCAAGGAACTTTGTGAAGCACTGGAAATCAATACATTTACAGGAGAAGAAAAGAATATTACCCACACGCACACAAACACAAAATAAAAGCATTATATTATTAATAGTGACCTCCCTTGCCTCTGCTTCAGTAGTATTAGAATTGGGGAGGGGGGACAGCAGAGGAGGTGTTACCTTGGGAGACCAGGGACGAGATCTACAGGCCAACTCTCAATGATTTTGCAGTGGTGCTCATGGGAAGTGAAGTCCATAGTTGGATGTTGTGGACTTCACTTCCCATGAGCACCTCTTGTTGCCTGCTGAGCTCACCCCAGCACAGAGTGGGGTCACCGTGATTAACATCCTCATCACTGAGGTTCTTAGACACAGCGCCCCCTTCTGGGAGGGAAGAGAAGGACACACTGTTTCAGCTCTTCCTGTTTCATACACCCCCCTGTTTTTAAATCATACTAATAAATAGTTTGGTTTGGCTTTGTGGAGATGTACACTATATACATTATGAGCGTTGGTGTTGTGCTGTTTGACGGAGTGCGTATTTGTGATTGAGACTAAAGTCGTGTGTGAGTGTGTGTGTTGAGAAACGATCGTTGAGATGACATGTCTTTCTGTTCCGTATATGTGGTCTGAGAGATTGAGCAGTGAAAAAACAAAAAAAACGTATAGGGTGTTAAATGAGAAACGAGAACAAATATAAATAAGCAAATAAACTATACAAAATAACGGTATGGGTAACGGTAAACGAATCTGAGCCTCAATCAGAGTACCCTTGCAGCTGAGGACCAGCCTGATTGGTGGAATTCATCAAATGTTTTAAACTTTTTTTTGTTTGTTTTTTTGTTTGATCAGACACACATCGGGCCGTTTCTGTGATGCCATGGAATACGTTCATTAAAACTTCCACACGATTGCCTGGGGAAGGGGTGGGGTGGGTTGGGGGCGCAATAGCGGTCGCGATGGTGCACCCCCGGTGCATTGTGGGGGCTTTTGAAAGAGGAGCCGTGGGGACAGCGGAGTCTGGGGAAGCGTGTGCGAGGCGTGTTTGTTTTGCCTTGACGCCGCGCGCAGCTGCACAGCCTGCCCTTCTGCCGTCGACGCCACTGCCTTCACGCCCCGGACAGGACGCGGGAAACCTTACCCAAACACGGGAGGGGGGGGACGGGGATGGGGGCAGTTAGTCACGTGATAAACCTGCTGCTCGGGAGCCATGCTGGCTCCACTCTGGGGAAGGGGAAACACCCTGGAGCTCTCGGCCCCTTTTCTGTTACAAAGAAGGAGAGAAACGGACACTGCGTGCGGAACTGAAGTGGGCACTCCTAAGTAAACTGAGCTTTCCCCAGAGGAACTTGTGTGGTTTTTCCTCCACTCACACACTCACTCACTCACTCACTCACTCACTCTCTCACACACACACACACACTCACACTCACTCTCACATTCTCTCATACACTCACACTCACATTGTCTCACACACACAAACACCCACACTCACATTCTCTCACACACACACTCACATTGTCTCACACACACACACACACACACACACACACACACCCCCACCGCCACCTCCCTACCTAAATTACACTTGGCCTAAGAAATGGACCGACTATTTAGAATTTAGTCTTTTCTGCAGCAAAAGAGACGCAGTTAGACTTGATCTCTGATTTCACGCTCCTCTTAAATGTGCTGTTTTCAGGTGAATGCATGGTGTCTGTGCTTCGACAGCGACGGTGGGAGAGTGTTTCTGTGTTGGTGCTGTGAGTGTGCCGTGCCGCACCGATGCGTTTGAAGCCCATCGATGCGTCCAGGAGCTTCCTGTTCAGGGAGAACCGCACAGGAAAGAGTAATCATACCTCGCTGTTAATGTGAAGAGAGGGGAAACAATTTAAGGCCTACTTGGCGTTCTGTAGATTACACATAAATGACAGTTTAAGTTAAATACAGGAAAATCCTGTGCTGGTTTGTGGAGCGGAGGCCAGTTGATGTAGAAGCCACGTCCCGTGTAATTGAGTCATTTCAGCCGATCGGCGGAGAGAAGCGCTCGCGAGCCTCAAGTGCTCTCGCTGTTTTCTTTTCGCTCTGCCGTGTTTGCGAAGCAATTTAAAACTCAACGATTTTCTCTCCGCGCTGCGTTCCAAGCGTGGAGAGAGCTTTCTTCGGGGGTCAGGTGTCAGTCTGGCATTCCAAGGACCCGCGCGTGCTCTTTCAAGAACTCTGTCAAAAAGCGAATTCTCTTTAGCGTCGATCGATGTCCCTTAGGGCGTTTGATCGCATGACTGATTGTTTTGTTGTAAATGACTCTTTTTTTTAAATATTTTTTTATCTACAGATTCTGGGATCAGTGATTTGGGGGATTTCCGGTGAAGGGGGGAAGGGATTGAGATTTGCGTTTGGTTGTTTTGAGCTGCTTTTTCAAACGAGGTATGGATGTCAGCCTCAAGCAAAAATAAAATGTGAAGGCCTTAAAGCATGCCCTATGAAGGAGCAGGTTTTTCTGTTCCTGCCGGTCCGAGGCCCGGTCCAGGGGTGCGGTTCTGTTTGAGTGTTGGAGTTTCTGGGCCAGGAGAGCATCTCTGAGCGGGTTGGGGGATCAGGGCCGGTATGTACAAAGATTCTAAGAGTAGGAGTGCTGATCTAGGATCAGTTTAGCCTTTTAGCTCATAATGGATATGGTTAGGATATGGACAGGGGGAAACCTGATCCTAGATCAGCACTCCTACTCTTAGAATCTTTGTACATATGGGCCCTGGTCTACGAAGGGCGTTTCTGTTGGTAAGAGGGTGTGTGTGTTTTTAGTGATGGAGGATATGGTGTAAGAGGGTGGATTTAGAGGGCGGGGCCATTAAGTTCTCTGAGATGGGCCTGTCCCGGGGGGGACAAAAACAGGGCCGGCTGGACGAGGGCGGGGCCATATATTTCCACAGATCCATCACGCAGCATGAGGGGACCACCCCCCACACCCCTGCTGGACATCGACAGCGATGTCCGTGTCTTATAACCCGGCAACTGGCGCCGTGTGCAGAGGAGCAGGCCACGCCCCCTTATCACGCCTACATGCCACGCCCGTGTGCCTGGAGTGGCGTGGCGCTGTGTGTTGTTCCTCGTTGCCGGACGCCATTGGAGCAAGGATACGCTCGTCCTGTGACCCAAGGCTGACGGACGGACGGGGAGGGGTTACCTGCCGAATCAGCACAGGAGGAAATGGCATGTCCACTTTAGATCACTGCCAATCTCTCACCCCCCTGCGCTCTCCCCCCCACTGCTGAAACAGCGCAAGGCCTGTTTATCGCCCCCTCCCACACACTATACCCACATGTCAAAACCAGCAGGCCTGCTGAGCCACTCTCACACTCTCACACACACATACACGCCAACAGACAGCTGTCTGCCCTGTCTGAAACAACACAGAATTAATTTCTGAGCAGGAAATGTTGGAGGGCAGAACACAGTGGAGCTGTGTGTGTGTGTGTGTGTGTGTGTGTGTGTGTCTGTCTGTCTGTCTGTCTGTCTGTCTGTCTGTGCGCGAGCGTCTGCGCGTGTGTGTGTGTGTAGCGCTGACCTTTCTTTTAAATCATAATGGATTCCTCTGAGATTCCAAATTTTTTCTTCTCCTTTCTAAAAAGCTGTTTTGCTGAAATGTTCAGAATCGCAGACAAGGGCTGAATGCAAATGCCAGTCTGAGCCGCAGGAAAACATTCAGGCATTTACCTTCTGAAACCCTGAACCATGTCTGACCTCTGAACTCTGGCTTTCTCAGAGCAGATGCACGTGGCTTTGGGAAATAAGAGGTCCAAAATGGCCGCTAGCCAGGGGGAGTCGAAAGGTGATTGTCAGCCTGTTTTGGGGAATGTGTTTTGTGGTATACTATCGCAATCTGATTGGCCAAGTGCAGGGGACAGGGTAGCGCTGCCTTAACTGGGCCTTCACAGGGGGCAGGAGGGGTGGTGGGTTTAGTAATTTTGGGACTGGACGGTGGATGAGAAAAATGAAAAAAAATGTGACACTGTATAAGGTAAAACAGGTCATTAAAATGTGAAGCTGTCCACTCAATAACAAAGCCCTCAGTCCGAATAACACATTTGCTCTTCAAAGAAAATGAGGAATGGGAGCAGAATGAGTGTTTTTGTCATCTTTAAAAGCATCTTTAAAAATTTGCTATTTGCAGTAATATCACCAGGGCAGGTAGATTTGTTTCTAGAGATGACCTTTAGTTAGTCATCTCACCCTCTCACTGTCTTATCTTGGTTTTGATTTGTTAGAATTATGAATGTATTTGTTTTGATGGCAAGCCCAATCATAGTGACACTATACCCTGGGAGGGGGGGGTGGGTGGGGTGGGGGCTAGCAAATAAGTCCAAGGTGCAGATTTGTCTCTATCAACAACAATAGCAACCAAAAACAACCCAATCCCCAAAATTAAACTTGCAGCTTGTCTCTGTCTCATCTCTCTCAGCGTTTCTGTACGTGTTGAGGTTCCTGATGGCAATTTTATCGACTCGTCTTCGTCCGGCTTCCTTATCACGGAGTCGACTTGGACGGGGGTGGACAGGGAGCCCCCAAAAAGCTGTGGGGTGGGGGGTGAGGGGGATAGGGGGCGGGGCGGGGCTCCTGAAAGGCTGTGGTGGTGGTGGTGGTGAGGAAGGGGGGGAGGGGGATCATGTTGCCCAGGAGATGGCGGCGCTGTGCTCCTTGGCCTTCATGCGCAGCGCGGCGATGCTGGACGTCTTGCGGTCGGGGTCCATGTTGAGGTCGTAGCCGTTGAGGCCGGCGGCCATGCCGGGGCCCCGAACAGGCCGCCCATGTGCGTCTGTCCCATGTGGCCCCCGGGGCTCGGCACGCCCAGGAAGTCAGACACCCCGCCGGCGCCGTGGGGGTGCGGGGTCATGCAGGAGGTCACGGTGTCGCACGGCACCACGCAGCCCGGCACGGGCGACGCCCCGCTGCCACCGCCGATCCACGAGGGGTTCTGGATCTGCAACGCAGGGAGTCGGGGAAACGTCACGGCCAGCCCTCCTGTAAGAGCCCCGCGCAGGACTGTTTCATCAGTCGAGCTCACACCCACAACATCTCAGACCCGCTCACACCCACACCCACACCCACACCCACAACATTTCAGACCCCTCACTCTCCCACCCACAACATTTCAGACCCACTCACGCTCAGGCTCGCAACATTTCAGACCGCTCACACCCACACCCACAACATTTATGCTCATCAAGGGACTGGTTTTGGAAATTAGCTTCGGCTATATACATTTACATTTACATTACATTTTAAGCATTTAGCAGACGCTCTTATCCAGAGCGACTTACTAGATGTGCATAAATACATGGTAGGAACAATCATAGTTAGCGCAAGAGATCAGTTCAGTAATACAGCGATAGACATCATTGTTGGCAGCTGCATACCACACCTGTAACACTGGGAAGGAAAAGGTAATAAAAAAATAAATGTAAAAAAATGAGGAGCAGTGCAGCGGTCACTGCTTCTGCGGCTGTCGATGTTCTCTGCGCTTGTCCCTTACAAATAATTTAAGAAATACATTTCTGGTTTAGAGTTCAATGAAAGAGCAAATTGACAATGAGCCAAACCTGCATTGTGTCGAAATAAGTTTGAGGGAAAAAAATGATGGTAGAACTTACACATGTTTTCAACAGCCTTAATTGATCAAGAGATTGGCTGTACCAAAAACAGCATACACAGTAGGTCCCCAGGATCAAGTTTGAGAACCACTGGTCTGGACGGGCTGAATGGCTTGTCCTTCATGTTCTCTGGGTACAGGACAGCATCACATAGCTACTCATGTCGAAGGGGAGTGGGGTTACTCTGAGGAGACAACCCTCTGTTACTAATATGTTTATCATGACCTCATGTAGACCTATTGAGTTTGGTTTCTGCTTGTTCACGAAAGACAACACAACTAGTCTGTAAAGGACGAGCCCAGATGGGCTGAACCGTCTGCTCTTGTGATGGAAAGTGCTTCGCTGGTGCAGTCCTGCGCTGCCTACTCTTCGCCAGGTTCATGTCCAGGTTAAGCACCAGTATTGTTCTCCCTTTTACATTTTACGTTTACATTTTAGGCATTTAGCAGACGCTCTTATCCAGAGCGACTTAGTTTACATTTCTTTACAATCCATTCATACAGCTGGATATTAACTGAAGCAATTCAGGTTAAGTACCTTGCTCAAGGGTACAACGGCAGTGTCCCACCTGGGGATTGAACCTGCAACCTTAATGTTACAAGCCCAGTTCCCTAACCATTATACCACACACACTGCCTTTTACTTATGACACTGTTCTCCTAGTGGAGAAACATGCTCTCCGTGGACTATTAAAATACATATTTGAGTAAAAAAAAAACGACCTATGCTTTTCATCTATCATGTATGGTCTATCACTGTATTACTGCACTGACCTCGTGCGCAAACTATGATTGTTCCTACCATGTATTAATGCACATCTTGTAAGTCGCTCTGGATAAGAGCGTCTGCTAAATGCTTAAAATGTGAAATCCGCCTCTCATCTTACTCTTTGGGGTCGAGTGGAGGGGCAGCTATGAGAATAGAGTAAGAGAGGGGTGAGGGGTGGAGCGTGTGTGTCCGTGGGAGGTGGAGAGGGTGGTTTTGGAGGGGATAGGAAAGGATTTGGGGGTAGCAGTGAGGATGGAGTAGGAGAGGAGAGAGGGGTGGGGCGCGTGTCCGTGGGAGGGGACGCGAAGGGAGATGAAAGCCTGCTCAGGGAGACGCCCCAGATGTGCGCCGCGCGCTGCATTCCACAGCTGCACCCCCCGTGACCTCTGACCTCCCCCGGCAGATTAACTATAAATCTGGGGATTCTCCCGGCCTCCTGTGAGGGCGTGTCTCCCCCCGCAGCAGGCCAGACTGCTCCCCCGGACCCGGGAGAGGATGGGGGCGGGCGCGCTCATTCCCAGAGATCTGTCCCTGGGTCACAGAGAGAGCAGACTCACGCTCACACTCTGACCCAGCCCCTCCGGTCAGAGCGACGACTCTTCAAACTCCTGACCCCACCGTGTCCTATCTTCCACCCCCCAAAAGAAATATCCCAAATTCTTACCTGTCCACTAATTCACAGTCTGGACTGAGTGGCTCAGAAAGGGAGCCGGGGGTGGTCTGTCTCTCAGAAGCTTAACACTCTTAGATAACCTGGGTTGGTTTTTGCTGCTGCTGTTGTTGTTGCTGCTTCTCAGCCAATAGCAGCAGCCGTGCTTCTCCTCCCTGTTCTCAGAGTGGCTTAACGTTGTCCGCGGTGACCAGAGCTGGGGACCGCCCATTTAGAGGGATCGTTTTTATATGAAGTGTCGATTTTCCCCACCTAATCCCCCCCGCCGAGTATGACCCTTGACCCTTGACCCCTCACCCCCCTCAGCGTACCTGTGCGTAGTTCTCGGGCCGGGACAGGAGGGGCAGCTCGTAGGCCGTGGAGAAGTGGGTCCGGACCTGCTGCATCTGGCCGAAGCGCTCCCTCTTCCTCCACTTGGCTCGTCGATTCTGGAACCAAACCTGCAGGGAGAGGAAGAGGAAGAGGAAGAGGGGAGAGGTTGGAATCGAGCTGGACCAGGTTGAGTGAGGTACGTACCAAACCGCTCAAGGGGGTGTGTGTGTGTGTGTGTGTGTGTGTGTGTGTGTGTGTGTGTGTGTGTTGTGTGTGTGTCCCGACTGTTGACCATTCTGGAACGAGGGACACCACCCCCACAGCCAACCTCCGCCCTGAAACACCCTGACGACAAACAGGCTTGGTTTACCACTCGGCGTCCGACGTCCAAAAATCCCTCCGACCGGTCGTAGGTGTAGTTGCGTTGACCAGTCGCAGGAGGTGTTTCTGGCTCTTTCGTCGAGTCATTTTTCAAAAACGTCTGCACCCAAACCTCCCTTTCTTTCTTTCATTCTCTCGATGCAGATGGTAGACCTGCCCGACGGTAAATCCACTGCGACTCGGACTCTGCGCTCTAATCCGAAACAGGGGCCCCTGCGCACCGTCAGACGGACGGACGGACGGCGAGAGAGGAGAGAGGGAGGGAGGGAGAGGGAGAGAGAGGAGGGAGGGAGGGAGGGAGGGAGGGAGGGGTGCAGACAGCGCGCCCCATAAATCACCGCGCACATGAAAGCCGTCCTCAGGTTTGCTCTGTCAGGCCTCTAATGCCCCGTCCACGCTGAGCTATTTATACAAGCGGCTGAACTTCCCGTGCCTCTGCACACCGGAGCCCCACGCTCTGATACCCAGCGCTCTGATACCCAGCGCTCTGGTACCCCGCGCTCTGATACCCCACACTCTGATACCCGGCGCTCTGATACCCGGCGCTCTGATACCCGGCACTCTGGTTTTCTCTGTCCGAGCCACCCCATGCTTTGATACCAGTCCTCTGTGTTTGTGGCTGCTCGTAAATTAGGCCCTGCCGGGTCTGGACGCCCAATCGGAGGCAGAGTCGTGCAGAAATGACCGGCATTGTTATTGTAATGAGGTAGGTGGCTGAGAAATTCACCTGGTTCTGTACAGCCGTTATAACTCCAGAATTAAACTTTGTTGGTCATAGCAACTATTATTTTTTAAAATTTTTTTTTGGTCAATTTTTTATACTGATTTTCCGTTCATTGTGTTTTACTGTCTCTTTATATTCTCTTGATTTGACAGTTTTTATGCCGTATCTGCCAATGGCTGTTTCCTGCACGGATCTTTCCTGTACAGCATCCTTGGGTTCAGAAAGGCACTATACAAAATAGGTTGTGTACTATTATTATTATTATCAGAATTGATTACAATGAAAGAAGTGTTTACAATGCTTAAAATGCAATGCACTCAGAAAGGATTCCAGAACTAGAGTTGCATCACAGAACTCTATGGTGCTCTGGAGTGGAGTGGAGTTGGCTGAAGCGTCTGTGGTGGAGGACCTCGGGGGCCATGTGTGCAGTGCTGTGGGGATTGTGTAAGCAGGCCTGTCAGCAGAAGGTTTATGAGTCAGCTGGGGAACACAGATGAACTGTGCGGAGACTGAGGGGCGAGGGGGGGGGTTGCCGTGCCGACACACTCAAGACTCAAAGCCGACCCGCGGGAGTAACGCACTGTACCCTCGGAGGGGGCAGATTCTGGATGTGGCTTTGTGCGTGCGAGCTGGTGTGTGGTGAGGGGAGGGGGGGAGATGTTTTAAGAAGTGTCTTGCTGAAAGGAAAGAGAGGCTGAAACCTGGTCTGTCTTTGAAGTGTGGGGAGCTGACAGACCCTGTAAAACGGCCTCCTCTGGATGTGTGCTATCGGGGGGCCGGCCCGGCTTACCGTGTGTTCACTCGCCACGGAGAGTCCTGACCTCACTACACACACACAGGCCTTGGGCTCCTCCACCCAGCCCCTACACCCACATCCTACACCCACATCCTCCACCCAGCCCCTACACCCACATCCTCCACCCAGCCCCTACACCCACATCCTCCACCCAGCCCCTACACCCACATCCTCCACCCAGCCCCTACACCCACATCCTCCACCCAGCCCCTACACCCACATCCTCCACCCAGCCCCTCCACTCCCACCCCCACCCACATCCTCCACCCAGCCCCTACACCCACACCCTCCACACCCAGCCCCTACACCCACACCCATCCTCCACCCAGCCCCTACACCCACATCCTACATCCACATCCTCCATCTACATCTCCTCAGATAGACACTGCACTGCTTTCTGTTCTGCCAACTTCACTTGCAATTATATACATGCAATTAACATTTCCATTTCAGCATTCGTGCCATGACTCTATTGAAAAGGCCTACAAGTGAAATTGGCTGATTCTAGATGCTTTTTTTGGGGGGGGTTGTAAATTGATTGTGTTTGCTTGTATGTTTATGCTCTTTTGTTGACTGTTTATGCTTACTGTTCGTCATCGTGAATGCAGTTTCGCATCGAATGGAAGCATGCGAGTTCAAACGCACGCAGCCCTGCAGGCGATTTCTCCCTCGAGTTGGGAGTTGGGTTCAGGTCACGCAGCACGCTGTTCCCTAAGCGAGAGAGCGTTAAGCCTGCGTTAAGCCTCCCTGTGTTCAGTCTCCCTGCATTCACCCTGTGTTTCAGGAAGAGGGTCTTTATTTGCCATGTTACACACAGTTTTTACACAAGGTAATTGGAATGTATCTTTTTGCATACCTCTCCTAGATGCACACGCACCATCAGAGAGGTCCGAGCGCAGGGTCAGCCATAGTACAGCGCCCATGGAGCAGTTTAGGGGTTCAGTGCCTTGCTCGAGGGCACTTCGGCAGCGCCCCAGCAACTGAATTGTCATCCTCTCCAGTTCATTGTTTTTTCGTTTGGTCTTCCTGGGATTTAAACCACCAACCATCCGCTTGCCAGCCCTTGTCACTGAACCACTGAGCCACTGCCGCCTGCGTTTAGTCTGTTTAGCCTCCCTGCTTTTAGCCTCCCTGCGTTTAGTCTCCCTGTGTTTAGCCTCCCTGTGTTTAGCCTCCCTGTGTTTAGCCTCCCTGCGTTTAGCCTGGGTTTAGCCTGGGTTTAGCCTGTGTTCAGTGCATAGTTCTTTTCAGCCTGTTGCTGAGCCGGAGCTGGTGCGGGCGTCGCTGGCAGCAGAGAGACAGCCCTGGTGTTTATGGGACCACGTGTCTGTCCACATTGGGAACAGCTGCCACAGAGTCTCCATGCTTTCTCCCGCAGAAGGCACCAGTTCCTCTCTCTCTCTCTTTCTCTCGTTTATGAGGTCAAGCCGACAGCGACGGCAGACTGTACTGCTGGTGGCGGTTTGTTTTTTCACAAACACAAACTGCCTTTCCATATTTACTGCAGGGGATCATAGTCCTCTCTCTCTCTCTCTCTCTCTTTCTCTCTCTCTCTCTCCCTGTCTCTCCCTCCCTCCCTCCCTCTCTTTCTCTCTCTTTCTCTCTCACCCTCTGAAACTCTCTCCCTCTCCCTTTCTCCTCTCTGTCTCTCTGAGCATGTTGCTTTTTATTTCTCAGTTTTTCTTTCATCCTCGATATTGCACTTTTGAGCGCTCTGGGTAAAACATCAAGTCATTTTGTGCTGTTTTTATAATGTACAGTATATATGAACTTCCTGTGGTAAATGACCGAAGCGCTTGGGGGGTGTCGTGTTGAAAGGTTTAGGAGAGCTGCTGTGCGAACTCACGCGGTGCGAGCGGCAGACATGGACGCGCTGTTCCTGTAACGTCTGTGACCCGCGCTTTAAAGGGAAGATCACTGTCGCTCTTGTGCTCTCTCTTGTTTATTTGATTGGTTCTCTGATTCCCACTTCCTGAGGGGGGGTGAGGGGGGGGGGGCACCCATCTCAGTTCGTCATGGAGTTTGAACTTGGTTCAGGGGATGAGTCTCTGGCCAATCAGTTTCGTGGTTTACACCAGACATTGATGTGCTGTTTCCGTTTGCATCTCTGTGTGTGTGTGTGTGTGTGTGTGTGTGTGTGTGTCCCTCTCCCCTTTGTGTTTTTGGGAGTGTAATTAAAAAGCAAGTCAAGTATTAAAGCCACCCACCAGAGTCACTGGGCTGGGAATGCAATCAGGGTGAGGGGGGGTTGGGGGGGTTAGGGGGTGCCTCTAATACAGACAATGTGGAGAAGAGCGTCTTCATGAGTGTTCTCGAAACAAAACGTTAACAGATCCAGAGATCTCCTTTTACCCACAAGGCAAGCGGGCACCCACACACGCCCCCTCCCTCCCCCCGTCCCTGCTCTCAGGGATAAAGCAATTTTGGCATGATAAAAGCGTGCGGTAATTACCACGGACGTGCAAGCTTAAAAAACGGTTGTTCCAAGATGTTTATTGCGAGTATTATCGAGCTTGAATTTCCGTCAAAGCCGGAGAGGGAGCGATGGAAACAGAGGTGCGGCCTCCCGCAAGTCTGGGGGCCCGGCCTCGAACCCGCCCACGTGCCTAGCAGCGGCCAGCGATGTCCCTCGACTTCACCGTCAGACGTTCTCAGAGCTTAACCGCCGTCGTTGAAGGGGTTTCGCGGCTGGCGTCCATCGCCTCGCCTCATCTCAAAGACTCTTGGCTTGGGGTTGGGGTTGAGGTTAGGGTGAGCCACTAGTTGCCCATGACTTGCAATACGTATAATTAGCATCTTCATATGAATAACGTCAAACCTTTGGCGGTTGTGCCCTGACAACGTTTCATCCAGGAGGGCTACAAGCTGAAAACAGAATGGACTGAGTCTAGACACTTTGTTCCAATTTTGGTGCGAGACATTTTTGGTGTACAGTGCTGAAGTCTGATTGGTTAGGACATTGACTCTACTCTTCTCAGGGGGGTCTCGCGGTCGCGTGTTTCGTTTGACGGGTGGAAATGTGGGGGGACCTCCATGCCCCCCCCCAGGGCAGAAACGTCTCACGTCTCTCGTGAATGTGCCCATTGTTACCCACTGTGAGCTCTTTGATGGCGGCGGCAACAAGAACGGGAGGGCATTCTTTTTGGGTCTCAAACCAGGGGGCGTGGCCTCAGCGGCACCATGGGAACGGAGGCGGGCGGCATACTGGTGACCAGTGAATACTCTCTGATCGTCAAACGGGGGCAGGGGGAAAGTGGTCAGCCGTCTACCCGTGTATTGTGGAGTCTGGGTTGAGGAGATGAAAGGTGAAATGCTTTTTCCTTTCCCCCTTTCCTTCGTTTCTCTCTCTCTCTCTCCCTCCCTCCCTCCCTCTCTTTATGTCTGAAGGGGGGAAGTTGGAAAATTGGAAAGCGAGATGGGAGAATGTTCAAACCGGAGCTTGTTTTCATTTCATGTTTAATTTCCTGACGCCAAAGCCCCCGGCTTTCCGTCGCTGCCCCCTCAACCCCCCAGGGGGACGAGCCGAGGAGAGCGACAGAGCCACGCTCTCCTCCCCTCCTCCCCTCCCCTCCTCCTCCATCGGGCTCCCGGCCGCACCGAGCCACAGCCATACAGTGAAGGGCTCGTACACGCTGAATAGTTGTGAGGACAGATCATTGAGGAGGAACATTGTGAACCAGTGTAGTATAATGGGCAGCAGTGTAGTGTAGTGGTCACGCAGTGTAGTGGAACTTAGAGGTTGCAGGTTCAATTCCCGGGGGGTGGTACTGCCGTTGTACCCTTGAGAAAGATACTTAACTTGAAGAACCTCAGTAAATACAGCTGTATACATGGATTGTATGTAAGAAATGTAAAAAAAGTTGCTCTAGATAAGAGCGTCTGCTAAATGCCTTAAATGTAAACGTAAATGTAATCTAAATGTAATCTAAATGCCACAGGGTGGCGCTCTTCTGTGACCACTCACTTGCTGGGTGCCACCAAACTTGGAGAGCTCGCCCCAGCGAACAGAAAACAGGAACAGCCCCTCTGCCAACAGAAACTATTTACGTGTTTGTTCTATTCAGCGGACATCTGCTGGGAAGGTGGCTCTTCGGAAAGGGGGGGTTAAATATCTTTGTGTGTCCCCCCACACATACTCATGCGCACACGCACCGACGGGATGACGGAGTAATTGGTAAAAATGTTGACGGCTAAGGCAGCTTACAGGCTTATTACAGACCTTTTGTGTTTATGTTCCAGAGCAGAGAGAAAGAACAGAGGAGCACGCAGCCCAAACCCCAACCCCCCCTCCAGAAAAACCTCAGAAACCCCCAACTTTGATTCTCTCACTCAGTGTGTTGAGGATTGAAAACTCAAATCTGATGTCATTCAGAAATTCACCGAACTCTTCGAGTGACCTCTTCGGACAGTACGATGTGTGCAATGCAAAGCAGATGTGACTTATTGGGCTAAAGTGTGAGAATGTGCTGCGTTGGTGCCAGCGCTGTGTAGACGGATCACCGCTGGCATCGAGACCACGCCGGGCGTCACGTCAGATCAACGCGTAGTCGCAAAAGCAACGGATTACTGGATCAGCTTGCAAATGTACAGAACCATCGATTCTTGTATAATAACTGACCGATAACTTTTGTTTCAATTAAGGAATAATAAGTGTTTTCACAGTTTTGGGGCGGGGCGGTGACGCCTTAAATGTGTTAGCATTTCGAATGCTTTTGCTTTGAGAGTTTGATTGAAACGACCCCTCAATCTCAGGCAGAGTAGGAACCTTACTCTGTCAAAACGTCTATGGTTCAATAACAGAAAAAAAAAAAACGTGCGGGGGATTCGGTGCGATCTCGTTGGCCCTTCAACGTAAAGGACATGCCAGCCATACCTATCAGTTCCACGCTGAATCATTTCATTTTACTCATGCAATGTGCAAATGGCTCCGTTTGCACTCGGGAATGAATGCAGGTATTAACTAACTCTCAGAGAGGGCGGATTTTTTCTGTCCTGTCTATGTTTTTGCCGACCCGTGTGAATTAAATGTGGCACCTGAAAGTGCTTTTTATTCCCATGCCAAATCATTCAGATGAGAGGTTTTTCATCTAACGCCTCGTACCAAGGTTGTCTGAACGTTGCCAGGAAGTTTTGGAAAACCCCTTAACCTTTGACCTTTTGATCTGCGTTCTGGAGCACGTTGGACTCCGAGGAGAGCTCTTGCGCTCCCCTCTGAAACCGGTTCACAGTGTGCGGGAGAACAGTGCCCTAGCTGTGTGAAGCTTGGAATGCCTTAACTCTACTTAAAGATGAAAACAATTTTCCACTGTGTTTAAAAAGGCAGATTCAATACTTTATACTGTATATATAGCCATGTTAACAACTTGGGACTGCAAACCAACAGTGTGCTATTATAAGTACTGCCATGCTATCTTAGCCCTGCTGTGTTTGACTGTTAATCTGTAAATTGGATATGTTGGAGAATAATCTCCCGCAGATCTCTTGCAAAATTCACCAAACTTTTGAACAATAACTTAAAACAAAAAAGCTACGATGAAGGTAGCTGCTGATGTTTTTTGCTGTTGTTTTAAGTTATTGTTCAAATATAGTTTGGAGAATTTTGCAATTTATCATCTCCTCTCCAGGCACCTGTGGTTCACTGTGCCAAGTGAGCGAACATCTCCACTAATAATCCATAAATTGGACCTTATTGTACAGTATTGACTGGTATCGACCGAAGGAAGCAGGGAAACGTGGAGGAGGGCCGGACAGAGTCCAAACTAAAGTAGCTGTTTAGGACCCGCGGGGCAGCGGCGCTGATCTGGACTCTTAAATCTTGTGAGAGGACCTCGGGGAGCGCTCGGGCAGTCGAGGCCCGAGATCAAACGGCCTCACCCGAGCTCCAGACTTACGACCGTCCGCCTCGGGGACTTCCTGCGTTTCATCACACCGCTTCTCGTCGCCGTGCCGACCCGAAACCCAAAGACGATCCTCTCTCGGTCAATAGTATCGTTCACAACCGCCCCCCCTCCCCCCGAGAAGTACACCTTTTTTTGGTTTCCGGTGGCGACTGATATATTGGTGTAGAGTGAATGAATGGATTTGGCCCCAGATGCAGGTTAGTGGATTTTCTGTGTGTTTCGTGTGCCGGGTGACATGCGCTTGAGCCGTTGTCTGTCGTCTTGGAGATGTGTTTTGAGCCAGTGTTTGAGCGTGCGCGCAGTGGGCCTGAGGGGTTCCGTCACCTGCCCTTGAGGCCTGGAGGGGGGGGTGAGGGACACATTCTTGCCCCGGGAGGGGGGATGGCATTAATGAAAGACAAACAGCCCAAAACCAGGGGGCTCTTGTGGGGGTCTCTCGGTCCTGCCGATCAACGCTGGAATGTGTGTCAGCAATGAGGGACAGATGCACTTCAAAACCCGGGTCGGTGGGAAGGGGGGGCGAGGGTGCGTGGGGTTTTGGAACCGGGTTCAGGGGTTCAGACGGACGTTACTGAAACTCGACCCTCCCAGCGGTCTGCGCGCGAAGGCCCTGGGCTCAGCTGGGCTCCGGGTCGCCCCCGCCCTGTGTGCGTCTCCGCCTCCCCGCGCGGCATTAGCGGATAAACCTTGCTGCCTCGTGCCACGGCCGATGACATGGGTCCAGAGGCATTTCCACCGCAGACAACGTGAATCTCACACGGGCGCACACGTGGAAAGTTTAATCACGCCAGATCCCCGCTGGCTCTCGTGCGCTTCGTATGGGACAGGAACCCAAAATGATGCATATTGACCTGCTGATAAAACGAATACCGCAGTGTAGCTAAGGGCCTTATTCTAGAGTCCTGGATTATGCACTTAAAACCGTGTCATGACACAATGGCCAATGCAGCCCATCGACACGGCCAGTGGCTAAAACGGGTGTGACTGAAAGGTCTAATCGTCGATGACGTGTGTTCTATCTTTATTTTTATTTTTTTTAAATTTTTTTTTAATAACCTTCTCCTCGACGAACTCGTGCCGGCTCTCCCTCCCCTCTCCCCCGGAGGCAAACAGCTAAATGCCGCCTCCAATCGGGCTGGCGACCAGGGCTGGTCTGGTAGAGACGCGGGTTTTGATCCGCGTCCCTGATGTGCAGCGCACACCACTCCGAAGCGTGGTGCGTTAGACCGCTGCGCCATCCGCCAGGCCCTTGTGTGTTCTATCTTTTGATGGAACGCTGGTGCCAGGGACATTCCATTTCACCATTTGTGTTATTACATGGTTATGCACCAATGCAGTGCCACCTCGGTATATGGTGAAGTGTTAGTTAACTTGTTATAACGCTATTAAGAATATGTTAGATGCGCAGCATCAGAGAAACTCAATGGTGAGTGTTATAAACACCTGACCAAACACATTTTTCTTATTTTCCGATAACGTTACCGCAAAATGTCTGTTCCCCTGCCACCGTTGTTGCCACCTGCCACGGCTGTTCTTCACACACACACAAACACACACACAATGAGATGGTGTATTTGCACTGGCAACGAAGCGTGTTAAGTTATGAAAGAAAAAAAGAAAGAAAAGTAATTGAAAACCTTACATTTGTCATTGAAATGTCATGGAAAATGGACATTTGATTTGAGTGGGAACTCTGATCAGTGTCTACTGTAGTGGAACCGTTAGAGAAGAGGGGAGAGGTGTCACAGACAGGTGAACCTTTAGAGAAGGGGAGACGTGTCACAGACACAGAGGTGTGGAGGTGGGGTGCGTGTACCTGCACGCGCGCCTCGGTTAGGTCCGTGCGCAGGGCCAGTTGCTCGCGGGCATACACGTCGGGGTAGTGGGTCTTCTGGAACACCTTCTCCAGCTCCTCCAGCTGGTAACTGGTGAAGGTGGTGCGGTTGCGACGCTTCTTGCCCTTGTTGCTCTCGCCCTCGCCCTTGTCCAGGGGGCTGGGCAGCTCGGCCCCTGGCCGGTCCTGGGGGCCCTTCCCCCCCGGCTCCTTCACACTGAGGTAGGTGCCGTCCATCCCTGCGGGGTCTGCGTTGGGGGGCAACTCGGAGTCCGTCAGCCCAGTGCTGTCTTTGGCTGAGGAGAAAGGGGAGGGGCAGTTAGTGCACTGATCAAACCCGAGTCGCTCATGGGGGCGCTACATTACATCACCGGCATTTAGCAGAAGCTCTTATCCAGAGCAAGTGACGCAGTTTACATTTCTTTACACGCAATCCATTGATACAGCTGGGTATTTTGCTGAAGCAATTCAGGTTAAGTACCTTGCTCAAGACTACAACTGTGGTGCCCTACCTGGGAATCGAACCTGCAACCTCTTGAGTTACAAGCCCAGTCCCCTAACCATTACACTACACTGCCACCCAACGTCAGGACTCGTGAGTGATTACACAGTCTCCCTTGACCGGCGGACTGCTGTGTTTTCAACAGGCAGGTCAATGCACAGTTGTAGATTTCTGCAGTTAATTCGAGACACTGCAACGTTCTACATGTAACTGGGTAGAACAGTGAGCTTTGATGAGCTGGGAATGCATAGCTTTCCTGAGCTAGCTTCTACTTGTACGTGCGATTGTATGTAATTGATGTGAAGTAATTCTGCCCCTTATTTTTACACAGCAGGGAATTTTTTATAAAAAAATTGACACAGTTGAAATTTTTATTTATTGATAGATTTATTTTAAGATTCTTTGATCCCAATTTGGTAGCCAATTATACCGAACCAGCAACCTTTTAGGTTTCAAACCCAGTTCCTCCTGGGGACTCCAGCATTCCTCCACTTAATTTCCGCCATTTCCGGTTTGGATATAAAACCCCCCAAATAAAAAAATAATATCGTTCCTGGATTTGAGACTGAAACCATAAGCCCCGATGGTACGGTGATGTGATGCTAGCGGTGAAATATCCCGCGTGTTTGGGAATACGCGCCAAGTGGAACAGGAAGCAGAGTGGCGGTTTAAAAGTGGATGTTAGCGCTGTTTAAGAGTGACTGCCAGAGCCGATGCTCCATCGGGGGAGCTGCAGAGAGGAGAGCAGATGTGTAGTGAAGGAGGAAGCATAAAAACATCCAGTGACCTTGGTAATGACCTCCAGTGTGAAGTACTTAACTGTGAATATTGATATTAGCGGAAGTACTTAACTATGTTAATATTGATATTAGCGGGAGTCGGTACAGCTTCTACCCTCTTGAACACAGCAATTGATGGCCTGATCTGTGTATCTGGACACATCATCTCCTCAATTTTCATTTGTATCTTTTCCACAAAAAAAAGTACTTTTTAAGACTATTGATTAACAGTGAGTCAATCTCCAGCCAAGCAGGCATTGTTCGATTAAAACCAAAAAGAATAAAAAATCTACATAGGAGAATGAACGGTTTTAATTTCGCGCCCTCTCCCCCCACCAGCCCCGCCCCACCCGTATTGAAACTCCCGCCACTCTAAGTCCATAAATCTGGCCCGGACGGGAGATGCCCACCCCCTTGGCTGTAATTGCAGGCTGACAGAAA
Source organism: Aldrovandia affinis (assembly GCA_029706075.1). Lineage (NCBI taxonomy): Eukaryota > Metazoa > Chordata > Actinopteri > Notacanthiformes > Halosauridae > Aldrovandia > Aldrovandia affinis. Next base: position 1,041,556 of record JAINUG010000104.1, read on the forward strand.
ATTACAGGTTTCCATGGCGTTGCGGGGATTACCCGTGTGCCGTCTGACACGCGTGTCGCCGGAGACGGCCGGGCCGGCGGCTGGAGGGCCCGCATGGGAGCGGCTCTTTAATGAAACGCAGGCTGCGGCGGGCGGGGAGGGGTTTCAAACGCGCAGCTGGTAATGAGCAGAACCCAGTGACAAGGCTGAGGCTGGTAATTTTCTTGTGTCAAGCCAATCGCGAAACGCCCCTGTGATTTTGGTTGTCAAACCCCCCAAACTGGCGGTTTGCTCACCACAAGAGGAAGTGACACTTTCCACCGCTTACTTCCTTTTTTCCCCCTCCCTTTTATTCCTGTTTATGATATTCATAGTTTTTGTCATTTTTTCCCTGATATGGTAATCAGACAGATTATCATATGGGAAATAGAGCTGTGTGTCGCCACAGTGGCTCTATCTGTGCTCTTTGTGGGCGAGTGGGGGGGGTGGCTGGCTGCAGTTTTGGTGCTTGTATGAAGTTAAACTTCCCTAAGAGCTTTGAGTTAAAGGCCTAACCCTCTGGTTGGGGTGAAGGGTGTAAAGACTGGGGCGGGGGTTGAGATTCTGGTGGGGGCCTTAAACCTGTCCGGGCTCCCCGGGGGTATTTTGAGTCAGGGGAACTGGGAGGGAGGGGTTGGTGTTGAGATTCGTTCATTTTCTCATTTCAGACGTGGGTAAAATCTTCTCCAGTTCGGACTGGAAGGTCAAACGTGAGTGACAGCGTGAGAGGGTGGGGACCTGGGCATCAGCCCCTATTGGGCAATGGCCGTGAGGTGACCCAGGAGGCCACACCCACATCCCTCCCCCCCCACCTCCAAACCCAGGACACCGCTGCCAAGAACGGCCAATCACATCACACATACTCAATCCTGTTAGTGAAAATATGAACCACACAGATTTGCTTATAAGCGTGAGACGTGAGGCTAGTCTTCAGGCGCCAGAAAATAAAAATACAACATGCCTCCCAAAGATTTCATTTTATTTCATTTTTTATTTTTTTAAATAAAAACAAATCTCCTTTTTGTGAGGTGGGGCGGGGGGGCTAAAGAAACCGATGTCTTTTTAACTTTTTCAACACCTCTTCTTCATCACAGTCATCTTTCTGTTCAAGTTAGATTTTTTTATAAATATACATATATCTCTATATATATGTTTTTAATTGAGTGTGAGAGATGCGGAGCCCTTCTCTTCTGTAAACAAACAGCCTTATAAATACATGTGCCTGCGGGCCCGATTCTGAGCCTTGCGGCACGCCGGGCTGTGTGAGCCGCCTGTGCGTGCTGGCCGTCTGGCCGTCTCTCTGTCTGGCCTTCTCTGGACTCCGCGCTCCCAGCGTGGAGGGAAACAAGAGCCGCGGCCGAGGGGTATAATGGCTCCCACATTGCCTCCCGCTCGAGACTGACACATCCTGTTAAGTGTGAGGGAATGAACATATTTACCCAAACCTAAATATTTTGAAGCCCGGCCCTCCAGATGCCTCGCACCCGTCGCGTTCCACAAGGAGAAGCTGTCAGGCTGTTTGAAATCAGGGGGGCTTCGGTGGCGATCAAAGAGCCCCGTGTTTATATCTGGTGTCACTGATCGTTTTTGGCAGAGGGGAGGGTATTGTGACAATTCGGGGGCTCTCCCCCACTCCCCTCCCCCTCCCGCTGCTCAAGGTGAATGGTGATGGAGACGCCCCCACCCCCCATGAGCCTGTACCATATGTGCCGAGCAATGTGGTCTGGCGTTTCTAAGGGCCTTGGTGCAAATTGTCTCTGTCAGAACGGTAAAAGTGGCAATGAGGGCTTGGGAGAAATGGCACCAGCCAAGTTTTTTTTTTTTTTGCTTTTCAGGCCTTTTGAAATTTATTTATTTTCCTGCTTCAGAAATGAAAACATTGATCAGTGCAAGTGGGGATAAGGAGGGAGGAGGGGGGGTGTGAGTATCGCTTGGGGATTTTTGTGATTTGGGGATTTGCTGGGAGTTTGTTAGCACAGTGCGGCTTGTGAGGTGCATTGGTCTAGCTCTAGGAAGAAGCAGAGAACGCTCCTGTTTGTGAAGGGTGAATACCTGGTGCTGGGTTCATAAAGCAATCTCCAGCAGGAGTGCTGATCTAGGGTCAGTTTGGCCATGATGGATAGGGTTGGGATATGGACAGGGGAAACCTGATCCTAGATCAGCACTTCTACTCTGAGAAACTGTATGAATATGAGCCCTGCTCTGGGATCAGTTTGGCCTTTTAGCTCATGATGGATAGGGTTGGGATATGGACAGGGGAAACCTGATCCTAGATCAGCACTTCTACTCTGGGAAACTTTATGAATACAGGCCCTGCTCTGAGATCAGTTTGGTCTTTTAGCTCATGATGGATAGGGCTGGGATATGGACAGGGGAAACCTGACCCTAGAGTTTGCGAAGAGTCCATGTCTGGTCTTCTTTATTAAAAACTGCTCTCTCCCCACCTTGGAGGATATTCGCTGTGCTCCACTGACAAGTTCGTTTTTTAAATGTTCTCTGAATGCCGAGGCGAGAGTACAGCTTTAGAAGTTTAGGAAAGACCAGCACGCAAACAAAAGTGTTTGTGAATCTATTAACATTTTGTTTTCTTGAAGCACATCTGCCCTCCGCTGATTAGTAGTTCCAGTCTAATTAGCTTTTACACCTGCGACACTTTGAAGTCAAGTATATTAGACTGCCAGCTGCATGTACGTAACACCATTTCGCTGATGAAGGCAGTGTGCCAAAAAGTTTCAATCTTTCGCCTTATCTTGACTAAATTACATTGAGTGCAGTCTCCCTTCCTCTCTCAATTTTTCATTTTCATCTAAAATATTGGCTGTGTTGCACAACCTGGATCAGACCACGCAATGTCTTCTTTACTTTCTCACTTTTCTTGTTTTGCCCTTTTCTTTTCAAAGTGGGGACAAAGTTTTCACCCCTTCCCACCACCCCACCCCAGATTTAGAGTGTGTATCCCTCTCTCTTTCTCTGTGGGATCCTGGCAGAGAGCTTTTTAAACCGTACGGCAACTTGTCAGTCCCCCAGCCGACTCTCTCACCGTTACGGTCTGTTGTTCTTTCAGCTGAATCCGCTCTCTGCTCTACGATGGCCCAAAGGGCCCACATTTCACACCAGTGTTTCCAGTTGCTGCACTGACAGGGAGGCGGGGGAGGCTTGTTTGGAGACAATAGTCTGTCTTTGTCCATCCTCCAAAAAACCCTCCATACGTCTAGGTTATTTACAATTGATGCGATTACAGTGATCCAGAAGGTGCGGCTCAAAAGGCAATAATTTGGTCCTGTACGAGTGTGAGTTGCCTATCATCAAAACCCGTCTCTGCCAGACCGGCCCTGGCCGTTAGCCCCGATCAGCGGCGACATTTGGCTGTCTGCTTCTGGGGGAAGGGGGAGGCACAAACTCACTGTGAAGCACGTAAGGGTGTCTCCAGAAAGGGGGTCGGTGAGTTCTGTCTCGAAGGAGGTGGATCATTGCCAGCCTCGGAGAGTAGCTTGTCCAGTTGAGATGGGCGACAGGTTTGTGGGGGAGGGTTATTCAAAATAAATAGAGGGTATAATTGGCTTCCAAATTGGGGAGACAAATGGGGAAAACAAACCATGTTATCTATGGTCAAAATAAAAAAACCTGCATTGGATTAGGCTGCATCGACACAGAAAGAGAGAGAGACTGAGTCGTTGTCAAGAGACTGAGTCGTTGTCAAGAGACCTCACCAGTGTAATTGAGGAAGGGTGAGGTTATACAGGGGAGCTAATTGGCAGTTTGACCCTGATGCCTTTACACCTTGCTGCGAAGCAACAGGTAGGGGGCTTGTAAACCGGTTTAACTGTGTCCAGGTTTCCCCCCTAGCACACAAAACGCACCTCTCCAAAGACGGTGGCCTGCCCGTTTTCGAAGGCCGAAATATGGCACCTGTGGATTTATTTCCTGTGTAGACCTTTAGTGAGGGACTTTTTTGGCCAATATTTTCAGCAGCCTTTTCTAATGCTCAGAGTAATTATAATTTGTAATTTGTATAATTATAATAATAATCGAATAACTGCTACTAGCTTAGTGCTCATCCTAGGCTTCAGGCTTCTTACACTTTTACACATTAAGAAATGTTGTAATTAACAGTGTTGGAAAAACAACGCACTGAAAAGCTGCATTCTCTCTAGAACACCCGCTACCAAAATCATTGTCTTTATAAAAAATGATTGCTTCCATGTAATAGATACAGGTAACTGCCATTGCAAGCTGCTAGAACAGCTTCAGTGTGCCTTGACATAGATTATACAAGTGTCTGGAACTCTATTGGAGGGATGCAACACCATTATTCAACGATAAATTCCATCATTTTGTGTTTAGTTGATGGTGGTGGAAAACACCGTCTCAGGTGCCGCTCCAGAATCTCCCTTAAGTGTTCAACTGGATTGAGATCTGGTGACTGAGATGGCCATGGCATATGGTTTATATAATTTTCATGCTCATCAAACCATTCAGCGACCACTCGTACACTGTGGATGAGACATTCACATGAGACCACTCCTATCGGGATAGAAATGCTTCACCATAGGATGAAGGCGATCACTCAGAATGACTTTGTATTTATTGGCATTTACCTTGCCCTCTAAGGGGGTTGAGTGGACCTAAACCGTGCCAGGAGAATGCACCCTACACCACAACAGAGCCGTCAGAACCCTTAATTTACTCAAGTGCTTCCTTTATATTTGGCAGTCACCTGGATTGATATAAAATATACAAATAAGAATATGAATGCAGTGAGAAGTGCGATGAAGTAAGTTCCTCCCCGTTTCCCAGCATGCAAAAGCTGATGCCCCTGGCCTATCAGACGTTGATGCCCCCCTGAGTTAACAAGGGTCAGACCTGCACTAGGGGCAGCCATTTCGTCGCTGTTGAAGACAGGGGAAAAACATCAAAGTGTGATTTAACTGGCCGTAAAGCTGCGGGGCGTTCCCTCTGCCTCCTCGTGGAATGCGATGGCCAGGGTCAGCCAACGACGACGAAAAGCAACACTATAAATTAGACACCCCAGAGATCCCGAAAAAAGGGTTAACGACCAAATACTCCAGAAAGGGGAAAAAACAGAAGGGGCCTTTAAGAAAATACATAAACAAGGAGATTATTAACGTTGTTATTCCGTGTGCGTCTGATCCTCCGACTTGACAGGGGGACAGACTGAACGGGGGGAAAAAGAAACGCCAAACTTTATTTTCCCTGCCGAAAATCTGACGAGAGTTAGCTTTGCTGAAGTATTTATTTGCACTTTTAATGGGTTTGTTTTCTGTTTCTTAAGATTGGGGCGAAGCTGTAATTGGACGCTTTGGCCTCAGGAGACCGGCCACACGGCGTTGTTGATGCACCAGACAGAGACGGTTAGACCCAGGAAGTGGACGAGGCATGTGATTGGCGGTTTGAGATATGGGTGCCCGTTGAGGCTCATCACGATCGAGAAGCGGCAATGCCGATCTGTTTTGCTGGTGACTCCAGCAGCCGTGACACCGTTGAGATGAGAGAGGACAGAGCAGCGCTTTAAAGAATCTTTGTCCTGTCAGCCCCCTGTGAACTGTGCGCTTTCAAAAACCAGAGCAAATCGCCGAACAAATGGCAGGAATCGGGGGCCTTTCTGTGGCTGCTGAGGTTCACAGCCTTGTGCGTTAAACCCAGTGAGTTACCACAGGCCCAGATGCCGTTCTGTCTTTTCACAAAAGCTGACGGCAGCATTGTACGTTCTCCGTACGAGATAAATGACAAGTCAGCCCCAGAACACACATTCTCGTTCTCACATCGTTTTCAGCAGTCCCGTTGTCACTTTGTCACGTTGAGGGACGTTGTCAAGCCTCGTTTGGAAACTCAGTTTTGGTTGACATGGTAAACACTGTAGTTTATAAGCAAGCCCATAGTGTGGGATATCTCTGGAAAGAGAGGTTTATGGCAGTCTGGGGAGCGGAGAATTCCACTGCGGTGGAAAACTATTCCCTGCCACTCCTGGCCCTTATGAGTCATCTCTCCATTGGCATTCCGGTATTCCTCACAGGTCTCGGAAAACCCCAGGCAGTTTTCCCACAGATCTGGATCAGTATTCTCAAAGAGCCTGATCTAGGATCAGGTTTCCCCTGTCCATATCCTAACCTTATCCATTTGTGAACCAAAAGGCAAAACTGATCCTAGATCAGCACTGAGACGCTTTATGAATATATATGGGCCCTGAGCCAGGTCAGGGTTCCACCCAACGACGCTTAAAGATAGCTTTTTTTCCAAAATGGCATTGCCTTTTACCTCTTCCTTATAGACAGGGATAAAAGATAATTGTGTGGTCTAGTGCTTGCAATGTTTGACGCTGGCCACTGCGACCGGGGTTTGATTCCACCGGCCGCGCCAGTATCGGCTCTGGCCTGGTGTGCCTCTAGGGGGCGGCAATTGGCTGCCTGTTGCAGAGTGGGGGGAGGGAAGCCGATATGAGTATCACTCCGTATAGGAGTGGCCCTGGAACGGCTTGACGAGTGCCAGCTCGGAGGAGGCGGTACTTTGCCTTTGTCACTGCCCATCTTAGGGGTATGGCAGTGAGCTCATAATACGAGGGGGCAATTGACAAGAAAAGAGGGTGTAAGTGACTACTAAATTGGGAGAAAATCTGAAACAAAATCTTCTTTTTTTTTTTAAAGAACATTGTGAGCGCCTCACCAAGGCTGCTTTTCGCTACTTCTCCTCATCCCGATGTGTTGTGATGAGCAACGAAGGCTTAGACATGTGTAACGAAAAGTTTTTCCCGTTCTGCCAAGCAGCCACTCGGAACGGACAGTCTGCGGCTCCCCAGCGAGGCGTCTGCGAAATGCGGCTCCGTCGGCAACAACGGCGACCACAGTTTATAAGTGGGAAGAGTCAGAGGTTAACCTCATCGCCATGGCGGCCTAATTAAGGGCCTCCTAAATCTTTCATCCGGATTGAACGGTTCCTTATTGCGATATTGTTGTGATTTGATTTCCCAGAGTTTTGTTTGCTTAGCAGTGAACACTGAGGCCCTTCTTCCTCCCCCCCGCCTGGCTCAAGCCCTACATCTCCAGGGCGATGTTTTAAACCACACTGGGGCGGCGGTATATTTTATGAGCGCCACAGAATTCCACAATAAGAGCCACTTTATGTGGGGGGGGGGGTGGGGGTTCTCAGTCTGGATCCAGTGTTTAGGATCCTCTGACGTAGTTCTGTTTAGGCCTGAAAGTTCGGTTTCTGGCCTGCGCCGTCCTGATGGTAGACCCTAATGGGTCTTTTATACCGAATGCGCAATTGCGACTAGCCATGCGACACGCCATACAACTAGCCATGCGAAGTTAAAATTAGTTGAACTTTTCATTGACACGTAGTGACCGTCCAGTCGTTGCCGAATTGAGAAGCACAAAGTATATATAACAAGATGGCACAAGTCTACCGATGGAAAAGTCTGAAAGCTAAGTACATATTCTTGTGATAATGTCTACTTTAAGGTTTATTTAAAATATAGCACTTATCTGACTTAAACTGAGATTAGCTATCTTAACCGTGTGCTCATAACTGCTCAGAACCATCAAGTAGCGGTTCGATAGAACGTTTATCTGTGGACGTTGCTTTCTGTGTGATGGTAAAAAAATGGCCACCTTCTCTTGAGTCGAGAGCGTTCTCTGAGCTCTATCCTCACGGAAAGCCAAACGGCCATTTTGCAGGTATTCGCGGTCGATCCTGAAAGGGATTGAAGTCCTAACGTTTGTTGAGAGGGCCGGCTGGAGGGAGGGTGGCGGTAGCCTCTGTCAGACTGATTGAGCTTGATGTAAATTGCCGCGCCAAAGAGCCGGCCGGGGGAAAACGATCCGCCGTCCCTGTCGTTTCCGCTCACGTCAACAGACCTGTCGAAACGAACCCTGTGTGTGTGTGTGTGTTCTCCAGACACCAGGATCTCTGCCCTTTTGCCGCTTCTTATTAGATTCTGTTTGACTTCAACTACTGGAATCGGCCGTAGAGAGGGGGGGAGAGAAATACCTGGAATTGTGTGTTTGTGTTAAAGGCTAAGAATGGCCGAAAGTGAGAAAAGGCTATACACAGTTGGGAAACTGGGCTCCTCGAGGGCCCTGGCAACACCGTGTCCCCAACTGGTGCCCTGGTACCGTGTGAGAGCAGACTCTCAAAAGCCCAGCCTTGCAAAGTCAGAGCAAAGAGTCCCCTACCTCCACTTCCACAGCCTCAGATCAGCTGGTAGAAGTAGATGAGTGAGTGGATTGATCCATCTAGTGAGGGTTTGAAGATCCCTGTTTTCAGACTACAGCAGACCCCCTCTTAATATAGTGTATGCCTTGGGGGGCCTCGGGTGGCGTAACGGTCAAAACATTTGCCCGGAATGCAAGTTACCCACTGCAGCTCCGGTTTGAAACCCGGCTGCGCCAGCCCGGCTCTGGCCTGAGAGTGGCGATTGGCTGACCTGCCCCAAAGGGAGGGGGGAGGGTGAGCCGGCACGGGCTCGCTGAGAAGTGCGAAAGGCGTCCCTGTTCGGGAAAAACTGGCTTGCCTCCGAGGACGAGCGGCGAGCTCGTGGAGGAGGGTAAATTGAAAGAAATAGAGGGTGTAATTGGCTCCCAAATTGGGAGAAAAATGGGAGAAAATCTGAAACAAATGTAAAAAAATACAAAAAAAATAAATAAATAAAAAAGTGTATGCCTAAAGGCACCTGTTTGTGTGTGAAATATTCACATTAGGTAAATATGAAAGATCTGGTCACATCTCTCTCTCCATATCGATTAGCCTTTCTGTGCTGACAAAGGCTTTGCTGACTTTTCTCTGGCTACCACTGTTCAGGATTAAACCTATTTATTTTTTTTTTCATCGCTTTTTTGAGTTGGGACTTCTTTTACTGTGAGGTTTCTTATTAACATTATTTCGTTTTGCTATTGCTCCGAAGCCTTGTAATGGGATGTGCTCACAGGAGTGAGACGATAATTATCGTGTATTGCTATCACTTTCTTTCCTACAAAACACATTTGGTTGTTTTAACCACTGGGAACCACAAAGGTGCACAAGCACATGCATGCACGCACACACACATGCACACACACGCACAGGTTCTTGCTATCGAAGATTGCCTGAATGCATTTTTTTGCGGTCTGAAGGTTAGATTTTTGGAATGTAAAACCTTTTTGTGACCCCCGTGGCAGCCCCAAGCTGCAGCTGATTACAGAGCTGTGTGTGTGCAGGTCCGACCGTGTGTGTCGGGCTGTGTGTGTGGTGTCAGGCTGTGTGTGTGGAGGTCAGCGGGCGTGTGTGGTCCAGCCGTGTGTGTGCAGGTCCAACCGTGTGTGTCGGGCTGTGTGTGGATCCAGCCGTGTGTGTCGTGTGGCTCGGGCTGTGTGTGGATCCAGCCGTGTGTGTGCAGGTCTGACCGTGTGTGTCGGGCTGTGTGTGTGGATCCAGCCATGTGTGTGCAGGTCTGACTGTGTGCCATGGCTGTGAGGTCTGACCGTGTGTGTCGGGCTGTGTGTGTGGATCAGGTGGTTCAGGTGGCCCGTATGCCATGGCTGCTCGGGGATCAGTTTCCAGCATCAGCATCTTCCCCGAGCAGAGGAGGGAGCACCGGTGGAACCCCCACAGCTGTGAGTTTCCAGGCCAAAGCCTGCTGCTGCACCGGGCAGCATCCACACTCTGGCTGCGCTCTCAGCTTGAACCCGGTCCTCTAAACCTCACCAGTGAAATACAAACTTCTCTGTGATCTGAAGCTTCTCCCTCTCAACGTTTCCTATATTGGAAAGAGATTTGGGTTTGGACAGGGAGAGGGGAATGGGGAAGGGGGACACTTCAGTCAAATAAAAAGTAGGCCTCACTCTCTTTTCTCAAACTCCCGGGATACATAGAAGAGCCACGAGAAGAGGAATCGAGCAGGGAAAGTCCAGGCCAGAGGACACAGAGGTCCAACACATTCATGCTGCCTGGTTTGCTTTTGCATTTTCAAATCGATTCTTTTTAGCCTCGGCACTCAGAGGGGCTGCTCTCCACATGAAAGGCGATGGCAGGAAACCAGAGGGGTCAAAGTTCATTCTCTCACCAGCCCTCAGAGAGTACTGGCAAGAATCACAAGGAAGAGGAGAAAAAACACAAGCATGAGAAGAGGGGGGGGGTGGAAAGACATTGTTCTTTGGAAGAAGGAGTTAGGAATATAACGAGAAATAAGTTCTGGAAGCTTAATTTCTCCCAAAGACTCGGACGATTTCACTGTCCCTAGGTGAGGGGTCAGTGCCTACAGGGCTACGGGCCTGATGTGGCTCCTGATGGCGTGTTATGTCCAGTCTCTCTACCTCTGCAGCCCTGGTACGTATGTCCGTGGCGTGGGATCACATGCACACTCCTCAAAAGTATTTCCACAATGTGTTCGGCATCGGTGGATTCATAAGCCGTGACATCACCTCCCAAGATCATTTAACACACACTCTTTCTTTTTCTTTTTCTTTTTTTTTGTTGGACATCTTTAAATCCCTGCCAAGTATTTCAATGCTTTGTTCTGAAATTCTCACCGACATGCTTGGGAAAATATTTTTGTCTGTTTTGCCATACTTGCTGACTCTCCCAACATCTTTTTTTAGCTCTTGGCACAGAGATAATAAAAAGTGCTGTAAAAGTAAAACAAATAGCATAACAGATGCATTTCTTGGGGAAAAACGTATTTCTCTAATTAGCAAGTCATGGCGTGCTCCATTGGTTTCACAACCACTGAACAAAAATCAACAAAAATAATCCCATAATAATAGCCTCTTGACAAATTGCCTTGGAGTGCTGACCCCTTTACATCCAAGCATTGTTTTGACATTACTCGGGGGGGAGCCTTTCCCTGGGCCAGCAGGGCCACTGTGTCCCCAGGCCTCACTGTTGTGTGTAGGCCTCTCAGTGGGCCAGCAGGGCCACTGTGTCCCCAGGCCTCACTGTTGTGTGTAGGCCTCTCTGTGGGCCAGCAGGGCCAGTGTGTCCCCAGGCCTCACTGTTGTGTGTAGGCCTCTCTGTGGGCCAGCAGCCAGCAGTGCAGGCGATGAAAAGGATGACCCCTGTCTCCGTGGGGAGACCAGATAGAGAGCGAGAGAGAGCCTCACATCATACGTGGCCTGGTCCCGACTGCAGCCCAGATGTTCTCCACAAGACCCCAGTGTCCCGTCAGTCGAGCACCATTCATTAAACATTTTCGCCTTACGCATCATTCACAATTAGCTTCACATCCAGCGATGTTTCCTGTTTTTTTGGGGAGAACGGCTTAGGGATGAAACCGGGAGCGAGGTGACGTCGAATCTTTGACGCAGCGCAACTCAAATTGGTCTGGGGGGAAACGGAGAGTCTTGCTCATACAGATGTCTGCAGGGAACTGCAAAACTCTGTTCAGCTCATTGTGTAGAGCTATGCTGGCCTTCCGTCAATCCTCCTGACTAATGTCTCATCTCAGAGTGTTTGTCACTCGACAGGATGTTATGCCTCTTTGAGGCGTACTGCTTTTGTTTCGGCGGTGTCTCTGGCGAAACAGTCCGCCTCTACGTTTACATAATTACAATACTTTAGGGAGGCCTGCCTCGTAAGGGGAGATTTATGTAAACACTCGCACATGCAAAAAAAACAAAAAACACTCGTAAGCTCGTGCCCTGCACGTCGGTATCCACAAAAAACACATACGGACCTCTTCAATCACTCGAAACTCAACCCTAACCAAATACATCGTCGCTGACTTGTAGTTTATTTGTACCCCACATTTGTATAATGAGGTTACGTAAAACCCAGTCACCTCTTGTCACACTAGGGACTCCCTATGGTTTTGGGGGTTGTCTTTGAAAAATATGAGCAAAATAACTTGCCTGTCACTAGCCTGTAATGCACAGTTGATTCAGAGCGATGGGAGAGGCCTCCTGTGGCATTTGCCAGCCTTGCCATCTCTTACATACTTTGCCAATCGGTGGAGTGTGGTGCCCTTCACCACAGAGGCTTGGCAGAGTTTGGCTGCCGACCACTTATAAAGCCTACGTCCGTTTTTTTGCTACATTTGTATTTGTTGGTCCACCAGTTAGGAACGTAAAACTTTCCAGCCAATTTCAACATGACAGTTTCTTCTTTTCAGCCACCTTTGTATTCTATTGGTGTAAAATTATTGTCAGATTTGATTTATTTAATAGTGCACCATAAAATTATTTGTACATTGAACCCTGTTGATAAAGTTGACCTGCTCATAGAACGCTCTGAATCTGTAGAATCTGCACCGTACTCAAAAAAAAAAAAGTGTCAACAGTTTTAAAATGTTGTTTGACATGTATATCTAAATCAATCAATTGATCTTTATTTTTTGTACAACGCCGTTTACAAACAGACTGTCACGCATTGCAAAGTTTTCAGTTTGTTTTTTTAAGCCCTGGTTTAAAGTGATTTGAAAATAAACTCAAGGGAAAGTGTTTAGAATGGCAGGTCATGTGACCCTCTCAGGAGTGAGGGCTAACTGCTTGGTTTGTTTGTCCTGGGTTGAACTGCCTCGAACGACCATATATATTGGGGGGGACACATCCCCCAATATTCAGATATGCTCAAAATGAACTGCTGATATAAAAATATAAATAAATTGAGTCCCCCCCAAACCATGCCCGACTGGTTTAATGTCCTGGATTGGAACCACAACAGTAATATGTAAAAGGGTTTATATTTTATTTTCTTTTTCTTTATTGAAACAAGTTATCTGTCTCAAAACATCACCTTTAAAAAAACCTTTGACCAAAAAAAATTCAGCTTCACTTTTCTTGTGTCAAGCTGCAGCCCCTGGTGACTAAGGCGTAGAGTCTCCTACCCATTGTCTTGCTGGTTCCATTTCTGTTTTACTCAGCCAAACTCACTTTTCTAACACATTAGTTCAGTTTGGAGATGTAATATGCGTGTCACTGGCCGTCTCAGTTCGACACCAGGAGAAACGGACTCTCCCGAAACCTCCTAACGCAGCTTTGGGTATTCTCTTCAAACGGCTTCAGTGGTGTTGAGCGGGAAATAAAGCAAGGGTCGCTTGACTCCAGGAATGCCAGCATACATGTTGCTGACGTTCGATTGAAGCAATAACTCAAAATGTCCCGAACTGAATTTTTCTGCGGAAGGACTGCATAAATAACGCGACGGGCCCTTGAGAAACTCAAACGCCAGGGCAGTTTATCTGGCTACTGTCAGCCGCCTGTCCTCAGTGCCGCGAGGGGCATTTGGAGAACGTGTTAGATGCTCACATTGCAATCGCCCTTTCACGAATTACTCGGCCACCATGTTTTTTTTTATTAGATCAGCTATCGTTTCTGATTTCGTCGGTTCAAATAAAATAATTATTTGAATGGTTTGAATGTGCGTGAAACCACCTTGTGTAAGTGCATCTTGTAATTCTGTAAATGGAGCTATCAACGGTATAGGCCTATCACTGCGCCTCTATACTTCAAGCAAATGTGACTCAAACTGACGTTATTTTCAGCACTTGACAGGGCTGATTCAGTCTACCTGCGGTCAGGTGCGCTTTGAATTTGAGTACGTCATCGTGTTTTGTGTTGTATCGTTTACGGGAATTGTCTTCAGTCACAGCAGGGTGATTTGAAGATCACCAGGCAGACAACAATAATCCCAACACAGATAAACAGTGGGCTACACACTTGTCACTCATTGTGAATATATTTGTATATAAATAGATATTGCAGCGGATAGTGAAGACGTGTACAATTAAAATGGTGAAAGATGATTTTTAAAAATCTGATGACGATGGAAAAATAATTAATTTGCATATTTAGAAATATACTACCATGAAGTTAGACTTGTATGATGCAAGTAAAAAGACAGAAATGCTAAGTATCAATTAAGGTTAATAGGCAGCTGAGTACAGAGTGACAGATATTTGTTTTTAATCCCAATAGAAGTTAAATATTTAAATGTTGAGTTTTTTTAGTTAGGCTATCCTAAATGCCATTTCGGGTTAACTTTAGCGAATTCACCGTAGCCTACTCAACATTAAAAGCCTGACACATTTGTGGTTAGATTTGATTTGATGTCATTGTACATGCTCAGCCATTGCGTCACGCCAAGCCATCTCTGTCCTCATAGCAGGCTTGTTATCCATGCACGGACATGCAGGATGTATGCCTTTCCCTCACATGGCCCCCATATCCACTGAGTAATGAAAGCACGATGCCGATCACATTGACACAATTAAAAGTCGTCCTACTGCACTGGCTCTAATCTGGGCACAGCCCGATGTTAGAAATTCATGTTTCCGTTATGTAAAAAAAATTCAGCGAGCCCTTCTTCTGCTGAAAGGAATTTTACTTGCGGGGGGGGGCCTGACCCAGGCAACCTTTCCTCCAGCTCCAGAGTGAAACGTTTTCGCGTTTTGCGTAGAAAGTGTGAAACGGCGCTTGCGTCGCTCGCGACCTTATTGGTTCTGAAATAAAACGGTGGAAATGTGTTTTCAATTTGCGCCCCGGATTCCTCCAGATCGCTGCTTCGACTGGAAACAAGACCCTTTCCAGTTCAATTAAACTGAAGGTTTTGTTCCTCGGGCTTGTTTTAGAAACATTCGTTTGAAAGCCTGTCCTCTCACATTTACAGCATGGATGATATTTGGCACACAAGTGCATTCTATATATATATATATATATATGTGTGTCTGTGCATGTATATATTCCATAGGTCTATATGACATAGGACTTGTGAAATGTATGTGTTCACATACTGGGGCGAAGATAGAACCGTGGTCATTTGGATTCATTTTCAACAGTTCAATTAAACTGAAGGTTTTGTTCCTCGGGCTTGTCAATTTGGACCATGTCAATTAGAGCTGAAAGGCCGCTGTTTTATTATTTCAGTCCCCCAAAAATGATTTCAGTAAATAGTCTCCTTGACCTGTATACACCGAAAGCCCCATTCTGGTTGTGCTCAAAAAGGCCGCTGTTTTATTATTTCAGTCTCTCTGTTGTATCGGGGGGCTCAGTCACAGCAGGTGTTATTTTCATGATTTCAGATAAATAGTGGGCTACACACTTTTGACTCATTGTGAATATATTTCTATATATTGCAGTGGATAGTGAAGACGTGCCCTTGGTGAAAGATGATTTTTAAAAATCTGATGACGATGGAAAAATAATTAATTTGCATATTTAGAAATATACTACCATGAAGTATCTCTCTCTCTCTCTCTCTCTCTCTCTCTCTCTCTCTCTGAATTTCTCTCACCTTCGCGGGGGGGGTAAACTGAGATGATGACGGTCTACGCTAAGAATGAAAGGTCTGGCTCGCATTGCTCGCAGTCACGAGAGCGCGTTCTCCCTCGCTCTTCATGTTGCCGTATTTTGGCATCTAAAGCTGTAACTGCACGAGGTGCCGGCAGCTGCGGCCCAGCGCTGCGCACTTTCAGTTTATTGTTGTCCAATCTGATACGTATTTGAATTGTACTCAAAAAAGGCTCATTAGAAAAACGTCCCCGTCACTTGAAAGTTTGTCATTAGAATTTTACGATTTTAATGTGTTATGCGTTTTGTGTTCTCCGTTGTTTACCAGCCAAGCTATTCGCATAAATTCACTAAAATAGCACTGGGTAGCAAAGAATGGAGAGATGGTGATTTTACCCAGCCGAGCCGTTCACCAGTAACAAATTGTTATGCCTCCTATCAGTATGTTCACGCCAAATAGCAGGGTCTGGCCAACGTCATGTCCTGTAACTGGTAAATGATATGATGCGTGTTGACGTAACGTAACGTGCGCGTAATATTATCCTAGGAGGCTAGATCAGGTGATATCAAAATACAAATGGATATCAAAATACAAAATATTGAATTTAAAAAAATACTCAAAGCATTTGAGTAGCAACATATGTGAACAGCGAAAGAGCGAAATTAATTTGCAAAATTCGCGCGTGCGTTTGGTGTTGGTTCTTGCAGGGGCGATTCTAGGATTTGACCAGCCTTGGGGGCTGAGAATGAGAATGTGAGATGTACACATGCAAAGCACAATCCTACATTTTTTATTAATTTACTGTTCCATTCCTCAAAACAAAAACACCACAATGGTGGTTGCTCTCAAAATTGAAATATCACTCTCTATCTATGGTATTTCTTTAAATAGATAAAAAGTAAAAATGTTTTTTTAGAAAAGAATGACTAAACATTTTCAGGGGGGCTGAGATGAAGGATCGCCTAAATAGGGTCTAAAATCGCCCGTGGGTTATTTTATACTGTATAACCTGGGGCGTGTTTATGCGGCTTGACCACAACTGGTCTTCAGGACAGTGAGATCCAATTAGAAGCGACCCAAGTGTCTGTATGAAATGTGGTGGTTTCCTAAAGGTTTTCATGTTGGATAGGCTCATCTTGTCGGAGCCAGTAATACATCAGGGAACCATGGGAATGACCTTCGCCTGTAGGCCTAGAGTGGTTGACTTTATTCGAAATTATTGTTTGCCTCATTCTTTGCCGTTCGTCAGACAGTAGGCAACGATACATTGCGTTCGCCTTTCCACGAGTTACTCGGCCACCATGTTTTTTTTATTAGATCGGCTATCGTTTCTGATTTCGTCGATTCAAATAATTATTTGAATGGTTTGAATGTGCGTGAAACCACCTGCACGTCAGCGTGATGTTACAGATACCTTCCGTATTGTAATTCTGTAAACGGAGCTATCAACAGTAGGCCTATCACTGCACGTCTATACTTCAAGCAAATGTGACGTTCTTTTCAGCACTTGACAGGGCACGTGCACGTTTTAATGTTAACATGAAGCCATCTGTTAATTATGTCATCGAATACGGCGTTATTCGCATGGAAGTTTTAATCTTAATCGTCAACTGTAAATCAACGTGGCTTCCTCCATGCCCTACAATTTATGTTGTGATTGATGAGCAACAGGTGTTTCCTGCAACATTTTAATTAGAGGTTAGCCTACTATTTTAGTAAGTGCCAAAACTAATTTTTTAACCATGGTCAATTTTTCTGCATTTTTTCTGCAATATCGAAATCAATTCTGTAAATGAATTGTAAGTTTACATAGGGGTGTTTTACGAAAAACCCTCCGGGAATAATGTTTGAACTGTAATGCACGGGTTTATTCTGTGAAGGCTAGTAGCTACGCCGCATTGTTTAGTGTAATACTGTACTTTTGAATGAAAGTGCCCTTTAAAACTGTCACGAAAGGTAAAAGCTGTGTCCATTTAGTTTGCTTTTACTTTTTTTGTAGTACCGTAAACCGCATCAGCAATAAACACTATCTCCTGCGAAGGTAAACCCATATATGTTTCAGGTTAATTGTCCGACCTACTTAAATGTCGATCAAATTCTTGAAAAAGGGTTTATTTTGTTGCATTTGTTTCCCCTGAATGAAATTTTGGAGGCTAACCTATAACGTTTCGTTCGCTTATCTACGGCAAGGGATGTAAAAGTTCCCAGATCTTCATAAAACCGGTCCGACTGTTTTGAAAAATATTAATAATAAAACACGATATTGTTCCACATGCGTCACTGACTTCTGGGCCGTCCAGTTGCTCAATACTAGAAAATAAACATACAGGAACAAATATTTCCGTATTTCGCCTATTATTTGACCAGTTATGACGTGTTAAGAGACCCAGACCTTTGTGTGTTCTATATGTCAAATTGACCACGAATTAGGGTCTTAATTTCTTTGCAATTAATAATCTGTTCCTTCACAAATGGTGATACATTGCAAATAGTATTCGTTTGCTGTTTTTGTGAGAGACATACTTGTTAACAACCATTATTGTTGTTGTTGTTGTTGTTGTTATTATTATTATTAGTGGAGGTAGTAGTAGTAGCCTGTTTTTATTTGATATGTAGGCCTAAACCTTTCCTTTGGTTTTTGGTTTTATTTTCAAATTTCATAAATGTCTGCTGATCTAAATTTTCCTTTGTATTATTATTATTGTTCTTATTATTATTATTATTATTATTATTATTATTATTATTATTATTATTATTATTATTATTATTATTAAGCCTACTTGACAGTTTTTAGTTTTTGGGAACCTGGCATTAAATATCACCGTTTCGTGTGTGGTTTGCCTCCATAACAACAGTGTTCGAGGTCTGCGTTCGCATCAAATCCCTAGCTGTATTTTTCTTCTCTTCCCTTACAAACGAAATCTGGTTCTTGTAAAGGTTAGTTCATTTTCTCTCAAAAGGCTTCGCATTCGTTGAATAAAACCCGAATCTATTCGGTAACATCTGTATCACAGGCCGTCATCATTAAATCCTATTGGAACGGTTTTGTTACGTCACCAGTTTCAATAAATTATAATGCGGGTGGAGGGGTTGATTGGTTTATTGCTCTATACTTTAATTAAAGTTTAAAGAAATCTTACAATGGCCGGGTTTAGCTATTTGCGGTGGTGCATTTTAAATGGTTCCAAACCGCCCTATATTTCTTTGGGTTTTAGTCTTGCAAATTACTCACGCTTATTGGTACAATTCTTATTTCTACAGTTATTTTTTTAAATTTGCTCAATTAATTATTTTTCTTAGGCTCCGTATAATATCTTGTTATGATTATTAGCCATTCTAGCAATTACTATTTAGCTATTATCACCAATAACATTATTTTTGATAGTCCATTATTATTATTATGATTATTATTATTAATCATAATAATCATAATAATAATAACTGTTATTGTTAATAATATTATTACTAGGTTAATACTATACAGTTACTGCTCGTTCTAGATCTCTCATCTGCAAAGAATCCCAAGTAATTTATTTAATGTCCCCTCTGACAGCGCGCGGTTCACTGCACGCGCCCCTGTGTGGACATTTCTATTTGAGATGAGCGCTATCCGACCTGCGTTGGCTCGTCCACATGACCGCTAGGGAACGGCGCCGTCGCGATTAATATTCATTATCCAGCTCTGTGGGATGTAGTGTATTCTAATTATAGCTTAATATTATTATTAATATTAACAATAATAACAATATGAATATATTACGGTTAAATAGCGGTTATTGGTCAATGTGAGCCACACATTTAAAGAATCGTAAGCTATGGTGGTGTGATTTTCAGTGGCTGTATTATAAATAATCAATCGTTCCTGTTGTAAATTAAAGTAGCCTACTTCAAAACAGGGCCTCAATGACACCTTAGTCTGTTGCACTTTGTGACCATTTTTGTTGCGTACACTCTTGCCCACTTTAGACATAGTATATGTATATAGCATATACTGTATGTTTTTTTATGATTTATATCGGTTTCACCGAGTTATCCGTTTTACATGCATTTTGTCTAAGTAGCATGAGTAGGCTTTCTATATTTTGTATTTAGTCATTCTCTTTAAATCAAGGAGAGAAGCGCGCGCTGCAACGCTCTATATGCTCAAGACGCGCTTTAAAAAGTTTAGTTGGAGGTAACGATATATTTGGTCATCGCAGCTCTTGAACACACATGGAAGGTATTATTTCACAACCAGATGTTTTGGGGCTTAAACTTTCTTTTCAAAATTCTGCTCCACACGTGGATGGCAAATGGGCAAGAAAAAAAGAAATCGTTTTCTTTCAAGGTATAGAGAGCACGATGCGGACTCCAGTGGAGCTTTATCGCTGGATTTCAAGCTCCTGTCTCGAGGACTGGCGCTTGGGAAATCGAAGTAGAGCTCGTGCAGGTGAATAAAGGGTGTGTTTTACAGTAGAGAGACTTTGGAACGTCTCGAGACTATCTGCAGTTTTTTCCCTCATTTTTACACGCGACTTAGCAACACAAAATGCTTTTGGAGCCTGGACAGACCGTCCGTGTGGCCTTACTGTACTTTTACTTTTGAAACCGCTCAGATACACGTCACAGGCAGACGTGCATGAGTTCAGTGTATTGGAACCTGTACAATGGTTGTATTTGCACAAAAACATACACAAAAGTGTAATTGACCGTGGGGGGTCATTAATTTTCCTGCTGAGATTTAACGTTACATGTTCTTGTTTCTTCTTGAATACAATAAAGAATCACCTCGACTGCTGCGTTTTAATGAATAATTGCAGTGTTTTCGCAGTTCGAGTTCGTATATTTCGATTACATGAGGAGGCGGAAAAACTGGATATAAAAGTTTGATTTGAGGATCCAGTCCTTTATTAATACCAATGAATTGCATATTCAAAAGGGGGTGAGTTTTAAATTACGTTTTATTTTTTGTCTTTCACTGGTCACAGTGGTCGTGGAATGAAAATTCTCAAAGCGACAATTGTCACGTGTTTTATGATGTCAAATTGTGGTCCTTAAAACTAACAAACTGCCCAGGGACGCCCCGCGTATAAATACCTATATAAACGTGAAGATATATTACTAAGACAATAAATCAATAAATTATTTGATATTTGACGCTCCTTCAGCAAAAAGATACCGAGAATGTTTATCGCTGCAGGATCACAACCGTGTTTACCTTCCACTGTTCCAATTTGAAAATACATTATCTAAGAAAGCAAACATTTATTGCAAGATTTTAGGGAAGCGTTGAAACATTAGTTCGAAAGATATTTATCCCAACCCCAACATTTCTGTGGGTTATTTACATACTTTTGAACTGAGTCATTCTTCCATTGATATGCTATTGGCCGTTACCATTATGATTTTGCCAACATATTCTCATTATCGTTTATATAAATTAGCATATTTGTATATTTAATGTGCAAACAATTCAGATTTCCCTAACGCCTGCAACTACCTTTTTGTTAGTGGAGAATTCCAAAATTACAGACAAGAGAAGTGTAATGTCATTGGAGGATATAGCTAATATAATCCTGGCGCTAAACGCGCGCCCCCACTCACCAATCCTAAGAGAATATGATTATGTATGTTATGTTTAATTGTTTATTTTCGTACATCTCCTGTCCTACAACTGAATCTACATTTTGTTATCCTGCTGTCTGTTGTGGTCTAGCAACCAACCGTGTGTCGCTCACGCGGCAAAGCGTTGGATTTTGCGGCAGTTGTGTTAAATTTATAACTGCGCAAATGGATTTTCCAGCGTCGAGCGTCCGGGCCTACTCGAGACGAGAACACAGAATGAACAAATAAAATAGCCTACAAGTTGTTATTGTGGTCAACTTTAATGGAGACCATAAAACGTGTCTTTTCTGCGGCGGTTTCACTGTTCTTAATGGTTTATATTTTGTGAATCTAGTTCTACTTTTGTGCCAGTGCGCAACCATAGCTGTTTATTAGACAGACTGCCACAAATATATTTCGCCCGTTTTGAAAGATAACTCTAATGTATATTTGTCGAATATCGATCATTTTCATTCGTAAGTTGTAGCATCATTTCAGTTTTCAAGCATGAATATATACAAAGAATCAAAATAAATGTATGTAGAATTCGCACAAATCAAATGTTTCCATCATCGATTGTACATTTTATGTTGGCCTACCGTTAACCCGTTTCTCTAAATAATAATGATACCAACTTTATTAACGCTGTAATATTCTTTACGGTTTGATAGGTGAAACTTTGACATGGTACCACTGTTAGTTCTAGACATAGTAGTCAGTAATACGTGGTGTAATTTCAATGTAGCCTATTGTATGTATGTTTTGAACAACTTTGAACATGGTAGCTATTCTATGACTGTTTATATGTAGCCTACACTTCCGAATTTTTAACATTCAACTTGATGAAATTGGTGGAAATTACGGTTTCTTCCAGCCCATAAAACCTCAAATGTAACTTTTACATAGCTCTAAATTATTATCATTATAATTTTTCTCAGACAAACATTCATATGATTTGTACACTTAATAATACATTAGGCTACAAACGTTCGTATAACCCACAATGTCCACTGTTATAATTTGTTTCATTTTGTGGAAAATATGTTTATTTGTCTCTTGGTGCGCCGCTGTCTTGTTCCGCCACATTTGGAGCCGCTCGCTCGACACCTGTGATAAATGGCTTGTTAACATAACCTCGGCTCCTTCAAATCAGAAGCATTTGCTCGGACTCAAAATGAGTTTACTGACGAACACAGTAGCAATGACCTTGGGGGGGGATGAGTAGTACAACTGTGGAAAATTAAATACATTTTTAATTTGCATTAAACGTAGCCTATTATGTACATGGAACTGTATTTTGTTGGTTGCTTCTTATTGTCTTCGCCCAGTTGCTTTTGCAAATGCGACGTTCTCTATTTGTTGCCGCTGTCTGCAAACGTGTTAATTGAATTGTCCGATTCAGCTCCAATATTAAGGATTGTAATGCAGATTATCGCATTAAACATAATTTAATTCAGTCGTTACAGGGAAAATGTAATACTCGGCAATGTTATGCCTCTTCATAATTGTGTTCTTAGCATAGCTGCAGGTTGTAATGTTGGTAGTAAGTTGTGAAGTACCCGCGCATTTATTTATAAAACGGTAATTTAGTGGCAGATGCTGTTCTTAGCACTCGACATAGATTAGCGACAGCAACACGGGGCCTTCTACTTGGTAGTTTTCTTTGAAACCCACTCCGCAATTGTGATTTTTTATATACTTTAGCCGAGCTTGGTGACATCTAACGCCTGGTCAAGCGCAAACATGGTCTCGCTGTTGTTCTTAAAGTGGGTTTCGGGACGTTTATTGAGACAGAGGATTCTTTCCGAAATTAATAGCAGCCATATCGCCTGATGACCTTCGCTCTCTAGATAGCAGTTCTTCCCAATACCCGTCCCACACAGAGAAAAAACATGAGTGTTTTACTCTCACCGACCAGGAAAACCCCGCACAAGGACCCGCTCGTCAACGTATGATGATCCCCGAAACAGGCAGTTTTTCCCCGATTGTACGCGTGCACACACACACACACACACACATCATGCAATGCATGTTCTTTTAAAATGGGCATATAAGACGACCCGGTGACGCATGATCCCCGTCGCTACACGGGCAGCTTGGGGATACGGCGCGGCTCGGACGAGCGCGAGGTCTCACGAGTTTCTCGTGGTACTCACCATAGCAAGAGATGAGCGCGCCGTTGTGTCCGCTTTCCTGGTGCAGTTTGCCTGCGTCGGGCGGAGTTTTGCAGGAAGACCTCTGCATGAAGAGGTGGTATTTGTTAAAGGTGCCTTCCGCCAATGTGGCGTCCAATGACTGGCAATCCTGCTGGAACGGGCTCCGCGACTTCTCCCCATAAGCCTGACCTTTGTTGGTGAGGAAAGTGGGGCTGTATTTGGTGTCACTCGTCTGGAATGTCCTGAACGGGTTTGCCTGGTGATCCCTACCTTGCGGTGCAGACGGGCTATAATATGAATCCATGGATGTCATATCGCAGTATGAAACGCAAGTCTCGGCGTTCATTCCTAAAAAAAAGTGAGCCGAAAAAGATGTCCAAAGTTTTTTTTTGTTTTTTTCCCTCCTTTCTTTCCCTTACTGGAGAGCGGAGCAAACAGATACTCTCTCCCTCTCTCCCTCTTCCTCACACGGAAGAACAGACACACACACACACACTCTCACACACACCCACTCTCTCTCTGTCTCTCTCACACACACGCACACACACACACACACACACTGGTGCGGCAGCTGGGGTTGGTTATAAAATGATTCAGATGTTTTCCAGAAAACTTCAAGCTGACCAAAAGCTAGAAAGCCCCCTTAAGATTTAGAGAAGAAACAAAAAATGCCTCTTTCTGCAGAAGACGCTGGCCAGAACTCCTGGGTATAAACTTTAAGTAAGGACCTGGCTTCGGTTATTATGTAGATGAATGAGTGAGGTCAGACCTTTACTTAGACGGGGGGAAAAAAATCGGTTTTGTTGTAAATACGTGTGTGGGGGAGGGGAGGGGGACACAACACATGACATTAATATAATTAGGATATGAATATATAACTGATTGGATGTGAAGGGTAACGCAGAAAGAGCAATTTAATGGTTGTGACACAGTTGATTCGCAATGGTTTAACAAGAGGAGACTTTGTCCAGGCAAAAAGAGAGCAGTGAAAAGGCATCCTCCTTTGAACTGGGTTAAATTTAATGACACGTCTGCATATGCGGCTGCTTGGACACTTTTAAGATCTGTTTTTCCGCCCACCTCTTTTTGTGCTCTTTCTTTTTTTTGGGGTTCTAAAAGGTAAAAGTATCTTCCCGGAGAGCGACTCGAGTGTCTCTTGTTGTTTATTCACGCCTTACGAGCTCTGCGGGAAGACAAACGCACAGGTTTGAAGAGAGAATATGCGCGAGCGTGTGGATTTCAAAGACTCCTTTGGAAAATAATGCTCCCTTGAGTGATACCGTGGCTCGAGACGCCAGGAGAGTCACATTTGTTATTTTGGTAGAAGTAAAAAAATTAAAAATAAAAAAATCATCCAAAGAGAGCAGTGCTTTTAAAACTTGTCCACAAGGATCAAATATGTTTGTTTGGAAAATCCATGTCAGGGCTTACAGGAAATTATTTCTGGCACTTAATTCCCATCAGAGGAAAAGAAAAAGGTTGTCGTGCCCTACCGCTGTTTTAATAATAGGCTACCACACTTATTGTGCCCATATGAATATAACTCATAACTCATAAAACATCCCAACTGTTGTTCTTGCATTATAATTATGAGTAGTGAAAGTGGTATAATTTTATGAGTAGTAGTACTATTATTATTTGAAGCCATTCATTGTGCCAGTGTGCGCCCCTTGGCGCGTCTGTCAATACCTCCCTAATTTTTGGCATATGCTTAAAATGTAGTCTTTGTTTACAAGTGAGTTTTAGAACGTATCCAGGTTTGTGCTCCCGTGCATGGAATTTCGCATATATCAAACTCGAGGCAAGCCCACGCGCTTGCCCCTTGCGTGCCAGAAACCCGAAACCCTCGTGCGCTGGAAGCCAAGCGGTACAGTTTAAACCGGAGAGGAAGTCCAACAACATAGGTGAAGCCAATTCTCACCACTGACATTAATGGCGCCCGTCAGTTATGCGTGGGGTACTGTTATTTTGTACTCTCCCTCCCACAATAGCGGGTGTGGTGGCTCAGTCCTGTCAGAATATTTTAAGTAATGAATGAATTGCAACAAAATATCGACGATGCGTAAACCCATAAATGCCAATGCCGATTAACAGGCCTATAGGTATGGGTGGGTGTGGGTGTGTCTGTGTAGTTTGCGCACTAAATGCAATACGTGCGCACACACAAATTTATAGCCTAGTATATATATATATAACAGTATACCATGACCACCTTCCGACAGTGATGCACAAATTTAAGTTGTTTGTCTGGTTAGAAATGCATTGGGTGTGCACATATCTTGCGTACGCATTGTCCCTGAATACCGTTGTCATTTTACTTACGTATTTAATTATATTTTTACGTTTTGGGTGTAAATACGTGTATGCTGTATGCCCTACACATATGTCACACAATTCTGAAACTTTGTCTTTAGTTGGTTCCATACAGTTACATGACGTGAAAATCATATTTTTTGTGCTTTTTTTAAGGCTAAAATATAGCTTAATTACCCATATCGGGAACATATGCCCTTTCACGTGCCACGCCATGGACCGAATACATCAAATATACATGCACATTTAAATATATATAATCCGAGTTTACGTCCTTAAACCTCAAGAGCATTCCAGTAATGTTTGCCAAGATATCTTTCTGTTCATCCGTTGGTTGGGGCATTAGTGCCAGAACATTGCCAACACTTAAATATACATATAAAATAAAATATAATATTAAATTGAGCCCACATTTGCACTTTGAGTGCGCTCTTTCAGCGTAGGCTATTCTCTTTCGTGTTTTCTACATCACGGCAGTGTTGAAGTAAAGTCCGGGAATTAGTTCTGGTTGAATTAAATCTTGAAATTAACGTTGCCATTTCAATTTGAAGCATAAATAATCTGCAATAATTCCTGCAGTAAATTTGTTCCGTTTTTTCTTTTATTTTGTCCCGACTCGTGGCGAGTAGCCTACGTTTTTACCTTTTTCCCCGTTTTCTGTGTTAGCTTTTATACTCTTATACTTCTCTGCTGTCGAATAGGTGTAATGCCACGCCCTACGTCGCGAACACTGACGCTGTCTTCGTTTCATTGTCGGCCAATAGAGTCATCACGCCTGACACGTGAGGTCAAATTATTGCCCCCCCACCAAAAAAAAAACCCAAAGACCAATAGAATGTGGTCCGTATCCTTTAAAGACGGGGTTGGAAATCATTTTCATAAAAAGCTTCCATGGAGGAAGAAGGTTATTTTCTTAAGAGTTCGCGACGAGCATCCAAAATGCCCTCTCCAGACAGGTGGCCACGAGCACATTTAACTCCGATAAACGGCAGCTGTCCGAGTTCTTTATTCCGTCATATCCGGCTGGGTATGGAACAATATAAATATAAATCTATGTGCTATAAATTTCGTTTTGGATATTTTTTATGCAACATGATAACTTTGCACTGATCTGCAATTTATAGCCTACTCATGACGATGTCGACCTATCTGACATAACCTTTAAAAATGAATCCACCTGATACAAATTTGAAACTGAGGTGAATTAATAACCAATTTTTCCACCGTAGAGGATTGAATTGATTACATTTATGGCACGCTCCTTTACTGTAACTACAAGCAGTGAAATGTGTTTTAAAGTCACTCTTTCAACAATAAGTCGTTATTTGAAAAAATAAAATAAAAATTGGATTTGTTTTCTTTATTTGATTAGATGTAATCATATGTGCCAATGGAACAACGTTGGTCAAGAAGATCCTAATCGGGAGAATTGAACGCGTTCGGCTTTGAAATCATTTCTTGACGACTGCACGTAATACGGCTAAAGAGGGAAAGTACCAAGGGAACTTTGGAATACTCAGGATATAATTCCATGTGCAAACACCAAACCCATCATTGTGAATGAGTTGTTAATGTTGTTTTCTGCATCAGTAGATTTCTTCTCATATTGGCCTAAATATTTACGCATTTATAAAATGTAGCCTATACCCTTGGTATTTTGGCTTATACAGTAGACTACACCGCAAAACGTTTCATATGTGGTGTTTATCGACGGGTTTGTTTTTTTATATAGACCAAAACCTGTTGCTTAGCTTTTTCCTATGGTTATTTCAATCTCCCTTAAATCTCTTTATAGTTGGTTATTAACAGTTTTCTTCATTCACTTTTTTCCCCTTTCCTTGGATGTTTTTGCTGAATGTCAATGCGCACTCTGTTGACTGTTGTCTTCAGCGAACTGAGAAGTGAGAAAGAGCACTTGGCGTAAATAGAAATAAAAGACGGGACGCCATGAAGAAATGTCGCTTTTCCTTATGAAATGAAATAGAGCGCAGATCCGTTCGTTGGGGAGCTTCATTCGTTAAGTGCTTTGGGTATCGGTGATATGGTGGGAAAATACCGTGGTGATACTTTCCACCAGTGAAGGAAATAGACGTTTCCCTCCCATTTATAGAGGATGTTGAACTAGTGTTGTGTTTATTTTCATGTATTGCCTGTCTTATTTGAATCAAAGTTGAGATCTCCCACCAATATCTAAAGTTGAGGTCGGCTACTAATAAAGTAAACTGCTGCATGTATACCGGTATCAGTATTTCTACGATTCAGTTGTCATGGCCACCATCACCAACGTAAATCACCGTCATTACTGTTAACAACTATGGGATGTTTGTGTTCCATTTTACATTGTGGTAGCCTATATTTACATACATTTAATTGGACTACATGTGGTAATTGTGTTAATTGGCACTACATGTTTGGACTTGGTCATTTCAACAAGAACAAAACAAATATTTAATTTGGACTATGAATTAATTAACTACATGTCAGACTTTCTGAACATTTTATTATTTATTTATTTTAGACTTTAGATTACATCTTCGAAGTGATACTTTTTTTTCAAATGCGATTTCAATAGATGTAATTAATGTGCACGCCCTTCATTAAGGACGTGGCCTCAATTAATCCACTGACCTCTTGTCATTTGGTGTTGCACCTGCCAATGTTGTTATTGTTGGCTTAAATGTAGACTACACTTTTTCCGCGTGCCCGGTAGAAAGGCACTGTGTCGAGGTAGCGTTGTGCTATATATCATTTCTTAAATATCGAAGCTTTATTATTAGAGTAGCCTAGTCTATTATATCGTGTTATTTCACACAATAGTGTACTACATATATATACTTTAATATTTACATGTATTCTGTCGTTTATATTGATCAGATCTAAGCGAAGTGGAAACTATTATTATTATTATTATTATTATTATTATTATTATTATTATTATATTAGGCTACTACTACTGGTACTGCTGCTGCTGCCTACTTCAATGAGAACACATTATAATGGTGCAAAGAATATAGGCTAACCTTATTTGCGCTTTTGCCCAGTTTACTATGCGAAAGGAATTGTACCTGGAAAGGACATAAATGGTTTCCAGGCAAAAGTAAACAGTGGCGAAATAAATAGTCGAATTATGTTCCCTGTATTTGTCGTTTCACACGGTCCAGTAAATCGCTAAAAACTGTATCGAAATAGCCTACATTTTAAGAACGGGGTTAGTTATGATACGATGATAACAGGAGAGTTTTTTCTTCTTCTTCAAATTGAATCTAAAATTAAATACTCTCACACATATACCGTTTTCAAATTGATTGGTGTTTTCATCGTTTTAAGTAAGACATGGGGTGTGAGTTCACGGATTGACCTGGATATAAATTGGATGTATAATTTCAAAATATATTTGATTTATTTGATACATTAGCGTCGTTGTTTTTGAGCATTTGCAATTTTAGTCTAAGATGGCGAGTAAAAATGATCAAAGCCACGTGAATTTAGTTGCCACACATGTTGCCGTTAGTAGTTTCCCAAGTACAAATTAAATATATTCTGTTGTCTGACGCAACCTTACCATCGTACGGGGGACGTTTTCAAACGTATTCATCATTGTGAAGTTCAAAGTCTCGATGAATAAACGGAACACGATCCAATTAATATATAAATTAAATGATATAAAAAAACACATTTCTGAAATGGCCGAAAAATAAATGAGTATTTTTGGAGGATAATGCTCGTTTCACGGAGGCTAAAATAGGCCAGGGTCACGCGAAAGACACCGGTGTAGAGCTCTGTACGGGCAGGTGTGTGGTGTTATATTATTTCAGTAATGAATTGAACTGAATTGGTTTGTGTGTTAACACACGCGAAAGTGTCCGTTCGCTGAAGGTGAACACATTTTTAGTTGTCCGATAATCTTGATAAATGCATAAATAAAAATAGGTTTGTATAGCCTATATATTTTTGAATGACACTAGTTAAACTGTGTCATAGAAATTCATCCGAATAATTCATTTTTGTTGTAGTTTTTTTTAGTTCTTTTAGCTAAATTTGCATTCCAGTGTGTTTTAACAATCCAATTTTATTTCTCTGAGAAAGGATTCACCCTTTTTCCGCAGCAAGTCACCGTTACATTCAAGTACATATTTGTAGCAAAAACCAAAGTAATATGAAATAAACATATATGAAATATAAGCTCCACTCAAAAAAAACAGTCTCATCCTAACTGCCTACTTCTATTTCCACAAAGCTATTTTGCATAATCAAGTGCAACTTGTGTTTTGTTTCAAAGCGCTTTGATGGATTCTCTCTTCCAAATACTACACTGATTTCATTAGGAGCACAACTTTTACTCTCACTGGGTGGGTCATGTAATTCACTTGTTTCAATTGACTTCAACAGGAGAGAGCTGTTGTTTCACATTTATAACGTTCACTTCCAACTCCTCACCACTGTGTCCCACTCGAGGGACATTGATTGAGTTGTTTAACATTAGAAAAGCTTGAATATTGCAAAGCCAAAAGAAAAAAGAAAAAAAAGTACCATTAGGCATATATTTATTCCCCCCCTCCCCAATTGCTCGAAGTTATGCATCATTCTAAGTTAACCATGGATCAGCTGTAATATAAGATCTAACTTCCAATTAAGCCAGAGATGTTCATTTATTTTCCGTTGTGACGACTTTAATCCTCTGGCCCCACAGTCTGACCCATAATCCCAGTACATGTGAGCACTGGCCCATTGGAATATTAAAAGACCATAGTTTATTTCTGCAGATTTTCAATTTGTTTAATCGTTTGCTTCTTGAATTTTGTCATGTTTACACTGAAATGGCTGCACTTTCTGCTCCGTTTATAAGCCTCACAAAGAGCGGTTTCCACAAACGGTAGCCCTTTTCGGTATCAGCTGGGTACACAATATGCGTTTAATGGCCCCTTTTTTGGTGGAATCGTGGTGCAACGCTGATTAACTTCCCCCGGAGCACTTCCTGCCCTTGTGCTCAGAGGGCAAGTTTTAATCCTGCCCAACATGGCTCCCGAGAGCAGAGTAACCAGCGCGCGCATTGGCGCATCGCAATCAGGAATAACAGGCAACACATTCGCCGAGCCGCGGGATGTTTGTCTTTCGAAAAGGTCCGTGGCAAAGTCTGTGTAAGCCGCAGAAAGAATTCAAAGAAAGAGGAGAAAAAAAGAAAGATTGAGCAAAGGAACGAAACGCCGTTAAAAGAATGAACCGTCTTCAGTATTTACATTTAAAGAATTACGCTCGTCAATATTCTTATTTAAATAATTACCCTCTTAAATAAATAAAAAAAGCTTTTGTGACCCAAGGGCTTGAGGACCTGCTCTCACATCAGCAATGGCTGACTCAAGCACGAGGTGTGAGGATTTGAAAATCCTAAAAAAAATACAAATCAAACGTCTTAAAATACACGGGATAAAAATAGAGCCTCAGTGTTTTGAAAGCAGGGAGCCCCCCCCAACCCCCCAAATCCCAGCGGACTCTGCGCAGGTACAGACAGACGTGATGTCACTTGTGTGTTTGCACTGCAGCCAGTGGCAGGCCTGCGTGACAGGGCTGTGGTCTGGTCCTTGCTGCTGTATGGGCCAGTCCACTTGGCAGGGGAGATGTGTTGTGTTGTGTTGTGTGTGTGTGTGTGTGTGTATCACACACACAACGTTGCGTGTATGGGCCTGCACTGCAACAGAACAAATGCGCACACCAGCCAGACAGCACAAACACCCAGGGTAAAAGGGTCGCACAGCTAAAACACTCTCCCTGTTTGGACACTAAAAGGGCAGTTAGTTGGCTAGAAACATGCCTGTGTGTTTACCGGCTGCTGTCTCCATGCTTCGGGCCTGATTATGTTCGGTGAAAGACAGCCATCGTTTCAGATGCACGTGGCTATTTCCCCCTAAGAAAACAGATCCTGTTTTTTTTTTTTTGGGGGTTTAGTTTTTTCTTTCTGTTCACAAATAAAAATTTAAAAAAGAAACAAAATGTTAAGTTGATTGACAGGTCACTGCGATATGCGAAAAAGTCCCATGCATTCCAGTAACTGGATATGTTTGGCAACTGTAGATCTGGTGCTGTGGACGGGCCTAGTCCCTGATTGTGAGGCACTCTTGGCCCCCTCCATTGCTGTGACCTCATCCTTATCTTCAGGGTACTCTGTATGGGATTACAGATGGAGGAGTATACTGTGTTTGGTGACTGATCCTTTGTAAAGCCTGAAGAAAACCCCCCAAATTAATTATGACTTATGTCAAAATGACCAAAGTGAAAAGTTTACCAAAACAACCATTGCGTATATGTTCGTGAATTTTTTGTAGCATTCAAGAAGTCCTGTAGTAAAGATATCATTCGTACTAATGAAATTAGCCACCGTGGAAGGGGATAAATACGTTTTTTTAAATATATTTTTTAAAGACCCAGAATTCTTTCCCTCCTTAAAAGTGAGCAAAGCAAGATACAGCAAATGCAGCTTCAAACCACATTGCATATCCGGTCATTGATCCCACACCAGACTTGTCAACTCTTGTCAAATCATATTTTTCATTCAATATGTTTTTTTTTTAGATAATACTTCACCTTCTAAGATGTTATCATCTTAGTGAACGTTGCCAAAGGTCTTGGGGTGTATGACAACATTCAGATTTAGTATCATTAGCTGCAGGCATTATTTTAAGCGGTCCCGAATGTGGGCGCAAAGCAATTGTCCTCGGGAATGTGTCCTTGGCCATATTTTGGCGTTGACTAAATGTCAAATAGTCATGACGCAACAGTCTATTGATAAAACCGTCTAATGGTGTAGCAGTAATCCTGTACAACAGTGGAATGGTGTAGCAGTTCCCTGGTACCACAGTCCTAATTGTGTACAGTTCACTGTGGTTCTGTGTGGCTCAGTAGGTAGCGCATGGCGCTGACAATACTTAGGTTGTGGGTTTGATTCCCATTGGGACCACAAATAGAGAAAAATTGATGCATTCACTACTGTAAGTTGCTTTGGATAAATGCATCTGCTTAAATGGCATATTTTATTATATTATGGTGCCACAGTCCAAATAGTGCACAATTATCTGGCACCACAGTGTAATGGTGCACAGTTCCCTGGTACCACAGTGTAATGGTGCACAGTTCCCTGGTACCACAGTGTAATGGTGCACAATTCCCTGGTACCACAGTGTAATGGTGCACAGTTCCCTGGTGCACCGGTCTGTTTGTGCAACGCTGTGTACACGTGGAGTGCATTAGATATTTGTGCCGAAGGTCTGTGTGGTCACTAATCGTACAAAGTTCTTCCATCCTGACCGGGTAAATGACATTCCTCATCACTTTCAAACGTTCTTTATGTGTTCAGATACAAAGCTGTTCAAGTGCTCCTGCTCAAGCAGGTTTCTCCTGTCTCTCCCAGCGTTGCCAGATACCCAGGATTTTAATCCCCCAAAACGCATCTCAAAATCCCCCATTTTCAGTTGACTCCCCAAACTATTTTTTTTGCAATTATTTTAAATTTAAATTTAGCAGAAGCTCTTATCCAGAGTGACTTACAAGACATGCATTAATACATGGTAAGAACAATCATAGTCTGTGCAAGAGATCAGTGCAGTAATACAGTAATAGACATCATTTTTGGCAGTATTAAACATGAAAACAGTGGTGATGACCATTAGTAAAAATGTACAGTCAGTGGTAGTGGATTTTATCCGCATCGCTCTGGCAACCCTGGTCTCTCCTCAAGGCCGACCAGGATCAGACACAGATGAAAATCTTCTCCATGGTGTGAAAACGCGGCATTTTCCCAGAATGCAACAGTGAAGTGGGGGATGGATTGTTGGGGTAAGCCTTGGAACAGCCCATTATGCTAAATAACACATTACAGACCCCAGCAACAAAAAAAACCAAGATAGATTATATGTTTTATATTTCCACTGGCATTCTCCGTGTGGTCCACTTTGGCCGCAAGCATAATTCCAGCTCCTTTTATTTGGGAGGATAAAAAAAAGTGGTGTCCAGGGTCTCACTCGCCTTGATTGTTTTATTACAGAACCACGGGCCCGTCCCGTTAACTGCTGGCGTTCCCCAAAATGGCTGTGGGCTCCCGCCAGCGCTTTACGCTACGTTTTCTGGCGATTGAAATAAGTTATTGATGTGTCTCTGTTTCTGGAAAGCTGGTGAATGCTTCCCCCACGACCACAAACCCCACCTGTCTCCAATAACAGACAACCAATTTGCCAAGTGTTGTCGTATTTGAATAAAACACGAAACCCTGCCATGTCCATGCCATTTTAGTGCGTTACAATGTGAAGCAAACCGATGGGGGGATTTTTGAGAGCATTCATTAAGTGTTGTTTTCATACAGTGTAACACAAGCTGCACTGACATTCAATAGCAAGGCATTATGTGTAACTAGATCTAAAATGTATACGATCAAATACATACAAATATAGCCTTCTAAATTCTACATAAACATGTATGTTTTTGCAGGAACTGATGGATCTAAAATTACATATTATTCATGTCCACACATTAATAATATGTTTAATAATTCATGTTATTCATAATATATAATATCTCTCTCTCTGTCTCTGTTTTATTTAAAAATCGTTCAGCAATACAATTATGTTAAATACATGAATCATGTACAGTAACCCATACTGAATTTATACATATATGTATGACAAGAATGCATGCACGTCATAATTATGTTTTTAGCTAAGCATATATAATTATACACTATATTCCTGTACACAAAATGATACAGCAAAAAAGCAAAGAACCTTATTCATTTAATGGAGAAAATTAATATATGTACTTTACATAATTCATCCTAATCCATCCATCCAATTTTCACCTAATATTTGATTCTATTTTAGGCCTTCTGAGGTCATCTCTCACTTTAATTCTGAAATCAATGCTATATGGCCTGATTCCATTCGAATGTTTGTGTTTTTACACTACTGCTAATTCATAGTTTTGTGATGTTGCTCTTCACCCAAATGTACATATGTTTCTTTGGAAAAGTTGTGTTTTTGCACATTACGTGTAGCTTATGCAGAACGTTTAAATTGTACTTAGTTTTTTCCCCCTCTGTGCAGTATGTACCCGGAGACAGACTGCCTCCATTGAGTGCTAGGTGGAAACTGTCTAACACAATATAAACCCTCACCATCCAACATTAACCTCGAGGTCATACACAGAAACCAAAATGGCTGCCCAGTAAAAACTTTGACAAATGTGATTATTAATAAATAAAATTACTATTATTATAATTTAAAAAATACAAACTGTGGACACTGGCATGCAATAACGGCACAAAAAAAGAGGGACTATTTCTCTGCGGTTTCTTCACAAATGATCACGCAGTGGCCCTCGTTGTGTAGAATCAAATATGTCATCCGTTTTAATGGGGGGGACTGATTTGAAATATGGAGAGAGTAATGGGGGTAAAGATTGTGTTACGTATCCCTCCACGGAGAGGCAATGAGCCGTGGTCATTTATCAGAGGTGGTTATTTGTCCTTTCTCTTATTTCTCATAAAACAGAGTTCAGCGGTCCCGTGATGAATTGGAAATTGACTGAGGGATTACGTGCTGATAAAGAGCTGGGCTCGGTTGCCCGGGGAGACGGCAGTCAGGCCAGGAAACAGGGGAAGTGGGAGGTGAGTTGCCCTTTCTCCACCCTCCCTCTCTAGCCGCACAGGTATTTGTTAATGAGGCTTTAAGCTCATTTTTCATCATTGTTTTAATGCTAAACCCTTTGGTGGATTTCTGTCACCCCCACCCCCAAAATAATTGCAATGTAGTCATTTGGCTATGGATTGCAAAGGTTGATGTTCGTTTGTAGTATTGGTTGTGATCTGTGTGTGGTTTGAGTGGTGTTTCCCTGTGTCCGTGTGTCTGTGTCTGGTTTGAGTGCTGTTTCCCTGTGTCCGTGTGTCCGTGTGTTTGTGTGTCTGTGTGTGGTTTGAGTGGTGTTTCCCTGTGTCCGTGTGTCTGTGTGTGGTTTGAGTGGTGTTTCCCTGTGTCCGTGTGTCTGTGTGTCTGTGTGTGGTTTGAGTGGTGTTTCCCTGCGTCCGTGTGTCTGTGTGTGGTTTGAGTGGTGTTACCCTCCGTCTGTGTGTCTGTGTGTGGTTTGAGCGCTGTTTCCTGTGTCCGCGTGTCCGTGTCTGTGTGGTTTGAGTGCTGTTTCCCTGTGTCCGTGTGTCTGTGTGTGGTTTGAGTGCTGTTTCCGTGTGTCCGTGTGTCTGTGTGTGGTTTGAGTGGTGTTACCCTGCGTCTGTGTGTCTGTGTGTGGTTTGAGCGCTGTTTCCCTGTGTCCGCGTGTCCGTGTGTCTGTGTGTGGTTTGAGTGCTGTTTCCCTGTGTCCGCGTGTCCGTGTGTCTGTGTGTGGTTTGAGTGGTGTTTTGCTGTGTCCTTGTTTGCCTGAACCGTGCACGTTTCCAATGACAGGTATATATGTCATTACATGCCATTTAGCAGACGCCTTTATCCAAAGCAACTTGCAGTAATGAATGCATACATTTTCAGTATATGTGGTCCCATTGGGAATCAAACCCACAACCTAAGTGTTATTAACACCATGCTCTACCTACTGAGCCACACAGAACCACATAAGAGATAAGGGAAGCCTGAGTGAACTTGAACGTTCTTGGTGTCTCCCTCCTTTGAAACCACGCTTGTGCCACTGGACATTCCAAACTGCGGGATAAAGAAGCACATTGGATGTTTAAATCAAATCAAATCAAACTTATTTGTATAAAATTTTTTTGTGTGTGTTGTTTTTACAAATACACTGTTTTACAGATAAAATGTGCTGGTGAAAAATACTCCCCTCCAGGTTCCGGTGACATTGGGCTTGTGTTTTTGTGTTGTTGGGGTGTCACTCACATGTATGCGGCTAGTGAGTGAGCGATGTGGCTGGCTTTGGGTTGGGCAGCGCGCCAGTGTTTTAGAGCAGGAGAGGAGACTCACTGACACACTGCGACTCTCAGCCGTATGACGAGCCCAGCTGTGTTGCTATGGCCGTTGCCAACAGAGGCCCTGGCCCATCTGGCCAATGATGTCACCGGGCCTCACGCGAGTGCCAATCAGACAAACGTGCGTCGACACTGTGAGTCTAAACCAATCAGTGCTCTCCGTGAGCAAGGCCCACCGGCACAGTGTCTCCAGTGCAGATGGAGGACCGTGGAGAGAGGTGTTCGGGCGTGCCTGAGAAAAAGTGTTCTCCACTCGTCTCAGTTTTTGTTTTTGTGCGCTAGATGCAAACAACGTTAGTCCTTAAATGACTCATAAAATCCAAGCGTTCATTTTTTCCCTCTTCACAAAGACGGTTTGGTGGGGCGGCTCGCAAAATCACCACAATCGACTCAGCAAAACGTGTTTGTGGGGGAAAATGATCAATATAATGTGCATGTCAAGGTTAAGGGCAAATGTTGATTGAATCCAGTCCAGGCCACTGACTCATGTGTTATAGGGATTCATTAATCCTGTTGGTACAGGAAGTACCATAATTATAATTTAATTGCTGTGTGAGCTTCCTGTCACAAGTTGTTCTGCAGCTATATATTGTGGTTGGCTGGAGAGGGCAGAATGGAGAAAGACAGGAAGCGAAGGTCTCAGAAGTCATCTGAAAGTGTTGTTTGGTTCTTCTTTCTGTGCCTCGCTCTCAACAATTTCCATCCTTCTTCCCCCAAAAGATAGGAACACGTTTTCAGTGAAGCAGCAAGCTTTCTTATAAATTTAGTTTCAGATTTCTCCCCTATTTGGAAGCCAATTATACCCTTTATTTATTTTGATTAACCCTCCCCCATGAACTCGCCGCCCGTCTCTACGGGGCAAGCTACTCTCCGAGGCCGGCGATGATCCACCTCCTTCGAGACAAAACTCACCGACCTCCTTTCTGGAGACACCCTTAGGTACTTCACAGCGAGTTCGTGCCGACCACCCTCCCCTCCCCAGGTGCGGACAGCCAAATGCCGCCCCCGACCGGGGCTAACGGCCAGGGACGGTCTGGCAGAGATGGGTTTCTAACTGTGTCCCTGATAGGCAGCTCACACTCGTACAGGACCATCCAAATGCGGGTGCGGTAGACCACTACGCTATCCGCTAGCCCCTGGCAGCAAGCTTTCTGATTGGCCCCCACACTTCAGGGCGGATTCTTTCATATCGTTCTCATCGTTGTGCATGTTCTCCCAAAGGAGAAATCATTTTTAAATGTGTTTGAGGAGATGGATATTTCATATTTTAAATCAATGTTTCCTTGAGATATTTTCTTAGGCCTTTGACAGTGGGAAAACCTGATCTGTATATACTATAGTAACATAATATAATATAAAGGTAATATTATATTTATTATGCAGCATCATGCTTAGAATAAATGTGTTCTGAATACTGAATTCATCTGTGCCAGTGCGGGTCCTTAAATTCTGAAATTGCATTAAAGCTTTCTCATGAGCTTGCAGAATTTTGCCATCAATACAACAAGTAGGCGGTCTATTTATGTAAAATACGCTTCTCTTAAGACTTGATATATAATATAATATATTATATAATAGTATATGCCATTTAGCAGACGCTTTTATCCAAAGTGACTTACAGTAGTGAATGCATACATCTTTCAGCATATGTGGCCCCAATGGGAAAACTTAAGAGGTTAAAGGTTAAGACTCTCTCTGAGTTTGTAATGCTGAATTTTTTTGTGTCTACTCCCAGATATGCATATGCATTTAAAATAAATGGAAACAAAAAAAACTGTCTGGTCACAAATGTGATTCTCTTCAAAAGGCTGTTTGCCTACTTCTGGGTCAGAGTGTGAAAAAAATGTTTTTTTTCTTTGGGTGGAAAGATGTATGTTCTCTTATTTTTTGGCTGCTGTTCCACAGCTGCGGGCTTTTTCGAATCCCTGAGAATTATTCCATGGAAAAGCCATTGGAAGCTGGCACCGCTGTTCTCTGATCCCTCTCCGCTACGACTCCCCACAACCCCTGGAGCCCTGGGCTTTAATGGGAGGGAAAATGGCATAAAGTGCCCACAGATACACCACTGGATCATCTCTGTGACTCTGTCTGGCACGTTCACGCTCTGCTCCCCAGACACACAGTTCTGGGAGGGTTTTTCAGAGGGGGGGGGGTTAAAAATTGTCCTTCACTGCATCCCGTATCCAGGTAACTGGCCATAATAAAGGAAACACCATCACATGAAGTGTCTTAATAGGGCCACCATGAGCCTCCAGCTTCAGTGCACCTTGGCATAGATTCTACAAGTGTCTGGAACTCTATTGGAGGGATGCAACACCATTCTTCCAGAAGAAATTCCATCATTTTTGTGTTGTGTTGATGGTGGTGGAAAACGCTGTCTCAGGCGTCGCTCCAGAATCTCCCATAAGCGTTCAATTGGGTTGAGATCTGGTGACTGAGACGGCCTTGGCATATGATTTACATTGTTTACATGCTCATCAAACCATTCAGTGATCACTCGTGCCCTGTGGATGGGGGGCATAGTCATCCTGGAAGAGACCGCTCCCATCAGGCTGAAGGTGAAGGATGAAGGTGATCACTCACAATGGCTTTGTATTTATTGACATTTACTTTACCCTCTAAGGGATTGAGTGGACATAAACCATGGCAGGAAAATGCACCCCACACCATAACAGAGCTGCCAGTATCCCTCATTCACTCACATGTTTCCTTTATTTTGGTAGCTACCTGTAGCTGGGATCACAGGTCGACATAAACCCTTCTCAGTTCTGTTAATAAGGCGTCGGATTTTAATGAAGAGAATCAGGAGACGTTGAGGAAACCTAGTTGTGAGCGGAAAGGGCCGTAGGAAGAGCTCAAAGCGCTAGTGTTTATAGACGAGAGAGAGAGGAACCATGGTGACAGAGAAAATCCCCCAAAATA
This sequence comes from Aldrovandia affinis, assembly GCA_029706075.1. Classification (NCBI taxonomy): domain Eukaryota; kingdom Metazoa; phylum Chordata; class Actinopteri; order Notacanthiformes; family Halosauridae; genus Aldrovandia; species Aldrovandia affinis. The sequence goes on from JAINUG010000104.1 coordinate 1,080,730, forward strand.
TGGGGAGAAAAATTAATATAGTCAGCCTGTTCCATTTCTGTTTTAGGAAATAATAAAAATAGGGAAGGATTGAATAAAGCCGTTACACATCAGCCTCTCTCTTCCACAGCCATCACTTCCCCTTGGCCCGGGCGAGACGGCCGGTTCAGATTAACGCGGGGCGGGGGGGGGCAGCAGCGATTCGGCTGCAGACGGAACGGTCAGCTATTTGTGTACTTTGGTATTAAGAAAGAAATAAAAATAATCATAAAATTAGGATATGGATGAGACAGCCATAGCCCGGGAGATCGAGTCGGCCAATGGGAGCCGTGGCCTGAGGCAGCGGCTTCTCGCTCTCCCTTTTGACTGCAATAACGGGCCGTGGCGTGGTGCGGGGGGGAGGCGCGAAGAATCGTCCGCATTGTGCAACCGACGGTACCGGACGTGGAGCTGTCATCTGGATGAAGCGAGAGAGAGAGAGAGAGAGAGAGAAGAGGATCTGCTCATTTTTGGGTCCTTTATGGGTTTGTTACACGCTTGATAAAGGCGATTTGAGTGCCACTAGATATGGCATTGCCCTCTCTGTTCTGTACAGGAGAGGCCCGCTCTGTGGCCTCGGAGACGGACAGACAGCACAGCAGAGAGGACTCTAGGACAGGGGGGTCCGTCTTACGGCTCTGTGGAGATCAGAGTTTAGATCAGATCCATATTTCAAATGGATCCGCGCGTTTACAGTGCGGCTGGAATCCTAGTTTTTACATTTCCGCTTCATGTATGATTTTGTTTTGACTTGCTGTTCACACACATTTTTGTATGTGAACCACATCCGATTTGTGTGTTTAGATGGAGGTTGCATTCTGAACTGATACACATGTGCAAATGAGGTGAGATTACACCTGTACTAGGCGGTGGTATAACCGGTTCTGGGAGTCCTGTTCGGGGGTGGCGATTGGCTGTCCGCCCCAGGGGGAGGGGGGGAGTGAAAGCCGGCAAGAACTCGCCACGAGCACAGAAAGCTTCCCTGTGGGCAAAGATGAATAGGGTTAGAGTTAGAGTTCTGTCTGGAAGGAAGCGGTTCATTGCCGGCCCCGGGGTAGTGGCTGGCCCATAGTTGCGGGTGGCGGATTCGTGGGGAAGGATGAATTGAAGAACTAAACTGTACAATTGGCCACCAAACTGGGAGAAAAAACATGTAAAAATCTGAAATATGTATTTATTTATTTAAAACAAAATAATCAGATCTGGCCATACAGACACAGGTTGTATGCGAGCAAAAGTACCACATAGCGGATGAGTACCACATACGAATGCAGCATTTTGTTGGAATTGGAAAGATGGGATTCCATTAGATTTTTTGCTGTTGAGCAGTAAATCAGTTATGTATCCGATATGTCAGAAAATCAGATTTGCGTCACTTCAGACATGCAGTGTAAACACGGCCGTAGTGTTTAGCACATGGTGTTGAGCGCAGGTCACCTCCTCAAAACCTTGGCATTGGGTGCAGACCTGCAAACGTCTTATGAGCGGTGAGCCACAAGTGGCACTGCTTCCTCTGACCCTCACTGATCACACCCTACACCCCTTCCAGATCTTTCAGATCGGCCTCCTGCCCAGCTGACTATCCCGTCTCTCCGTACACCTGATAGCCGCTCCTCACGGCCCCGCCTCTTCTCTGCCCTCGTCCCTAGATGGTCGAACGACCTTCCCCGCTCCGTCAGGACAGAAGGATATCTAGCCATCTTCCGAAAAAGACTGAAAACTCAACTTTTCAGACTTGACCTCAATTCATAAACAAAGAAACAAACAAGAAAAGTATAATAGCCTGTCTCTTCCCTTTGTATGACAGGTCTTGTGGCGTGAACGTCAACAGTGATTAGACTGTAGCTTACTGTTTGACAGCTCCAGCGATGATCTCTAGTCATACGAATGCACTCTTGCATCGGATAGAAGCATCCGCCAAAGAACTCAAAACGGGCTCACGTCATAGCGTACGCCTCACGTGTGAGATTTGAATTTGGCGTCCGAGCGTCTTTGCTCAGGCGGAGAGCGATAATTTCTAGGACTTCTCCGTCGTGGGTGGTGTTTGAATGTGTGGGGGCACTCGCTCAGGAAATACTTTGGCCGTTTTGCGCGAAGACGGGAAAATGTCTGCCCGTCCGCAACAGTGGACTGAATATTCAGGCACCGTGTTCCCGGTTGATCGATGCGACACCCTTTCTTTAAACAACTAGTTTTCATTTGGGTCCTTTTTTTTTGCAGTTCATTTATGGTCAATTGAGAAGGTGATTGAACTCTGGGATGAACTGCTGTGTAATTTCTCCGTGTACATGCTGTAATTTCTTGGCGGTTTCCTCAATGAACTCATCCAGTTTTTAAATCAGTTTCCACGATTGAAGTTTAAAAGGGGTGGGGGGAAGAAAAGAAAACTGAGCGATTTTCTCCAATTGTGTAAGATTTTATTGCACCACGGCATGGTTTTCAGCTTTGTAAAATGCTAGATATAAAAATTGGTGGCGACGTAATTGAACTCATGACTTGTCTGTATAATGGTGCCTGTGTAGCTCTGTAGGGGTAAAAAATAAAGAACATTTTCTTTCTGGTTTCAAGTGACAAATTATTTTTGAAGTCATATTTGACTATTTATTTGAGTTGTTGAACACTTAGACGTCCTGGTTGAGTCTAGAGTTACAACTCCTGTTTCATTCTGCCCAGGCCCCTGATCACGCGCATTAAGCCCCCGGCCGCTAACAGAAAACACACCACTACAACAAGGAAGGGCCCAAATACCACCGATCTGTGTGTCATTCAAGCATGGCATTTTAAACAAATGCCCCCCTTCCCCTAAAGGGCCACTGTTGCAGTGGCTCATTCCTCTAAACCTCCCCCCCTCCCATCCCACCCCCCGCACTGAGGAAATACATCCACGTATGGATGGCACTCAGCTGTGTCGGATCTTCCAGGGCAGCAGAATCCGGCTCTCCTGGTTTTTATTAGTGCGCGGTTCACCTACGATTCGATAATTGCGGCCATTTAAAGAAAGAAAAGGAAGGAAAAAAAAAAACCTGCCCTGCTCAAAAGAGAGAGGAAGAACAAATAAACGCTTTCTTTTTGGGGGTGGGGGGATTTGATTTTGCTAACCCGCTCCCGAGTTCGCCCTGCCTGTTACTCGTCCTGGGGCGTGCCCCAGAAATGGACAGGCATGGGGTGCTGTGGGACCCCTGGCACTTTGATTTAGGGTTACCGCTGGAGTCCAATGTCGTGGTAATGGTGTGGCCCCTGAGAGAGGAGATAGAATGGCCTCGAAGAGCAAGGTCGACGGAAGGATGGAGATGTGCACCTTTTAAAAAAATGACTTTTCAGTGTGTGACAAGTTATTTTAAGGAAATTCAATTCAGTTTTATTTGTATGGTGCTTTTCACAATGCATTGTCACAAAGACGCTTTACAGAACACAGACAGTATGAAAACATGAAAATACCACGTGTGTGTGTGTGCTTGTTTGTGCGTGGGTGTGTGTGTGTGTGTGTGTGTGTGTGTGTGTGTGTGTGTGTGTGTGCTTGTTTGTTTGTTTGTTTTTGTTTTTGTGTGTGTGTGTGTGTGTGCTTGTTTGTTTGTTTGTTTGTTTGTGTGTGTGTGTACTTGTTTGTTTGTTTGTTTGTGTGTGTGTTTGTTTGTTTGTTTGTTTGTTTGTTTGTTTGTTTGTTTGTTTGTGTGTGTGTGTGTGTGTGTGTGTGTGTGTGTGTGTGTGTGCGCTTGTTTGTGTGTGTGTGCTTCGTAAAGATGTTATAATTGTGTACAACAAGATGTAGTATCCTGGGACAGTGTCGATCAAAAACTCTAATACGATTAAGGAAAGACGTTAATTTTATGTTACTCAAATATATACTTGTCTCTAATTATGAAAAGTTTGATGTGAATGTCACAGGACATGTTAAGCATTGTCATGGGATGCAAAAGATGATCATTCGTCATTTTGTAAACATCTACCAAGATCTGTAAGATTTCACAATCTTCATTGCTGCTGTTGTTCTCTTAAAAAAAAAAAAAAGAAAAAAAGACAGAAAAAGAAATCCAAATATTCCATGCCAGTATGAGAGGCGCCATTGAGATCCTAGCAGCCCTTTGGAGCTGGACCTGTCCCCTCTGTTGTCACGCCAACCTCTCACTCACGGCCTGTTCAGACAGAGGAATGCTGGGAATTCAGGGAACACCAACGGCCCCTCAACACACTATACACAGTGACATCATTTAGCGAGTAGTTATTCCTGGCACGCCGCGTTTGTATATTTTGAGCTCTTATTTTCACGTGTATTGGTGTGGTTCACTGGGCTTTGGGTGCAGGGCACTGTAACCTAAAATCTGAAGGTTGGGATCCTGGGTACTGCAGGAATTTTCGAATGATGAAAATATGAATTTCTGTTTGGAATATAAATACTGCAGAGGCTTTTCCCCATGTCCGTTGTGTGCATTGAGTGTGATTGTTGTGGCCATGGCTCAGTTAGCATCACGGGCTGGCAAGCTGGTTCAAATCGAAGGCCAAATGAAAAATCAATGAACTGGAAACGGGAGGGATGTTAGTTCACTTCCTGGGGCACTGCCAAAGTGCCCTTGAGCAAGGCACTGAACCCCTAACTGCTCCAGGGGTGCAGTACTATGGCTGACCCTGTGCTCTGACCTCTCTGATGAGAGATATGTGAAAAGACACATTACAATTACCTAGTGTAACATGGCAATAAAGAATATTCTATTCTATTCTATTGTTGAGGGCGTGAGACAGAAATGGGAGAGAAGAAGAGGGATGAGCAGATGGCGGTGGTGGGGATGGGACAGGGAGTGTGACACATAGTGTTCCCCGCGGCCTCGTGTTTCTGTGCTGCGCGAGCCCTATGTGGTGCTGTAGTCAGGCCTCAGCTCTCGTCTGTGTGTGTCGTGGGGGCCTCGCCACTTTCAGGCAGTTTGACCTTTGACCCCGCTAGGGCCGGGAGGGGCCACGCCACCCGTCACCCTGTCCCTTCCCCCTGTGCCCGTCTGTTTTGGCGGCTGGAGGTTCCCGGGCGAAAGTCGCGAGGATGAGCATCACCATGCTCATCCGATGCTAAGCCGCACATTTTTATGTGTAGCTGAAATTGGTTTCACATGAGTTGGGGGCAGACTGCGTCAGCAGATTTTCTGATCAAATTAAACAGAGGAGAGGGAGAAAAAAGAGCCAGTGGTTGCACTGATCTTTAATTTAATAAACAGGACCAAGGAGGGAGACAGAATACTTGTCCGTTCCTTCTTTCTCTCAGTTTTTTTTGGGGGGTCACAAGTGGTTTAACCCTTAGGTAACTGGTGGGCAAACTATCGCCTTGTGTTATGGGTACAACTTATCTCATATTTACATTCTATTCCTTTCTTGACCATTCCGTAACATTCCATTCCATTCTTTTCTGTAGAATTCCATTCCGTAACATTCCATTCTATTCTGTAGAATTCCAATCCATTCTATTCTGTAGAATTCCATCCCATACCATTCCATTCACTCATAACTTTTCCTGCAAGGGAACTTTCACTCTCCATGATATGAGTCCATAATAAAAAGCATTAGCGCAGGACTCAGCAGTCTGACAGTGTATTGTGAGCCTGACGTCAAGCTGGGCTGTGGGCCTTGGGTCCTGCCCAGTCTCTCCCACACACTACGCTAAGCTCCTCACGTCAGGACCTGGGGAACTGGGCAACTTGGGGAACTGGGGACTGAGGCCCCGGCCTGGTGGGGGTGGCCCAAGATTTATTAGGATTTGGGTTCTGAATTTGAGTTCGGAATCCTTTCCTGGACTGTGGATTCCTCCTTTAGTGATATTATGAGTTGTGGGGACTCTTGGGGGATTATCCCACTTCATCAAATTCAGAACACATCCCGCCTGGGTTGCGCAGAAGGTAAGGGGAATCGGGGGCTGCACTGCACATTGAAGCTCCTCCATCATACTGACAGAGTGGAGGGGGCATGAGGCCTTACTGGATACTGTTAGCCAACACTTCCTCAGTCATTGTGCAGTCAAGGGTGACCCCACCCCCCCAAAACAGTGAAGTCTCACATAGCCTGTCTCTCCTCTCTCCTTGGCACCACTCGAAAAGTCAAATTTGAAGTTCCACGGCTAACCTCAGCTGGTCATGTGCCCCCATCGTAGCTGGAAGGTCTCGTTGGTTAAACGCACCATGGTGAACGGACGCCAAGCTTCGATGCTGGGGGGGCAGAGGGGGGTTGAGGTTCAAACAGAACCAAATGGGCCACAGTGGGTGCCAGCCTGTTCTTTCCACAACTTTGCTGATAAAATAAAGACAGGATTATGGAGAATGCAGAGAGAAACAGAGAAAGAGAGAGAGATGGAATAACAAGTGCAATCAATCATACGGCAAGCGTTTAACAATCAGCCACTGGCATGTAAATAACTAATGCCTCACATACTTTGGCAGCCACGTATGCATGGTGAATCTCTCCCCTATAATTTAGCTCTTGAAACAGCCATTCTGGTTGTTTGGTTGGGGGGGGGGATTTGGGGATGTTCTCTGTAAGATAGCTTCAGTCCTTGGAAAAATCTTTTGGTTTTCTGTCCATTGTTATATAGATTTTTTTTTTTTTTTGCGATATCCTCTTACGAGATGCATTGACTTGTCCACATAGCTTCCTCTATCTCAGAGTTGGCCAGTATCTTGGCAAACGGGCTGACTCATCAGTTATCCAATTTGTCTAATCTGTTGATGGAAAATTCCCAAACTCTTATTAAACCCTCTGTCTGTCTGTTTATGTGGGCCACTGTTCCTCACTGTGACCTGAGGACCCGGAAGGTCAAAACGTGTTGTCTGTTTGTTTGCCCGTTTGCAAATAATACACTTTTTGTATTCTGTGCAAGTTACCTTTTCCTATTCCATTGTCATTTTCACCAAGCACCTGCGCTAACAATCCACATGTGTGTATGTCTCTGAATTTTACTGGAAAAATCATGAAAAACATTTTTAACCTCAAGTTTATGTGTAGACTTCTTATTTATACATATAAGTTAATAACACTGTAAGCACCCTCTCTCCATACCTTGTGTTTTGATCAATCAGGTCTTTTCCAAAGAGGATTAACACTTCTCAAATGAGAGCACATAGACATTTACATTTGACATTTTAAGCATTTAGCAGACGCTCTTATCCAGAGCGACTTACAAGATGTGCATTAATACATGGTAAGAACAATTATAGTTCGTGCAAGAGATCAGTGCAGTAATACAGTGATAGACATCCTTGTAGGCAGCTGCACACCATACCCGTAGAGCAGAGATATCTAGGGTGATCCAAACTAGATGACGCTAGAAAGACACAGATGTTATCCAAAGTAAATATGTAATTAGCTTTTTGAAGAGTTAAGACGCAAACAAGAAGACAACTTTCGAAATGAACAAGGTTTGGGTTTGAAAGGTTACCGCTGGTAAGGTGCTACCTTGGTGGAGTGTTTACAAAAGGCAAACGTGGGTGAAGAGTTGGTACTCTTTTTTTTTGTGTTTTTGTTTGTTGAATTTGTTTCAGATTTTTTCCCGTTTTTCTCCCAATTTAGTAGCCAATTACACCCTCTATTTATTTCAATTTACCCTCCCCACACGAGTCTGCTGCTCGTCTCTATGAGGCAAGATAATTCTCAGAGGACAGCGAACACCGCCTCCTTCGAGATGGAATTCGCCCACCCATGTTCTGGAGACACCCAGAGTCAGTACTCTTAGAGGAAGGCAGCGTAGGAAGCAGGCGTTCCCTCCACAGCCAGGAGAGCCCCCGTAGTTGCCCCTCCGTGCTGAAAGTGCCCGTTTTGCCTCCCGAGACATCCTGGACTCATTGGCGGTGGGCTCTCAGCACTTCCCACCGTTAATGCAGAGCAAATGGGTTGCAGACAGCAACGGAGAGGGCAGGGTACTCTGAATAAATTATACACGTGTCCTGCAATTTTATTAAGGCCGTTAGAAAAAGCCAGATGTGAAAGACTTGGGTGATGGAGAGTTTTTCACGTGGGGGTGGGGGGCAGGGGGGGGTTTCGGTGATGGCGGTACATCAGAAATCCATCTGAAATCAGCACCATCGAGTGCTCATTTCATCGATGGCTTTGTCGACATTCGAGTTGAAGGGGAAAGGCAATGGAGGCTGTCCAACCATCCCAGGGCATTCTGGGTAGAATGCAATGTTTTAGATGTCTGTGAGGGACTTTGAGGCTTCGGTGTGGAGCAGGCCAGGGTCAACACACGGTAACAGACTGAGAAGCGATGCTTTGAATCTCTTTCTTTTTTTTTTTTTTTTTTTTTTTTAAAGATCAAGATTTACTTTCAAGGACGGCTAATTGGAAGCCAAATGCTCGCAATTTGACAACAGAACACAGGGCTCCTTTTTTCCCCTCTCCCACCATGAAAAATATATTTTCGTCCGTGAAAATAAAAAAGAGTCCAGCTCCAACTACCTTTGCCCTTCTGCTAACCTTTACTTTACCATCATCTTCTGCCCTGTGCATGCTCCTCAGATACAGTTATTATGAAATTAAAATAAGATGGAATATAATTCTGTCTTCCCCCATCCATCCACCCCCTTCTCACTTGTCCACATGACGTTATTAAAACATGTAACATTGAAAATATTTTATTTTGATTGCATTTGGATTTATTGTTGCAGTTAAGTGACATTTTGTTTTTGCCGTCAAGTGATTTTAATTGGTTTCGATAGCATCGTGCTCCGACATTACATTTGTTGTGAATAACATGTTGCCAGGACAACATGTTATCCATAATAAATATTTGTTTTGAAAGACCGCTACCACGCCGTCTGGTAATCTGTTAGTCAGCCCATACATGACAGAATTGATTTGCTTCAGTCAGTGGACATGGGCGGAAGAAACTTCTGATTTCATTTGACATAGCTTGTGCTGATTTTCAGCAGATTTTCCACAAAACAAAAACAAATGGAAGATATTTGGATGAGCGTAATGAGCCAACGCTTGGTATTGCACATAGGAACTTTTAAATTTGATTTATTTAACCTTTATTTAACCAGGCAGGTCACTTGAGAACAAATTCTTATTTACAAGGACGGCCTGGCAAGAGGTAATTAGCCCCTTGAGGGGAAAGGGGTGGGGATAAAAAAATATATTTTTTAAATGAGACAGATAGAACATTCAATGCTGAATTCGACAAGCAGAACGTTCAGCGCTGAGGGACAAGTCAGACAGTAACAAAGAGTTACAAGTGAGGTATTGGTTTTGGGAACATTTAAGAGAACGTGGTTAGAAGATCGGGTATTATATGTAGAGGAGGAGTATAGTGAGAGGTTTTGCAGATAAGGTGGGGGTCAGACCAAGCAGGGTTTTGTAAATGAATTTGAGCCAGTGAACTTTTTGTCTGGTGGGCAAAGATGGCCAATTTATGGAGGAGTACAGGTTGCAGGGTTTTGTAAGGAGCATTGGTGGCGGAAATCCATGAGACTTCCTTAAATTCATGACCGCAGTGCACATTGCAGTTAGATTACCTAAAGTTGTTGTTCCCCAGATTGCCTCAACTTCAAGTTGTTCCAGGTATTTGTCGTTTTGTTTTCGTTCCTTTCATTTAAATGTGCGCTCAAAGTTGAGGCCAAAGCACATTCTGGTTTAGTCTAGGCGTACTGTAAGCACGTTCAAACGGAGTGCGTGTTTATGTGTCGAGGGCTCCAGTGAAATTCCCTTCTTCGCACTCAGGCACGTATCACACGTGCTCCAACGGGAGTGGAAACAGGACAAAATCATCACAAATGCGGTGATTGGAGGTTTGTGTCCTGCTCTGAATCTGAAAGACAAACACAAAAGTTTCACACAACTTGGAATTGCTGTTTGACTGTTTTTTATTTTCTTGGGGAAACAAAGAATTACGCCATAATTGTTTTTATTGTAGTTAGACATAATCACATCAGAATTTAGGTCAACTCTGGCCCCCATTTCATGAGTTTTGCATTGGTTTTGTTTAGGTTTATAAAAATATATTAAAAAGTCAACCTTCAATTGAATTTAATTCAGTCTTGTCCCATGTGCACAAACAGTTTTAATACTCCCTCCCCCCTCCAATTAAATTAAAATGAAGTTTAGCAAAAATCTATCCATTGAAATAAATTCACACCGCATTGTATTAGAGAATGGGTCCAGTCTTCTGCTGCAACAATGCTGCTCCGTGTATGTTAGCGCACGGAGCTATTGGCCAAGCAGAGCCCCCGTGCATGTGTTTAATGTGATGTTTGAATTTGCATTTCCAAAGGGAGACAGTGAGGGATGGATCGGTTCCTCTCTGAGCGCACGGCTCCTGCATCCTCTCTCTCTTTCTCTCTCTCTCTCTCTCTCTCTCTCTCTCTCTCTCTCTCTCTCTCTCTCTCTCTCTCTCTCTCCGAGCCCCTCCATCTGAGTGCCATATGGAAGCGTTCGCCGGGACAATTAGTTACAAATCAAAATGACTCGCGAGGACTATATATAGCCAGCGTCCCGTCGGTGTGGGGCTGGTTCTGTCTCTTCCTCCTGTAAATCACGCCGTGTGTGTTCCTGGACGCACCGCTGGCAGTTACCTGTGCAGGTGACATCAGAATTGTGTCTCGGGTTACAGCAAGGAGAGCGTCTCCAAGCCAGGAGAACGACAAACGGGTTTATTGTTGTTTGTGGGTCGCAGTTCTAAAAAGTGTGCGTGTGATTCATTTCTCCCTGAGATATTTTGGGATATTTTCTCCAATATTGGGGTTTATTTAGTTATTGGAACAACGTTGTTTTCCCTTGCTAAGAACAGCTTTCTCAGTTTAGTTTCTGTTTTTTGTTTTCTTTGTTGTTCGTTCACTGTGCACGTTGTCATAGTGGGGGCAGAGATGACTTTCCGTGTTGTGTTTTCTGAGAATTGCTGAGCTGTCAGTGATCCCCTCCCGCAGCAGCAGAAGGCCTCACCAGGGAGAGCAGCTGTCCATCGATATAAAACTCTGGAAGACGGAGAGAGTGCAAAGGCTCTCTCCGGACCTAAAACAAACAGTTGCATCTTTTCCCTTTAGTTCACCCTTGGCCAGAAAACCCTCTCTTTATTGGCTTTTCCAAAAGGGGATTGGGAAAGATCTTTGTGCCACGAGTAGTCTTCCAACAATGTGAAACCGCGAATGGGAAGTACGAGGTCCGAGCACGCTCCCCTGTCCTCAGCTATGAAATCCTGTCCAGGGGTCTGGAGGAGCAGCAAGGCAGCTGAGCAGGGTTACCCACAGTAACGCTCATCTCTCTCTTGCCTCCCCCACTGTGTAACACAGCATCCACCTCCTCCTGTCCCACTCAGGTCCTATGTTCTAGGCTGGGTACCACTGTCACACCAGCTCCCTCCTCTCACCCTCCGGCGGCAGTGTTAGCATAATGGTTAAGGAACTGGGCTTGTAACTCAGAGGTTGCAGGTTCGATTCCCAGGTGGGGACGCTGCTGTTGTACCCTTGAGCAAGGTACTTAACCTGAATTGCTTCAGTTAAATATCCAGCTGTGTATTTGTATGTAAAGAAATCTAAACTGTGTAAGTCGCTCTGGATAAGAGCATCTGCTAAATGCCTAAAATGTAAATGGCTGGGTACCACGGCAACCACCTCCCTCCTCTCCCCTCTCAGGTCTAGCTGTGGCCTGGGTACCACCATCTCACCCCCCTTCCTCCTCTTGTCCTCACGGGTGGCCCTGCCAGTATTCGATGCATAACCGTAGTAACCCTAGGGCTCCCATGTGCAGCGTCAGGTTTTCCCAGACCTTGCCAACCGTTGGGCAGCACGCAGCCCGGCGCCCAATCAGCGGCCACTCGGCACCTCTCCAAGCTCCTCTCCCTCCAATGAGAAAAGTGAGGATCTCAACCCAAAGTCCCCTCGCCTCCTGACCACCTGAATCTCTCCTGCAGGTGAGACAAGCTAACGGAAATCACAATTAAACACAATATCTAAAACATAAGAAAAAAGTTTCAGAGCTGTCTTTTGTTCTCTTTCCCTCTCACCTTCTCTCTCTTTCTCTCTCTGTCCCTCTCACTCTCTCTCTTGTTCTTTCTCTCTCCCTCTCACCCTCTCTTGTTCTCTCTCTCTTTCCCTCTCACCCTCTCTCTTGTTCTCTCTCTCTCCCTCTCACCATCTCTCTCATTCTGTCTCTCTCTCTCCCTCTCACCCTATCTCTCGTTCTCTCTCTCTCCCTCTCACCCTCTCTCTTGTTCTCTCTCTCTCCCTCTCACCATCTCTCTCGTTCTGTTTCTCTCTCTTTCCTTCTCACCATCTCTCTCATTCTGTCTCTCTCTCTCCCTCTCACCATATCTCTTGTTATGTTTCTCTCTCTCTCCCTCCCTCCCTCCCTCTCATTCTCCCTCTGTCGTTCTCTCTAGTTTTCTCTCTCTCTCTCTCTCTCTCTCTCTCTCTCTCTCTCTCTCTCTCTCTCTCCCTTTCTCCTCTCTCTCTCTCTCTCCATAAGCGTGGGATCACTGCAGACCGCTCACGTTGATCCGCTGTTGAAATTCTGGCAGCCCCTCGTTTGCATGATTTGTACACCCCCCCATCTCCACCCCACATGTTAGTCTGCCGCTGTCGCTGGCACCGCGCGCAGCTCCGAGTTCGGGAAGACGTTCAAGCGACATCTGTTGTGACAGAGGGCCCGTCCCCACCCGCCCTGGCTCCAGCCCGCATACCGTAGCGTACCACTGGGTTTGTCAAAAAGCCTTTCCTCTCAATGGCTCCCTTATGAATTAAACCGAGAAGCTGGCTGTGGACTCTCTTCGATGTGAAGTTCAGAGTTATAGATCTGGCTCTTTGCGCTGTGCCGCGCCGCTCTGTGCATCGTTCTCTTTTCATTTATCTCCCAAGACTGTTAAAAAAGGGGAACGAGGCATATTTCAACTCACCACCAGTATCTCGAAACATCCCGTCAAACTCTCCCTGCCACAGACTCTCTCTCTCTTTGCGGCCTCACACGCTGCTTTGAATTCTGGGAAAGGGTCCGCAGTTTTCTTAAGGACAATTATTCCAGTTTGAGTGTATGGGGGGGGGCAACCGCACTGACACAGGAGGGCTCGGAGCGAGCATCTTGGCGAGTTTTTAACGACGTGATCGAACGACCGCGGCCCTGAAGCGTGAGCGCAGCAGATGCGCAGAACGATGAACGAAGAACGCAAACCCGTCCGCCTATGGGAGCTCTTGTTGCTCTTCTTCTCCTTGTCTTTTTGGTTCATACAGTGCAGTACAGGGCAGTGTGGACCCCCGGACGCTGAGGCGCATCAGCCAGAGAAACTCGGAGGGGGGTGGGGGTGTGGGGAGGGGGGGCGGGGCATGCATGGGGCCGAAACAGGAGTTCAGTGTCAGCAAACAGAGCAGGCCTGGCCAGACGGACGGTCAGACGGACGGCCAGCCAACGCATTCCCTGTTAAATGAGGAGCTCTGGGGATGAAAGCTGTGTGTGATCTCACAGCCCCGACCCCATGACCCCCCCGGTGTTTTTCCAAGGGAGGGGCCTGATCCCCTGCGCCCCTTTTTTATCTGGGAAGGGGGGGCGGCTGCCTGCCCGGGACGGCCAGACAGACACGAAACGACCTCCCTCCCCCCTTCCTTTCCTCCCTCCCTCCAGTGTTTACGTTGGGGGGGGGGCGGGTGGGATCCTCCACACTGTCAGCGAGGTGACTTTTGACCCCCCCACCTCCCGCTGGCCATCCACAGGGCGTCTGAGGACACAGCTGCTGGGGAGGGGGGGGAGGGTGGGAGCTCTGAGGACTGCTCACGGGAGGTCAAAGGTCATGTGTGCACAGTTTGTGACTTCGGTAAATGTTACTGCCTCGTCCAGTTTTTCCACCGAGCCTCCATCACTTTCACGTTCTCCTTGGCCCGGGGCGGGGGAGCAAGTTCTTTTCACGAGTTTGCTGAGTCATTTGTTTATTCCCCCCCAGTAATTGGGCCGAGTAATTTCCCCACAAAAATGTGGGAGCTGAATTTGACAATAAACAAGCGGAGGAGGCAGAGTGTGATGCTCAATAAATCTGTGCTGAGTGACAGCCTATGGGCTCACTCTCTCTCTCTCTCACCGTGTTTACTCTCTCTGGAGCAAAACAACAGTGTCAGCAGCTGACTTCACACAGGTCACGGATCTCACAGTCACAGTCCAGGCCTTGTTTCGCTGCGGTCCGTCCAGGGAGAGTTCACGGGGAAGCACAGAGAGGGAGAGTCCGGACGGGGGCCTTGGTTAGCGTAATGGTCTAAGCATTTGCTTGGGAATGCGTGTTACCTACTGCAGCTGCGGTTCGAAACCCAATTGCCCCAGAGCGGCCCTGGCTGGGAGCCCCAATCAGGGGCGGCGATTGGCTGCCCGCCCCAGGGGGAGAGGGGAAGGTGAGCTGGCACAAGCTCGCTGAGAAGCGCAAAGGGTGTTTCCAGAAAGTAGGTGGGCAAGTTCCGTCTCGGAACAGGGCGGATCATCGCTGGCCTAGATGACGGGCGGTGAGTTCGTGGGGGAGGGTGAATCAAAAGAAATAGAGGATATAATTGGCAAAAGAAATCCCAAATTGGGAGAAAAACTGGAAAAAATTTGAAAGAAAGGGAGAGTCCAGCTGGACAGGCTTGTGTCTGGGAGGAGGTCTGGAGGAGGTCTGGAGGAGATGAAGTGGTTGTGATTATCAGGGAAAGGAGGTGAGGAGTGGACCTGTCAGCAGGAAGCAGTTAGCTGAGATGATCTCTGCTGCCACGGAGATAGTGGACATCATGGCGACCGCTGGCCCGGTCCCGGCCAGACCTGGGTCAGACCCGGGTCAAACACTGCATTTGAAATATTTGAACTCTGTTTGATGCTGGTGAAATTGGAAAACACACACACACACACTCCTGCAGGACTTATGAAATAAATAAAAATTCGGAATATGACAGATGATGATGTTTCCTTTGAGCGTTAGTAATGTACAGAACTTTTGCCAGTGTCTAAATGGTTAAATGGTTTTGTCGTGCCCGGTCTGGTCCAGGCCAATAGGTACCGATGACAAGGAGAGGAAAGGGTCAAAGGTCACTCACAGTTCAGAGTGAGCGAGCAGGCGGGCTCTCGGGGGTTCCTACCGAGGGGTCACTTATCCAGAGTGACATATATTTTACCGAGCTGGGTATTTACTGAAGCCGTTCGGGTGAAGTACCTTACCCAAGGTAGAGCGGCCCAGCTACAAGCCCAACCCTCCAACCGCGGCACCAACACTGCCGCCCCTGCTGTGACAGCAAGACTTCTGCACCTGTGTACCTGACAACAGTCCTGCTCATCTGTCCTCCATACCTCCACCTCTCTCTCCCAGTTGGGCAGGAACTGACCCCCCTCCCTCATTGACCACCACCACTGCCACACTATCGCTTTCACCCCCACCGCACCTCACCCCAACCAGGTCACCCCCCAGCCCCCAGGCAGGCACCCAAATCAGATCTCCCCTTCCCCTTCTGGCCCTGCCCTTCCTGTGCCCCCGAACCCACCACCACAGCCAGACCAACCCCACCCCCCCCACCTCCCAAATTCCTCTTCAAGTGGAAACATTCCTGCCCCCCCACCCCACCCGCACCCTTATCGTGGGGGTCAGCCTCCCTCTCCCCCTCAGGGGGCACACAATAGTAATTTAATTAAATATTTTCTTAAAGGAGATCAAACAGGAAGAGATTGACTGGTCCAGGAGTGGCTCCGTCTCTGGCCTGGCAGTCTGTAAACCCACCCCTGAACAAAAAGCCCTCAGTGCTGAGGCCCAACGGCAGAGGAATTCCTCCTCTCTTTTTTTCTCTCCTTTTTTTTGGGGAGTGGTGTGGGGGTCTTAACTGTTTAACCGAGCTCTGGGCCCATATGTACAAAGATTCTAAGAGTAGGAGTGCTGATCTAGGATCAGGATTCCCCTTGTCCATATCCTAACCATATCCATTATGAGCTAAAAGGCTAAACTGATCCTAGATCAGCACTCCTACTCTTAGAATCTTTGTACATACGGCCCCTGGTGAATTCTGTCATCTGTGTCTTTACTGGCTTCGGCTAGTTGTGTGGCGTCACTCTGTCACGAGGGAGCGAGGAACAAGTGGAGCCCCACCGTGGCCTGGTGACGTTGGCGTTTGTGTCATGGCACTCTGTGTTCTTGTGGCTCAGTAGGTAGAGCACAGCGCTGACAACGCTTAGGTTGTGGGTTCAATTCCCACTGGGACCACGTATACTGAAAAATGTATACATTCACTACTGTAAGTCGCTTCGGATAAAAGCGTCTGCTAAATGGGATGTATTATTTGTGCTGCTCAGAATTCCCCCTCATTCATTCCCAGAGTGTGCCTTCCTGCCCAGGATTCTGGGGTCGACAGCTCATGACATTTGCTGCTTTAAAAAAAAAAAAACGAATATCAGGAACACACGAAAAAATGTGCTGTGTCTCCTGTCTCAGTGAGCATGCCGCTTACATGCGACGGCGCGTTTATTACAGCGTAGATTATTTTACTACGCCGCTTCACTTTTCAATGGTTATAGCACGTCTCCGGTGTCTGGTGCTGGTGTTCATCTAACCCTGTTTTATGGACTACGCTGTAAAGTAGATCTGAATTGGACCCCCTGCTAAATACATGCATGTAAAAGCCTAGTGTAAACGTGTTCTGCCCCTGGAGGGACATCGTGAATGAGATAATATTTAACTACATTATGTAAACGTTTGGTTTCATTGGAAAGTTAAATAAAACCCCAGCGATTCCTTTCTTTCTTTTTTTTCCACAGAGAATATCTGTGTGAAGCCTCAGACCGTTTGATGATTGCCTCTTCTTGGATCACATTTTTAAATTGCCCTTTTTAAAAGCCCTCTTCTTTCACTTGTGTCCTTGTGTAATGTGGCCGCCTTTCCCCGTTAATGGCAACACAGAGAGCAATTAGGTGTTCTGCAACAGCCTTGTGTTGTAGACCCGTGTGTACTTGAGAAACCCATCTGAAATTAAAAGAGGTCTGTCTTTAATTTAAACAATCTGAACTGGGGAGGCGGGGGGAAACCATCTTAGTGGAGTATAAGCCTGAGGATCCATCTTTGATCCAGCCAGCTATCCATCTCGAGCACAAACATACACATTCACTTCCAGGACGTTTTTCTTTCATCCCTGTCTTGCCACACTGTATAAAACAGCTCTTGATTGTACAAGGCTGATCCTCTGTGAAATATTTTGATTCCGTCCCTCCACAGGAATGCGATCTTGCGGAACTTCCCTCTTTTAAGGCCCGACAATTATTGCTATTTTTTTTGCATGTGCGTTATTTTACTGCGACCATATTATGTAACAGTGGCTTGAATGCTGTCTACTACCATGAGGCTCGTAAACTTTTTCGGGAGCAAATGCTGAAAACATAACGCAGGAGGAAGAAAGATAATTAAGATGAGATGAAGAGGTCTCCCGGGTGGTCTAGCGGTTACAACGTTCGGCGCTGGCCACTGCGACTGGGGTTCGATTCCACCGGCCACACCAGAGTCGACTCTGGCCGGGAGTGCTACCAGGGGGCGGCAATTGGCTGTCCGCCCCAGGGAGGGGGGAGGGAAGCCAATATGAGCTTGCTGCGTATAGAAGTGGCTCTGGAGTACCTGGGTTACGGTCGACAGCTTGGCGAGTGCCGACTCGGAGGAGAAGATACTTCGCCTTTGTCACTGCCAGTCACAGGGCTATGGCAGCGAACTCACAATATGAGGGGGGGATTGACATGAAATAATTAGAGGGTGTAATTGGTGTCTAAATTAAGATAAAATTGGGCAAAATCTGAAACAATTCTTTAAAGATGAGATGAAGAGAAACTGGATGAATTACATGAAGTCACATTGAGTCACGTCCAAGGACGTTCACAGTGGTAACTTACCTATTACACGACACCATTCCGTTAATGTTCAACGGGGCACTACACCAGACAAAGAAAAATGTGCAGGAACGGCTGTTTGTTAGTTTTTTGTGTGGCCATTTTTACAGGAATCATGAATTACATGTGAGAGATTATTGGATGTGAGAAATGAGAAATTATTGGATGTGAGAGGTGTGAGAGCCCAACCAATGCGGTGTGCTGTTGCTGTCGAGTGAAGTTCGCCAAAACAGAATGGCTCTGCACCCAGTGCATTCTGGGAAGGGGACTGGTGTGTTTTCTGTCTCTACTATGACCCGTCTCTGGCCACTTCTGCCTTATCCTTATCGGAGGATCACAGAGACCAAGAAGAATTCTGTGCAGTTTATTTGGAAAAAAGAGAAACGGTTGAAAGGGCCTTTCGTTGGCTTTTTGTGTTTTACATGCACTTCCACATAAAAACACTTTTGTGATTGCTCCGGGAAGAGGGGAAGGGAGGGAGGAGGGTTGGGGGGGTTAGGGGCATTGGGGGTGGGGGTTAGGGGCGTTGGGGGGGGTCATTCGGTCCAATGGCTTTTAATAGGCGCTGTAAATACGGTTGCAGTGCATGTATTGGAAAAAGCGTTCCAGTTGTTATGAGCTTACAGTGTTTTAACAAGCACGCATCTGCATCATGTACCCCAGTAGGCGGGATTGCGTTGGTTTGCCTGATTTGAATTGAGGCTCGTCAGGGGGGTCGGTGCCGTGGCCGCTTCATCTCTTGAGGGTCTGCTTCATCTCGCTCCAGCTTTACGACAGCGGGCATAAATGTGAATGTGTTTATAGGCAAATGAGAGAGAGAGCAGCTCCGCAACACCCTTCTCTGGGCCGAAACAAGCTGTTAATGCACTCAGTTTCCCTTTCAAAAAATGTTTTCCAATGGCGATGTTGTTTGTTTTGTGAAAAAAAAAGAAAAGAAAAAACCCACTATGCAAAGTTCTCTGCAGTGCCAGAGCCTCTCACCAGCAGCTGGTCCTGTTTCTTATTCTGTCTGTGCAGTGAGAGGCATACCATTTTCTGCTCTCGCTGGGTTCGTTTGGGCCTCAGGCTGGCTACATAGATGTGTCGTCCTAGGCCTCTTTAACAAAACCCACAATCCTCTCCGGTTGGCCACAGCGACCAGTCCCTGACGTCACCATGGCTCCCCCGTCCGGTGCCCTGTCTCACAGTGGAAACTTCTCTGGCCCACAGGAGTTGCTGAGAGGGTTCAGAGGGTTTTCTGGTTAATATCCAGGATTCTATAAGACTCCAGATACTCAGCTCTGCTTCTTGAGGAGGGTTTCCGGTTTGCTTTGACAGTAGTTTCTGTTGCTGTACAGTGCAGGACGTCCATTGCCACCGTATTGTACTTTCTCACACCGCTTAATTGATTTTTGGAAGATGCATCAATTTAAATGTTTTGGCTTCAACTGTAAGGAGATCAATATTAAGAACGTGGAGCTGAGTATCTGGTGGGTCTATAGAATCTGTGTTAGGACACAAGCTTAACACGTGAATCTAAGCGGAAGTCATCCTATCTCTCTGTCTTTCTATCTGTCTATCTCTCTTTCTCTTTCAATTCAATGTGCTTTATTGGCATGAAATACAGAGAGTAAATATTGCCAAAGCATAACATGCATGTAGTAAAGAAAAAAAACAAAGAAAAAATAAAATACCCAACTATTCTACACATTTTAACTAATGAACGTGAGACATAAACATCGTTTTTTTGTTTTTTTCCCCAAGAACAACTTATAGAAATATAATTCTTAATTCGTTTTGAACTTATATTAGTATAATTTCAATTTATAAATGATTATATATCTGTAGAGATACTCAGTGTTTCAGTGTTGGTTGGTTACTCACTGTCCCTCAGGTCGTGGCAGGTTAAATGCATTGGGCTGCAAGTGGAGCTGGGGGCCCCTCCCCCAAAAGGACTCGCAGCTTTTCCTCATTTTTCAGGGAAAGGAATTTATTTTTGACTCGAAATTCACTGAAATATACTTTTCTGATTTCAGAATATTTCTCACAGTGTAGGAGGAAGTGCATCTCTGTCTCTACCTCTCCTGTCTTACAGTGACCACGTATATGTTCTTCTTTGACTCTATACGTCTACCTTTTTCAGTTTCTGAGGTCTGGTCACTGAGCCTGTACTTCCTGTACAGTCAGGATCTGTTTCTGCTTTGTATCCCTGACAGTGAAGAGATACTCTGCCAGTGTGTATTCTCTGTTTAGGTGCCCAATAGCAATTCAGTGTATTTTGGGATTTGGTACTCTTTTTCTCAATGTTCCAAATAGATTTGGATTGGTTTGTGTCATAATTTGGTTGACTCTAATTGGCAGTTGTGAAGCGGTGCTGACCTGAAGCTGGTTAGTGTTAGTATATGTTAGTGTTAGTCTAGGGTTCAGACTGAGGTTCAGAACCAGCTGAGGGGACGCTTTTCTGGGCTGAGCTCTTTGGTTTGTAGAGCCTTGAACTCTAAAAAGTTGTTTCGACTTATTTTTAGGTGCTCTATGAAATGTAGTGTTCTTGTAATAAGGGATTATTAAGAATTGGATATCTGCCTGATTCTGGGTGCAGAATTTTTGCCTGTTGTCTTTCCCATGTAGTGTAGTCTTGATCAGCGGACCCCGTAGTTCACTTTCATATAGCACAATAGGCTGTATGACATTATCATATATTTTTGTCTAAATTGTAATGGGAACATTTATTTTATGGAATCGTATTTTGATTGTGTTGCATTGAAAGCATTGACTGTCCCACCGAAGCTCCCTGATGCATAGATTTTTGGTCTTCGATAATCATAATTTAGTGTATGTTCTAGGGTACTGTTGCAGAGAATAAAGCAATATTTGCTTCCTGAGATCTGAAAGATGTTCTTTTTTTGAAAGACCGTAATATTTGTCGTTTTCAAATGTATTGCCAGGGCCCAGTTCTGACAGTATTTCTCCAGCAGATCCAAGTGCTGCTGTAACCCTTGTTCAGTGTGTGGCAGCAGCACCAGGTCATCTGCATAGAATAGGAATTTAACTCTAAATTTAACGTAATCATTTAGTGAGGCCAAGAGCTGAAGATTGTTCCAGTAGCACCACTAATGTGTTGATATAAATATTGGACAATATTGGACTCAACCTGCAGTTCTGCCTCACTCCATGCCCTCGTATGAAGTATTCAGTTCTTTTTATTTTTATCACACACTTATTTTGCACATATATTGATTTAATTATATAAGCTTAAGCTTTACTCCCTACACCATTTTTACCACTTTGCAGAATTTTGTAATATAGACCCTCGAGCCAAATTTAATCAAATGCTTTCTTGAAGTTTATGAAGCAGGCAAAAAAAAATCTTTTATTTTTATTTTTTGGTGTACATTAATTAATTCATTATTAATAATGATTAATTAAGGTTATTTATTATTATTTATGATTTATTTATATTTATTCATTCTGTCTCTTTCTCTTCTCTTTATCTCTCTCTGCTGTGTGTTTTTTTTAATATCTTGTATATCTGAATATGAGTCTTTGGCTGTCGTCGGCTCCGAAAAATGTCTTGACTTCATTACGCTCTGACACGAAGCTTGGCTGAGAAATGTGAGCTCTGAGATTTAGCATATTTTTGCTTATCATTAACGTCATGGATAAAACCCAATAAAGGAAAAAGCAATTTCATAACAATTTATGAATGTGGACTATGTTGGAGCTGAGTATCTGGTCGGTCAAATATTTGGGCATGGCCGTTTGTTTTCTGGGGTTTTTTGTGGCCATTTTGACAAGAATTGTGAATTGCATCTGAGTGATTATTTGATGTGAGAAATTAGAGCTCAGATAATGTGGTATGCTGTGGAGCTGCTGTTGAGGGAAGTTCGCCAACACAGAATGGCTCTGCACCCAGTGCATTCTGGGAAGGGACTGATGCACGTGGAGTTAAGTATCTGGTGGCTCAATAGAATCCCTAGTAAGATATACAGGAGCGATTGGAACAGCATCCCCTATTGACGCTGGTCCCCGTCTGGCTGTGTGCTGGACCTAGGACATACTCCTGCATGTTCTTCATCCCCTGACAGACAAAATGGAGCCAAAATGGAGCCACCGACAGTGTGCAGGGCAGGGACAGGAAGTCACTGAGGGATGGACTCTAGCGTTCTACAGTTCTGCAATCATCGCAGAGTTAGGACATAAGCTTAGCTGATGTGAATGCAAGAAGAAAAAGTCACTCCATCTCTCTCTCTCTTTCTTTCCCTCTCTCCCCATCTCTTCTCTCTCTCTGTGTTTTTCAATCTTCAAAGAGTCAAAACCAAACCCCAATGTCTAAATATGAGTGTTTGGCTGTCGTTGGCTCAACAAAATGTATCTTGACTTCATTACGCTCTGCTTATCATTAACATCATGTAAAAGGGGGAAAAAATGCCAAAACAGCAAAACAAAGAGAAATGTCATCTTCATAGCGATTCGTTCTGTTGTTTGTTTGTTTGTTATGATTCACAGAAACAAAGCATCCGAATGAACTCCGCGTCCACTTCGGTTTGATTTGGCCAAGAACCGGTACGCAGGCTTGAGTCCGCGGCACTCTTCCATGGAAACATTTGCTTTGCCACTGGCACCAGGGCTGTCAGCAGCCCTTCAGCTCGTCTTCCTGTCCTCGTTGGAATTCCCCTCGGCCCGTCTCCCTGCTCGGCGGGAGAGTTTTCATCTGGCTGCAAAACAAACCTGGCGTGGGAGAGGAGCAGATTCAGATCTCAGCGGGTCTCCCGCTGACGTGCCCAGAGCACGCTGGGAGAAGGCGGCCAGGGCATGGGGCCGGGGCCGGGGGGGGGGGGTCCACTTCCTCTTCTTCAGAGGAAGAGCTGTTGTGGAGTGACACTTCTTTTGACACAAAGGGAGAGGGCTGCCATTTGGGGTGGGGGGGTTTAGGTCAGAGATGGCCCTGGGGGCCCCTCGATCCCGGGACCTGACGAGTGTCCTCTTTCATCCCCTCCCGTGTGATCCACGTTGCAGCAGGGGGGGGGGTTCTCCAACTGTCCAATCAGAGCAAAGGGGAGGACCGACCGCCAGCAGGTGCACACCAGACATACCAGACGCGCAGCCCCGGGATCTCCAGACCCACCTATCAAAACACACAGGGGAGGGGCTTCTGGGTGGGTCATCCTAAGACACTATTCTAGTGTGTGGATGAGCCCCACGGTCTGCATGCTGTTAAGGCACTCTTCTAGTGTGTGGATGAGCCCCACGGTCTGCATGCTGTTAAGGCACTGTTCTAGTGTGTGGATGAGCCCCACGGCCTGCATGCTGTTAAGGCACTGTTCTAGTGTGTGGATGAGCCCCACGGCCTGCATCCTGTTAAGACACTGTTCTAGTGTGTGGATGAGCCCCACGGTCTGCATGCTGTTAAGGCACTGTTCTAGTGTGTGGATGAGTCCCACGGTCTGCATGCTGTTAAGGCACTGTTCTAGTGTGTGGATGAGCCCCACGGTCTGCATGCTGTTAAGGCACTGTTCTAGTGTGTGGATGAGTCCCACGGTCTGCATGCTGTTAAGGCACTGTTCTAGTGTGTGGATGAGCCCCACGGTCTGCATGCTGTTAAGGCATTGTTCTAGTGTGTGGATGAGCCCCACAGTCTGCATGCTATTAAGACACTGTTCTAGTGTGTGGATGAGCCCCACGGTCTGCATCCTGTTAAGGCACTGTTCTAGTGTTTCGATGAGCCCCACGGTCTGCATGCTGTTAAGGCATGGTAACCCAAAGGCCAGGCCTATCCCTCATTTACTTAAGTGTTGCCTTTATTTTGGCAGTTACCTGTAGCTGTGGGAGCGTGGCTCCAAACGTGTCTTCTGTGGGGGGGCATGAATATTCTTCTGGACATTATAGCATGGTGAGTACATGATAGAAGGAGAAGTTATAGCAAGGCCAACCAAACCTAATCAGCCTGACTGCTGGACCTGCCCATACTGGGTAGATTAAGGACTTGTATTTTATTACATTTTAAGCATTTAGCAGATGCTCTTATCCAGAGTTACTTACAAGATGTGCATTAATACATGGTATGATCAATCATTGTTCACGACTTGGCCTATGTGTGTGTGTGTGTGTGTGTGTGTGTGTGTGTGTGTGTGTGTGTGTGTGTGTGTGTGTGTGTGTGTGTGTGTGTGTGTGTGTGTGTGTGTGTGTGTGTGTGTGTGTGTGTGTGTGTGTGTGTGTGTGTGTGTCTTTCACTTTCCACACATTGTCACAGGATAAAGGCTTGTTCAGGGAGTGACACCAAACCAGCCATGAGAAACGCACAGTAACGCCACCCCAAAACACAAAGTATTTCTGTAGCGCAGGAATGCAGTGTTTCAGGCTTTACAGACGCTTGTTTGTGCCCCTCTTGGTAACGTATGATTCCTCCGTGACTCTGTGTTTGTCGGACGTCGAGCGGGCGCCACGGTTTTTGGAGAAAGCGCGAGGGATAAACAGTGGGCCCAAACGTGACAGATTGTGAAAAAGTTGTGTTTCAGAACAAAACGAAAAAATCTTCTGACCTGTCCAGTCGTGTTTGTTTATCCACGCCAGGAGCTCATTTCGCTCCCCTCCTCCCCCCCTCCACCTCCTTCAGCTCGGCAGCACCATCAGGTATTGTGACACGGTTGACCTCTGGAGCCAAGGTCGTGAGGGTAGAGGAACAGAGAGCGCTACTCATGCGCCCTAATGGCTTCGGAATGTCCTGAAGGAGAGACAAGAAAGAGCCCCTTTCAAACGGCCGGCCTAATCAGAGTCATGTTCCTCATTCAATTTGCGAGGACGCTTGGCTTGGAAGGGGATGTCTTGTCTTCACAGCTCATTCATTCAGGTCGCCACGGAAAGGGACGGGCGCAGAAGTACTAGCCCTTGGGCTGGAGGGGGTGTCCTATCTACCACCACCCCCATGAGCATCATTCCCCATTGCCCAGCACAGCTGCACATGTCTGCCCCACGCTGGCAACCTCTAGTCCCCTCTCCTGATTCACCCACAAATTCAATAAGTGTGTGACTCCTTGGTGAGGAGCCATGCTCATCATCCATCTGTCATATTTTCTACATAACAAAGGGAAGGGGGGGCGACTGGATGCGTTAGCGAACACAGCGCCAAGTTTTTAGCAGGAATTACGGCGATGCTCAATTGCATTATCTTACGCAAGGGACCAGCAAGAAGTGTCCCGAGTATTATATTTAGGCTGGAGCAGTGTTCGTTTGGTCTTTCTTTCGTTCGTTCGTTTGTTCGTTTGTTCATTGGTTTGTTTGTTCGTTTGTTTGGAGGCGGACTGGTGATTCAACCTGGTGCTGCATGCAGGTTACGGTTCGGAGTGCTGCACCTCATGGGTCATAAGAGTCTTGTGGACGGCTTGGGTTTTGGCCACTGACGGTTTGTTCCCCTTTCATCTTTCAGAGAATGTTTTATCAGTCCTGTGAATCCACGTCAGGCCCAATAAACACAGACAGTTACCCGGTTTGTTTACACAGAGGGGGAACCTAGAGCTGATTGGCCGCTCTACATAAAACCGAATGCATGAGGATTACATCGGGACTGCCATGGGGGCGATTGACACTTTCAGTTATTGTCACAGTTTGTTCGCTGCGAGTCGGACTCGGGTCCTTCACCTGGCACCTCCACCACAGCTGGCAGTGTAGTGTAATGGTTCGGGAGCTGGGCTTGTAACTTGGAGGTTGTACTTAACCTGAATTGCTTCAGTAAAATATCCAGCTGTAAATGGATTATACGTAAAGAAATGTAAACTGTGTAAGTCGCTCTGGATAAGACGCTCTGTAAAAATGATTTGGTCCTGTCAGATTACGCTCCTGTCCAGCGGGGTAAAAAGTGTGGGCAGGTGAGGGTTGAGGGGTGGGGGGTATGAGGCAGGTAGCTTCACCTGGTTTTTGGGAGTTTGGTGTTTGTCACTCAAACGTTTGGGAGGGTGAATCATCTCTAAATCAGTTAAAGGGGTATTCCACCTCCCCCTTTGTGAACATCGCCTGTGCTCATTGGTGTACAGTAAAGAGCTCAGCTGTAGGTCGACCCTAACGACAGCTTGAGCATTCCTCCCTCCAAGCATTCCCTGCGTTTCCACCTGCTGTTCCAGTGGATCCATTTAGTGCAGGGGTGTCAAACTCATTCCATTGAGGGCCGAGGGTATGCAGGTTTTGTTGTAACCAATGCAGTACACCAGGTGATTTAAATTAGTTCCACTCCTTTGTTGAAGAAGTGAGCTCATTAGTGAAATAACCTGGTGTAGTGCATTGGTTGCAACAAAAACCTGCCTACACTCGGCCCTCGATGGAATGAGTTCGACACCTGTGGTTTAGTGTGTGTGAATGGAGATGGCAAAATCCCATTCTTTTAAAAACAGAAAAGTTGCCAGAAGCCAGCCATCATAGGATTGGGAAAGGATTGCGATTTGTCTTTTTCACACAGGTGTTATTAAACAGGTTTGTAGATAAAGCATGGCCAGAATATCCAAGTATTCAGAGACTAAGCTCTGAGACTAAGAGACTGAGATACAGGTAACTGCCAAAATAAAGGAAACCCTTGAGTAAATGAAGGGTTCTGGTGGCTCTGTTATGGTGTGGGGTGCTTTTTCCTTGCATGGTTTATGTCCACTCAACCCCTTCGAGGGCAAGGTAAACGCCAAGAAATACAAACCCATTTTGAGTGGTCACCTTCATCCTATGGTGAAGCTCTTCCAGGATGACAATGCCCCCATCCACAGGTCACGAGTGATCACTGAATGGTTTTTTGAGTATGAAAACAATGTAAATCATATGCCATGGCCATCTCAGTCACCAGAACTCAACTCAATTGAACATTTATGTGAGATTCTGGAGAGGCGCCTGAGAGAGCATTTTCCACCACTATCAAAAAAACACCAAACGAAGGAATTTCTCATGGAAGAATGGTGTTGCATCCTTCCAATTGATTTCCAGATACTTGTAGAATCTATGCCAAGGCGCATTGAAGCTGTTCTGGTGGTCCAGCATCCTATTAAGACACTTTATGTTGGTGTTTCCATCACTTTGGCCAGTTACCTGCACAAGAGACACCTGTGACTGTGTTCCGTTTGTGGAGGCAGTGGATGGAAGAGACAGACAGAGACACAGACACACACACACACACACAACACACACACGCACGAGTCCGATCTCCAAAGCGACGAAAACGCGGCCCTGCTCCCTTCCCAAACCCTAACTCCTAACGGGTTATTTAAACGCCCCCCCCTCCATCCCCATCTCATCTCCTCTCTCTGTCACAACAAAGTGGACCGGCTCCTTCCAGTTCTGCTCCCCCAGCGCCCATCTGGAGCTCCAGCGGCGAACATTAAGGGGACTTAAATGTAAACCGGCTTTTGCCTCCGCATAGTCAGGACTCATAAACACGCATGTAGAAGTTGATTATAGTTCACACATTTAACATATCTTCATGTCCCTTCCTTTCATGTCGAAGCAATTTGCTTGCTTGGTCTGAGACGGGAGGGGGGCGGTATTTTTAACAAGTTATTAAGAGAACACTTCTTAAAGAGAACAAGTTGTGTTTTGTCCCTCTGCAGTTGTTCTAAAATACAGTCGATGGTTTCACGAGGATTAAAGTTAGACCGCGTCCCGTAACAAAAGAGGCCATCACCAGGGTATCTCTGTTTCTATCCGGCGTGACCCTTGACCCCGCACCACCACCACCACCAGCCCACGCCGGCCCCACTTCCTGCCCTCTGAGCCCCATCGCTAACCGGCACACTGACAATATCAACCAATTAATCGGATTATCTTCGGAGGCCTCGCGGCCAAAAAACGGCGAGAAGAATCCATTCGGCACGCCCTATCCTGACTTCCGCTGGTTTGACAGGAAGAGGTGGGGTGCGTGGCGTGGGTTCGAAGGCAGAGAGGAAACCGGGGTGGCTGGGGAGGGGGGGGGGATTAACAGTGCCTGGAGCCAAACAGGCCTGCTGGTAAACAATGGGGCCCAATGTGTTCGGGCCTGAGAGCCCTGCGCATGGCTGGGCTGCTTCTCTCTGCGACTCGACAGCGATGTCTATGACTGTATTACTGCACTGATCTCTTGCATTACATTACATTACATTACAGGCATTTATCCAGAGCGACTTACATTTTACATTTCTTTATAATCCATTTATACAGCTGGATATTAACTGAAGCAATTCAGGTTAAATACCTTTGCTCAAGGGTACAATGGCAGTGTCCCACCTGGGGATTGAACCTGCAACCTTAACGTTACAAACCCAGTTCCCTAACCATTATACCACACTGTGAACAATGATTGATCTTACCATGTATTAATGCACATTTTGTAAGTGCTCTGGGTAAGAGCTTCTGCTAAATGCTTAAAATGTAAGTCTACGACGTTTCTGACTCTCTGTTTCTCAATGTCCCCCGATCCCTTCACATAGCTACTCCTCTGGGGGGCTTTGTGAGCCCCACTGAAGAATATAAAACACTTATTTTATTTGTCATCATTTTATATTGGAAAGTAATTTAAACAGCATGTAGAAAAAGCGCTGCAGATTCACTGGAGCTGTGGGAGCATGGCTCCAAATGTGTGTTCTGTGTGGGGCGGCAATATTCTTCTGGACATTATAGCATGGTGAATTATAAAGAAAATAATAATAATAATGATTATGATTTAAAAAATCTACTTTAGTTAACAACTAATAGTGTTTGTTATAATAGTGGAGGTATGTGTAGAAGCACACAGAACTCTCAGATATCCCCCAGTAGCACTGTGTTTGTGAGGAGTGCAGTTAAGCCCCTCCTCTACGTTCTGCATTAAAGCAGTGTGTGGTGCGCAGTTAAGCCCCTCCTCTACGTTCTGCATTAAAGCAGTGTGTGGTGCGCAGTTAAGCCCCTCCTCTACGTTCTGCATTAAAGCAGTGTGTGGTGCGCAGTTAAGCCCCTCCTCTACGTTCTGCATTAAAGCAGTGTGTGGTGCGCAGTTAAGCCCCTCCTCTACGTTCTGCATTAAAACAGTGTGTGGTGTGCAGTTAAGCCCCTCCTCTACATTCTGCATTAAAACAGTGTGTGGTGCGCAGTTAAGCCCCTCCTCTACATTCTGCATTAAAACAGTGTGTGGTGTGCAGTTAAGCCCCTCCTCTACATTCTGCATTAAAACAGTGTGTGGTGTGCAGTTAAGCCCCTCCTCTACATTCTGCATTAAAACAGTGTGTGGTGCGCAGTTAAGCCCCTCCTCTACGTTCTGCATTAAAGCAGTGTGTGGTGTGCAGTTAAGCCCCTCCTCTACATTCTGCATTAAAACGGGGTGTTGTGCGCAGTTAAGCCCCTAGACGCGCTGCGTCCGTGAGGAGTGTGTTAAAGCAGTGTGTGGTGTGCAGTTAAGCCCCTCAATGCGCTCTTGTTAAAACAGTGTGTGGTGTGTAGTTAAGCCCCTCTATGCGCTGTGTTAAAACGGGGTGTGGTGCGTAGTTAAGCCCCTCCTCGACGCGCTGCGTCCGTGAGGAGTGCGTTAAAACAGTGTGTGGTGTGCAGTTAAGCCCCTCCACATCGTTCCTGCTCTGTGCCAGCTGCAGCATCAGGGCCCACTTCCTCCACGAGACCCTGTTACACTGATTTGGGAATAAAAACTTTACAGCCCATCAAAAAAAAAAAAAAGAAACAGAAATAAATAAATTAAATGCGGGGTCTGGCTGTCACACCAGCTCTGCTTGAGCCGTACTGGGCACCTCCTCCTCCTCCTCTTCCTCCTCCTCTATAATCACAGCACATAGCGCTGGCCGCAGTCCATAAACCTGTGTATGTGTGTAACATATTCAATCAATCAATCAATATATATATATATATACTGTATATATTTTGTATAGCGGACATTTGCAAACAGTTTGTTATGTAGCGCTTTACAGTGGACATGAAACCAGATGGAATCATAAAACCAGATTAATTTGTTTTAAAATAGCTTCTGGAGCAGCTCTGGGTTTAATTTGCTTTTATTACTCTGAGTAATTATTTCCTGCTTTTATACAGTAAAAACCATTTATATAGCAATAAATAGTCTTTATACTGTATCTTCTTTGCACATGATTGTATTTGTTTTTAATACTGCTTTTTACAGAATCCTCTTTTTCAACACTATTTTATTTTATTACTTTTTACTTCTTTTTGTGTTGTTGAGGATTATTTACTGTTTATTATCATTTCCTGTTGAACAGATATTGTATGAAAGGTGCTGTACTAATGAAGTTATTGTCATAGGATGTAACTGTCATAACTGTAGTGTGGGCCGCAGTCCTGAAAGTTGTGCTTCTCCAGGTGAGTGAGTGTCTTGTACCTGTGCTCTGGGTCATTGAGGGGTTAGCCGACCCCACCCAGGACACGGCAGGCACTTTGGGAATCACTATATAATTAACCCCAATCCTCACAACAATTGCTAAAGACCGTCACGGATAAGAGACCTACTACAGTGTGCAGCCACGTGACAATCCCTGGACGGGAACAGAGCAGTAGGAGTGGATTTTGGGTCTACAGACCAGGTTTTTATTTCTTCCTATGTTCTCTTTCCCCAGACATGGGGAAGAGAACGAGACTGGGAGTGTAAAATAAACAATACAAACTCTTCGTCCGTCGCCCTCACGGGTTCGGGACAAAAACAATAAACTAAAAATAACAAACTAAATTAAATAATTCCGCACCAGAACTTTTCAGTTCCACTTTCAACTTTCACTTTTTCCCCTGATTCCTCGGTCTCGACAGCCTTCTCCTTCCTGGTTCCAGCCCCCTACTGAAGAGTGCAGAGCAGTTTTAAACACACAGGTGTAATTGTCAAACCCTGGACCGGTGTGTGCGTTGGCTGCTCTGCCAGTAGGCGTGGCCGCTAATCGCCCTGATTCGCTGCCGAGACCGCCGCCTTCCACAATATTCATCAGACTCTTTTCTCTCAGGTATTTTTTTATGTTCAGTTCTAGTTCGTTTTTAATATCAACCAGCTTGATTTGTGGGATCGTGCCGAACGAGACGATGAGTTTTGACATCGATGTAAGGTGGCCCGGCTCGGACAGGCAGGCAGGTGTGCACACAGGGACGGATTATGACATCGAGGGCCCCTGGGCACGAAAGCCTCATGTTGCAATAAGCGACATTAATTTACTAGAATTGCCAAGTTATAACGCATTAACTGAAAACATTTTAAATATAAAATATTTTGAGACCAAAAATCTGGTTTTTGAGGGCCCCTCTGGGCCCCTGGGCCTGTGCCAGACAGGCCCGTTCAGTAATCTGGCCCAGTGCACACAGCGTTTGGTGGGAATGGTGGTCCCATATCGACGTGGACGTGCAGCAGAACATTTATTCTGTGGATGTACAGCACCCAGCCACGTGACACACGCATGTCCCTGGCCAGGACGGGACGGGGCCCGTAGGCTACAGTGAAAGGAGAGGCGCTGGCAGAGGGATTATGTGGTCTGGGATTGAAGGGCACTGACAGACGAGGGGGTCAAGCACGGTGCGGAGGTCAAGGGGTCAGACTCCGCACCGTGAGCGGCAGGGGGAAGTCCTCTGTTCTCCGTGATCTTATCGGACCGCAGTGTGGTCGCGGCCATGTCAGTCTGGCGTCTGGCTCGCCCCGCCCAGGCCGATGCAGAGCCAGGCACAGGCTCCGTCCACCTCGGATGAGGACAGCTTTGACAGGCTCCGGGACCCTCTGCGATGTGTTATTCTGTGTGACATGAACGTGCCCCCCCAAAAAAGCCACATTACTCCCAGTCTTCATGAAACTCGCTTTAACAACCCCAGCTATGTTATTTTTTATGATTTTTATCTGACTTGACAGTTTGCAGACTTGACGTTACTTATGGAACCATTTGACTCTGTAACTTTTAAAAGTGTGTAATGCAGGCCTTTAAAAAAATTTTTTTTTTACAAGGTCTTCTATTGTAATGCCAGAGATATGCCTTAAAATTGGGCCCTGGTAGACCAGTATAGGCCCGGACAGATTGGCAGTAAACGCCTGTGCGTTGCATGGCTAAGCGTGTTCGTCCAACGTGATTGGAAGTGATTGGAGTGATAATCTCGTAAACGCACTGGGCCCATTTGACTCTGCAGTTCTGAGAACAGTGGAGTCACCCGCTGGGTTTTGTCATCAGCCTCATATCCCCCCCACCCCCTCGGACCCTCACACAAGCTTGAGACACTCGTTTCATCCGGTTTTTACATGTCAGCCGCCCAGTAAAATCAGACATTACGGACAACACGGAACAACAAACAGCACGGCAACAAACAGCACGGAGCTGCATCGCGGCAACGGTGACAGTTGCAAATTTGAGCGCCCAACTCTATACGACACTAGTCCGAAACGATCATCCGAGCCACCGGGGGCTTTTCGTACATTAACGTGGTCAGCGAAACAGGCCCAGGTGTGAAAAGGTAGAAGGTGAAAGGGTGGCTCTGTGTGGCTCTGTGTGGCTCTGTGTGGCTCAGTAGGTAGAGCATGGTGCTGACAAATGCGTAGGTTGTGGGTTTGATTCCCACTGGGGCCACATATACTGAAAAATTTATGCATTCACTACTGTAAGTTGCTTTGGATAAAAGCATCTGCTAAATGGCATATATTATATATTAAAATTAAGGTAACTCTAATAAAGAAAGGGGTGGGTGTGCGATTGCACTCGAACCCGGACCCGAGCCAGCCAAATTCACACGGGCGCTGAGCGCCGGAGGGTGGCCCGCTGGCCACGTGCCCGTCAGGACTTGTGACTGACGCTGAAAGGTAGCGGCTGTGCCTGTGGTCAGGGACAAAGGGCCCTTTTTAAAACCTTACGCCTCCCGATGCATGCACCCTGCCCTTCGATCGCTTATTGAGTTATCGCTAATCGCTCAATTAAAGTCACATGGGGGGAGTCGGTAAATATCCCTCTACGTGGCACTGGCTCGGAAGAACGAGGGCACTGTTATTTTCGGGAGATGTCCCGTGGACAGAATTCTGGTGCGACAATGCACAGAGGCGTCGTCCCATGTATAGCTGTTTTTATACAACCGGGCTGAAATACAGGCACCGAGAGAGGTGAGATTCAGGGGCGCTATACAGGTCACCCAGAGAGGTGAGATTCAGGGCCTGGGTGGCGGATAGCATAGCGGTCTAGAGACGATCGGCGGACCCGTGTGGGGAGGGTAAATTGAAATAAATGGAGGATGTATTGGACACTAAATTGGGAGAAAAAATCTGAAACAAAAAAAAAAGATTCAGGGCTGATGTACGGGTGACCCAGAGAGGTGAGAATCAGGGGCCGCATTCACAGGCATAAAGACAAGTTGCTTTTTGTTTTAGTTTTTTTGCTGGCAGCACATTCTGTAATATGTATTGTTTTCCACGCCGGGTCTGCATGCAGCAGACTCTGTGCCATTTTGTAAAGACTTCATTCCAAGCTGTGATGCACGCATTGGGAATGCACTGAGCTGCAATAAAGCTGGCAGTGTGGACTCTCCACCAGGACCTGAGTAAAGCTTTTACACTGAGGCGCTGGGACTAGCTAATGGCTGGAGCCCAAAAGATGGCCGACTTGGTGCGACAGAGTTGCTCTTCCACTGGGTTTACCTGTGACCAGCATTGTCACGTGGTGTGCTGCCATTGGCCCAGGTCGAGATGCCTGGATTCCATCATGATTTGCCTTTTTCCTTCTTCTTGCTGAAAGGAAATAGCCTCTGTGTTGCTCTTAATAATATACCTCTAGTAATTTTCTGCAATGCGTTTTCTGTGCAGACGCTGCCAACAGAAATGTCATAGCTAAGTGGCTCTGCCAGCTATGACCGAAGCTCACCTGTGAGTGGGCCGGCGCCAGTTATGCTAGCAGGCTGAGCCGGCCCGGTGTGGGACCACAGAACAAAAATATAACTGAAATCAGCGAAGCATGGAAATGTAGCGGTTGTGCTCTGGTATGTGAGTGTCCACTACAGAAAGTGATGTGGATAAGAGTGTGATTAGTTCCCGGACTTAGGGACTTGCCCGACTCAGCGGGCTAAATCGCTCTCTTGTCGGGTTGAGATCCCTCGGTTCGAAACTCGCTGCAGGCAGAACCAACTGCGTTACAGAGAGCCTGGAAAACGGGCATAGTCACATTGGCCCTTCAGTCTTCAGGTTACACTGTCCTCAGGTACGCGATGTCGTACAGTTTCACCCTCTCCTGCCCTTCAGTCCCCTTACCGTCACGTCACAGGCCAGTAAGTCCTCAGCGGCCATCTTGTGAGCTCTTGTTTATTGCTGATGTTTTTTTGTTTCTCTCACATAGGAAGCCGTTAACCAACAACGGCCTCTAAACGGGATGTTTTAACGTTTTACGGTCCCTCTTGGTCTGTTTATGGTCTGAGGGCCAAGTCCAAGGGCGAGGGAACTCACTGGGACCACTCAGCCCATCAGTGACCGTGTTTCCGTAGAAACCAGCTCCCAGGCTTTCATTATTAACCCCCCCCCCATTCCCCAGGCTTTGTTCACACCTACAGTACTGCGGCCCTGGGATGGAGGGAAGGAGCCAGAGAGAGAGGAGAGAAGAGGAAATGGGGTCTGGCATGTTGACTCAGGAGAAAATCCCCCCGGGCCCCTCTCTCTGCGGACGGCCATTTAGTTTTAATCGCTCGTCTCAGAAGCCCTTACAGTGTTCTTCTCACAGTGGAGGGAGGAGGGAGGGGGGGTGCAGGTGGACAGCTGTCATCAACCGTGGTGACACTCCCATCTAATGGGACTGGTGAAATAAACCAATCACATCCCACCTTACTTATTTGTCAGGGGCAAAGCAAAAAGCATTGTTACAACGTTAAACAAAAACCATCCGATGCATTTCATTAAGTGTTTATAGCCAAAGGCTAATGTCCAACACCTGTTCCTATATACAGTATGTATAAACAAATAAACCATATCACCTCCATCTTAGAAGGTGCTCTCCCTGTGTTAGCAATGCACGGGAGGAGGGGGGAGAGGGGAGAGTGGAGAGGCAGGGCCATCTTCTGAAGTGTACTGTATTTTTAAACAACGTGTTGTTCTGTAAAAGCAGCGTGATAATTGTTGGAATTTCCCGAGCATGGCTGTGTCTCTCTCTCTCTCTCTCTCTCTCTCTCTCTCTCTCTCTCTCTCTCTCTCTCTCTCTCTCCCTCCCTCCCTCTCTCCTTCTCTCTCTCTCCCAGGAAAGGAGAGTGTGTCTGAGCTCTGTTACAGCGGCGTGGGCCTAATTGGGTTTGATCGGAGGATGTGCCCCCTGTCCCTCTCCCCATTTTTGCTTCAGAAGATCACAAAGGAAATATTTCCAACACCATGTGGGCTACCAGGGGCTGCCTCACAGGGGAATGGACAGAGGGAGCAGGTTGCCTGATGGGGGACACACAGGGGGCCAGGCTGCCTAATAGGGGAGCGGGCTGCCTGATGGGGGTAGGCTGGGGACACACACAGGGGGGGGCGGGGTGCCTAACAGGGGACACACAAGGAGGCAGGTTGCCTAATAGGGGAGCGGGCTGCCTGATAGGGGACACACAAGGGGGCGGGGTGCCTAACAGGGGACACACAAGGGGGCAGGTTGCAGCTGCCTTGCCAGGTTCACAGGGGAACAGACAGGAGGGTGGGCTGCCTCACAGGGGAACGGATGGGATGGGGAGGGGGGGCGATGCTTTCAAGTCGAAGCCCTTCGATTGTGTTTCAGATTGGTTCCAGGTGAGGCGGCTTTGGGAAGCTCAGCGAGAGGAAAATTGCTCCCTCCATAGAGAGCCAGGGAGAGCGAGAGGGGCAGGGCAGGCTTCACGCTCGGGATGGCGGGCCGGAATTCCAAAAAAAAAGACACACATTTGTTTTGGCGGGATTTGCAGGGATGAAGGCTGGGGCCTCAAGAATCTTGTGGTTGATCGCAGTCACGTTAAAAGGTTAAATAAGGAAGAGAGGGGGTGGGGGTTGCTGATGGGAGGGGGGCTGGGGGAGGGTGGGGGAGTTGGGCTGGTGGGTGGGTGGGGGTCGTGGGGGCTTGGTAAGAAGGCCGGGCGTTTTGCATGCATGGGAAAACGAGGGAGAGTGTGGTAACCCAAAGAAACTTCAAACAGCAGCCATAATGCGCAGAATTATGGCAGGAACACCACATCCCCCCAACCCCAGGAGGAAACACTTTTTTTTTGGTTCTGTAGGGAGTTTGACTCTCTCTTTCTGCCTCTCTCTCCCGCCCTCTCTCTCCCTGCCCCTCTCTTTCTCTCCCGCCTCTCTCTCTCTCTCTCCCCGTCTCCCTGCCCCTCTCTCTTCTCTCTCTCTCTGCCTCTCTCACTGTCTCTCCCTCTTTCTGTTTCTATCTCCCTGTCTCTATCTCCCTGTTTCTCTCTGTCTCTCTCTCTCTGTCTCTCTATCTCTCCCTCTCTCTCTCTCTCTGTCTCTATCTCTCTCTCTCTCTCTCTCTCTCTCTCTCTCTCTCCCTCTCTCTCTCTCTCTCTCTCTCTCTCTCTCTCTCTCTATCTGGGTGCCTCGTTTGCCCGTTTTGGAGGGAAAGTTTAAAAAAACGAAACTCACTCCCCTGAACAACCCTCTACCTCCCTGTTCTCAGAACACTCATGCGCCTGTTTATTTCTTCATCTAGTGGGGCCCGGTCCTGAGGCCACAATAAAACCTCAACAGTCTCATGCCATCCTGTTAACGTGAAGACAAGCGTTCATGAGTCTCGAGTCATGCGTAGCTAAAGCTGTTTATTCTTTCAGGGGCCCGGTCCTACGTGAAGACATTAGTCTGTCGTTTTTACTGACAACGACATTTTAAAAGTTAAAAAAGGAAAAAAACACTTGTAACCGACACTCGCTGACGATTCGATGAGGCTGCGTTATCTCTCTCGCAAAAAAAAAAAAAAAAAAAAACGCGCCTCCAGTCATCATCCTCTTTCAATAAATTTCCGCGCGCGTTGCCAAAATTCGGAGCCAGGGTCTGTCCGCGCAATTAAACACATCATAAACCAGGTCCCGAGGAGAACACTGAACAGATCCTGGAACATTTCTACATGTATGTTAGAGCGGGGAACTCAGGGGTCCGACCACGGCCCGGACCCGCCCCGCCCCCGCCCAGTCTCGGCCCAGCCCGGCGTGTCAGGTTGATCCCAAGCAGGTTTCGCGTGGGAAGTCCAATTAGAGGGGGTGGGGGGTAACTGTGCCGAAAGTCCGGCCGACGCGAGCCAAGCCCTGCCGTTCTCCATCACTCACCTGCGCAGACAAATTGTCCCGGACACGGCAACATCTGCACCTACTTTGTAACGAAACATTTATATATTTTTTCTCTTCACACTTTAATTACGACATCTCCTCTTTGAAGACGTTTGTTTTTTTAAAGATTTTTTTCTTTCTTTTTTAAAAATATATATATATATATAAAGAAAAGAGGTATTGTTTTACTTGTTTGCGAAGGGGGGCAAGACTTAGTCTTTACTGGTCCGAGGGAAATAATGAACGACAAAGTCGCCAATGAACGTTCCTTTGAAAGCGACTGAATTTCCTCACCTCCCGGCGTTGTGATTGACACCTCCCTTTTGCGTTGAGCGGAGCTCGGAGAGCCGTCTTGTTCCACGTGCCGCAGCAGCACAGAATCTGGTGCCGTAATGGCGGCTCTTCCTCTGCTCCAGGGGCCCGGCTCATCTCCAGTGAGCTTGCACTGGTGCTCTTTCTGCCAGCCAGTGGGCCTGCTTATTGGCGTGGGAAAAAAACCAAACCTCATAATGTGCTCACCGCTGCTCCGCTGATTGAGTTTGCGTCGGGAGGAATGATTCTTTCCACCTTCGCTGAGGGCTGAGCCGATCCACCAGAGTGGATCTGACATGTCACAGCGTGGGGCCTCCAAAGGAGCTCTGAACTGACAACCAGTGCAACCAGTCTGTGGAGCGATTGATCCCGTGATTACAGACATACACCGATGGTGTTGTTCCCGGGACAGATTCAGTCGGTCCGAATGACATCCCGAACAGCACCCCTTCGGCTCCCGATCAACGCCCCCCCTCTCCAATACCCCCCCTGCACTACCCCTATCTGGCCTCAAATTTGTCACGTTCCCTCAGCAGGAGTGACATTTTAGCCACTGATCTGAGATTGTTTCACAGCTCTCTCATGCCCGTCAGCTCTGGGCAGAGGCAGGCAGAGTGGTCACCCTCGGGGAGCTGGGAACGTTCTGGAGTATTCTCCCCTCAGAGGGCTGAGGCTCCTGGACGACGTCGGGGCGATGGTTGTGTGACCAGCAGCAGCTCTCTGACACCGGTGTGCCCGCGCTTTCAGTGCTGAGAGCAGACGCTCCAGGCCCTCTCAGCTCATGCACTCCATTTCCCCTTTCTCCCTGAACCTCCCCCCCCTAAAGTGGGGGCCATTTTGACCCCAGCATCTTCAAGAAAATGGCCATGAAGCCTTTTTAATAATTTTGAAGGAAATGCTTCCCATTTTCTTCCCCAATTTTGTTTTGTTGTTGTTGTTTTTTTGTTTTCTTTTGTTTCTCCCCTTTATAACGGTTTCAAATGAGTTTTTATGGGGGTGGGGGGTTGATTGTTGCCAAGTGTTCAACAAAATGTAAAGTTTACATGACAAGTGCATGAAAACTCTGACTTAAGATAGCATAGGGTCAAATCAGACGATGTGAGACAGAGATCAGGGTGTATTCAACGATTTTGCGGTTCCCTTGTAGAATCACAGGAGAGTGAGCAATTCCTGTTTCCTGCTTCATTCCTGTTTCAACTTCTATCTGCCTGTCCTGAGTGAAAGGACACCCTTTGTAAAATTAGTATAGTCCAGCGAATGGAAAGGCCTGACTATATATGCCTATAATGTCCCAGGATACCTTTCTTCCTGGTCTCGGTGGGTGCTGACCATTCCCCTGTCCCACCCTGGTCCCCGGGGTTAGTATTAACAGTCTTCACTCTTAAATGCTCTCCAAAATTTCATGCAGCATAGAACAGATGCTGTCCCTTCTCCTGAAACAAAGGCTGAATCAGCTGGTTAAAGCTGTGTGCACCTATGTGTTTTTTGTGGCTTTTTGTGGCTTGATTTTTTCCCAGAGGCTGGCGATATCCGCCTCCTCCGAGACGGAACTCGCCCACCTACTTTCTAGAGACACCCTTCGCGGTTCTCAGCAAGTTCGTGCCGGCTCACCCTCCCCTCTCCCCCCTCCCCCTGGGGCAGACAGCCAAACGCCAGCCCCAATCGGGGATCTCGGCCAGGGCCGGTCTGGCACCACAGTCAGGTTTCAAACTGCAGTTGTAATAGGCAGCTTGCACTCGCAAAGCGGGTGCGTTAGACCGCTACGCTATCCGTAGCCCCCCTGTGTGCACCTGTGTTCACAGTGTGTAAATACTTGCGCCCCAATTGTTTTTCTACACATCTTACCCTCCTCAGTTCTGAGGTCTGAATTTGTGAGAAATAACTAAGTTTGAAACATGTTTTCAACAGCGGAGAAAGGATCATCGGGGGTAGACGATCAGTGGCTCCGAAGCCACGTTGA